>JBBPBO010001984.1:11133389-11163570 GCA_037974295.1 Cicer cuneatum
TACAAACAGTTAATTAAAATTTTTAAATACCTAAAACTATATTTGAAGTATATGTAAATCTTTAATATAATAAATTCCAAACTCTTGATGAAATATATCTAATAAACAATTTTCCTTACAACAATTTCTCATGCTCACAATCAAAACATTATGTTAATAGAATAAATAAATTCAAACCATGCTACAATATAATTCAACATTAGTATTTTTAAAATAAAAAATAAAAATATTAAATTATATTTTAAATTTTTTACATCTTATTTTTTTGTTTGTATTTTACATTTTATTTCATCTAATAAATGCAAGTAACATTATGTGTTGAAAAATAAATTGACGATCAAAGTATAAAGAGAAAAATAGAGTATTATAAGCTATGTGCAAATTTAAAAAAATTAAATTTAATGAATGATAAACATGATTTTCCATCATTTTAATTTCTTTGATTATATTCAATTATTCCAAATCAATATATTAATATTATAAAATAACTATATTTATAATCCAAAAATATTACTTATAAAACTTAAATAATTTTCTTAATCGCCGACTATAATCTAATTAAATATAATTGAACGAGAATCCTACTTCTTTATTCTCTATGGTACTCCTTATTTCATATAAGGAAAGATGTAAGCAATCATATGGAGCACTTCCACACATAATTGATGAAAGAATCAAAAGGTGAGGAGACAAAATCATTGATTGCCTTATTTGTTTATTAGAGGAGAGATTTTTTTTTTCTGATTAGAAAGAAGAGAGGTCCACATACCATTTTCTAATGTTTTATTAGTTCATATAATTGGAGGGGCCTAGGAAAGCACCAACTAAGCAAGTTGTGATTGTTCAAACTTCAAAAAGTGATTCTTAGGTGAAATGACATTTAGTGCTACAATTAACCATTAATTTAACAAGGTTAGAAGCAAAACTCTTTTTTCTAACATGCCAATACAAAGAGTGAAAAAAAAAGTGTTTTAATGAGTGGATGAAAAATGAGATCAAGGTGATTCAATTTAAAAAGATGAACGGTTAGTTCAGTCAAAAAATAGTTAAAAGTTTGGTGGGATTAAATTTTAATGTCATGAGTGGTGATTGTTGAGAAAAGCAAAGCAACTATATAAAGTGAGATATAGAGAATAAATATTTATAAATAAAAAAACAACGCAATCTTAAAAGAATAAAAAAATCAAAATAGTAAATAAGAAATACAAAACATTTAAACATATAGTTTGACTAAATGTTTGTATGTCTTCAACTATAGAGTAGTCGTACTTCCGATTTATTTTTGAGAAGTGAATTAAAATTTACAGTATTACAAATCTTACAGGAAAATGCTAAGTGCACTAAGAATCCAAATGTAGAAATTTTACTCAAATTTTTTTTTATTTTGTATTTTTGGTTGTTTAAGTGCCCTAATATTACGGTTCATATTACAACAATATTCATCCATATGATACTGCCTATGAGTCATTCTTAAAATGTTTGAGGCATGAAAAACTACACAAATAAAGGTGCAACATGTAAATTCAATGAACATAGTGGGAAAGAAAGAAATATCAACAAAAATATAGCCTTAAGACTATTTGAAAAGGACATATTAATGTTATTAACTCAGCCATGGATCGAAATGGATTATTATATACATTATACAACTTGATTAAACAATTTCTCGAAACGTGTTGAAGCCAACACTTAGTTTATTAATTTTTTTTTTGGTCTTTTAATTGTCATGAGCATGACAAAATCATTTATATTTTGACTTGAAGCTACCACCCCATGTATGAGGAACATTTATATAGTATAAGGGCCTATAATAATATAGCTGCAAACTTTTAAGTCTTCCACTGAAAAAATAACCTAGTGCTTACGCAAGATTTTGTGCTACTAGCATGATATGTGTTTCATTTATATACATTACTTTGAGTTGAGTGTGTCATTGGGGCCTTAGAACTGTTTGAAGAAGTGGAGGGGTCCCATTGTCCAAATTTGGGGAAATTTATGCGTCACATAAAGCAACAATGATTGAATAATTTTGCAGCATGAGGGATTTTTTAATCAAAGTACAACCGTTGGAATGATGAAGTGCTTAAGCCCAAGAAGGAAAATTCACATTCGTTAAAGAAATTGCAAGTCATTGCTTGTTGCTTGTTGCTTGTGTAGTTAGGTAAGTGAATGCAACCGTTTATTTTGCTTTATTCACTACAACTTGGCACTGAATTGTTATTTGATAACTTTGTTCAAGCTCACATCAATTGAATTTGAACTGCTTTTTAATCATCCCCTCTTTCATTATAGAACTATCATTATAGAACTATTGATTGTTTTCAAACAAACTCTTATGTCGATGTTTTGAAAATGGACTCATCGTTCAATTGATTGAACCAAATAACTAATAAATTAAGTGTAAAAATATTTAAAAATAAAATACAGGTCGAATAAATCGATGTTCTTTAATTTGATTCGATTATACTATAATTAAAATGAAATTGAACTAACCATCGAATGAACAAGTTCTCAATCCAATTGACCAATTCAACTCAATTTTTGAAGCATTTGTCTTCTCCACTCTTCTCTATGTCCTTAGTATTTCTAAATTATGGCTTTTAAAAATAAAATTTAAAACATCGACCTTAAAGATATAATCTCTTATCATGAAAAGTAACAAAAATGTTAATTATAAGATAATATATTTCATTCAAATAATTAAAGTAGACTCTTGCACATTCATACAAATATAACATTTTACGGTACTAATGTCATTAAAAAAAGACAAATATAAATTTTTTATAAATATTTATTGAGTCTAAAGTTTTTCTACCTTAGATTGTGACATTGTTCTCTCCCTAAATTTCTTCAATAAAAAAAGACACAGCACCTTACAATTTACCTCCTTCACTCATTTCATCCCAAGTGAGATAGAGAGAACGAGTAAATAAAAGAAGAACTGTCTATATAAGTAGAAATATGAGTGTTGATGGTGTAAAAAGTTTTTTATACAGTCAATCAATCACAACTATTAGATCAATTGATATATTTGACTTTTTTCAAAACTACTTCTAAAGTCACACCAAGAATGATTGTGATGTACTAACACTTTTTACAACAATTAAACTCTTTATTTTTTAAATACATAATGAAATGAATTTAATTTATCTACACTACTAGTGTAAAGAATTTGTACACTCTGACTCAATTATAACCGTTAGATTATTAGAGATACTTGATTTTTATCAAAATTATATCTAAAGTCATCCCAATAAATGATTGTGATGTGCTGACAATGTAAAACTAGATAACAACACTATAAATTTGGTATATAGAAAAATTGGATCATAGACTAATATAAAACCCATTAGAATTTTTAATCCAATTTTTACCCAAGCCCATTTTGTGAGAGTAATTGTTGAGAAGATGAAAACTGAATATGATATAGATAAAGAGAATAAAAAATGGGAGAAACTCTTTCATTAATTTTGAGTGATTTGTTACACAAGCTATATATAGGCTAAGTTGTTATATAGTTAGTTACACAAAACTAACTAAAAATAACTAACCTACATTTATTATTAACTAATCATAACAGATTTTAATACCCTCCCTCAAGCTTAAACTTGATAGATGTTTATCAAATTAAGCTTGGACATGAAAGAATGAAATTTTGGAGGTGGCAAAGCTTTTGTAAGGAAGTCTGCCAACTGTTTAGATGATGATATAGGTAGTAGCTTCAAAACACCTTTCTGAACCTTCTCCCTGACAAGGTGACAATCTATATCAAGATGTTTGGTTCGTTCGTGGAACACAGGGTTGGAAGCAATGTGTATTGCACTTTGATTGTCGCAATACAAGACAGGAGGCCTAATGCATTTCACATTCAAGTCTTTGAGCACATATAGAATCCATTGTAGCTCACAAGCTGCAGAAGATAAGGCCCTGTACTCTGCTTCAGAAGATGAACGGGATATGGTAGCTTGTTTCTTGGCACGCCATGAAACCAAAGACTGTCCAATGAAGAAGCATTGGCCTGAAATAGATCGCCTTGTATCCAAACAATCGGCCCAGTCTGCATCCGAGTAGCCCAGTATTTGAAGTTCTGAACTTCTAGGAAACAAAATGCCTTGACCTGGGTTATTTTTTGAGATATCTAATGACACGACAAGCTGCATTGTAATGAACAACAGTAGGAGCATGAAGGAACTGACTTAATTGTTGTGTGGCAAAAGTAATGTCAGGCCTAGTGGTATTTAAATACAATAGTTTCCCAACCATTCTTCTATATTGAGTGACATTATCAAACAGTTTCCCTTTGTCATTGTGTAGCTTGATGGAAGTGTCAAGAGGAGTAGTGGTAGGTTTTGAACCAAGTAATCCAGCATCTTTTAGAAGATCTAGACAATACTTTCTTTGAGATAAAACAATTCCTGTTTTAGAATGTGCAACTTCCAAACCAAGGAAAAACTTCAATTGACCAAGATCTTTTATTTTGAATGCTTTATCAAAGATACTTTTGATTCTTTTAAATTCAATCAAGGATGTTCCTGCTAGTATCACATCATCCACATAAACCAATAATGCTGTAAAATCTTTGTTGTTTTGGAATGTGAATAGAGAATAATCAGATGTAGATTGTACATATCCCTCCCTTATGAGTAAATGTGTCAATCTCTCATACCATTTGCGACTTGCTTGCTTCAAGCCATACAAGCTTTTCTTAAGTTTGCAGACCTGATTGTTAGCAGCTGTAATGTAACACCCCGAGTTTAAAACACAGCGCAGGTGCATTTTTTTTTTTTGAAAAAAATCAATAATAAAAATGATTTTCCTGATTTAATTTGAAAGGAATTAAAATAAAGTTTCCGTAAATCAATAAGTACTCAATTTCGGGAAATTTAATAATAAACATTAAGACATTTTTAAAATGTTAACAATGATAGAGTGCAGAATAATACAGCGGAAAAAGTCGTACTTTAATTCCCAAAATAAAATTACATTTCCCAAAACTCAAGACCCTATACAAAAGTCTAGACTGATCATGCACTAAGCTACAGTAGCACGGTCTCCACCGTATCCTCTATAAGTCTCGTCTTCAGCCAACCGTCCGTCCCTCTGCGTTGTCCACGTAGACTTCGTACATAAAGATCAGGGAAAACGAACGACGTTTCCGTCGTTAGTGTATCCGTCGGTAGGACGGGTTCGGGTAACATCTGAGGGCAAAGCCCAAAGTCCACAATATAAAGCAAGGGGTCACCGACCGAAAATAACAGATATTCACATAGCATGTATTGCACAACAACATCTAATCATGGCATAATTTATGATGATGAGGAAAATACTAATGCTCATTTGGAAATTTATGACTTTCATGCCTTTTCAAAACAGCAGTTAATGATTATGAATATGCAGTAAGTACAGCCAACACGTCAACAAAACACAAACATAAATTCAGAAATTTCAGATTTTGGACAGCACTCACACGCATTAATTTCCAACATTCATCATATAAACAGTCATGACACAATGGTCAAATCCCACAATGTAATGCATATATGCTCATGCATAATTTTCTTGGAATCACCAAGGTGTAGTCGCTCAACAGACCAGCACAAATTAACGGCCCTCATGACCAGGGTGCAATTGCTCAACAGATCAGCACCAGTGCAGACGCTCAACAGTCCAGCACATCGTGCAGTCGCTCAACAGACCAGCACGTTTGACATCACCCAAGGTACAATTGCTCAACAGATCAGTACCTAGTGCAGACACTCAACAGTCCAGCACTCGTGCAATTGCTCAACAGATCAGCACGTGGTTGCGCATTACTCTGTGGCCCATCGCGGGTACCGCTTGACTATGCAATGCATGAATATGCAATGTTTCACTTCTCTAGAAACAGAATGCAAACTCAGAAAATTCATGCTCTTTATCATGTTTAAATATTTCAGCACAGTCATAATAATATCACAATCATGAATTAAACAGTCCATTAATCATTCATACTTTGAAATATTTCCCATCCTCTCAAAAATTTAGACACAGTGTTTAAAACTGGGATTTTCTGGGATTTACAAATTTGTATTTGAATACAGCTCTTCTGTATTCGAATACAGAAGCTAAAAACAGTATAGAATCACTCTCTGTATTCGAATACAGCCCTCTGGTATTCGAATACAGAGGCAGATTTCAGTGCATAAATCAACCTCTTTCATTATATCAGTAAAGTTTTTTTTAAAAAAAACTTCATCACCACTACTTCAAAATCACAGCAAAAGTTCCACTTTAACTCACCACAACATTCCCAGTATTCCCCAGACACTCAGGGTTTACAAAACACACTTGAAAACTTGGAATTTTCTGCAAACTCGAATCTGTATTCGAATACAGACCCCCTGTATTCGAATACAGAAGCAGGAACTGAAATTTATCATTCTGTATTCGAATACAGCATGGCTGTAGTCAAATACAGGAGTTCAACCTTTGAAAAATTCAGCCTTTTCTCCCATGTCACTTAAAGGTTTTCAAACATTTTTCTCTCATCTTTAAAACAATTTCACAGACTTCTTTTCAAATCATTAAAACCTTCTCAGAGTTTCTCAACAATTCAAAACTCACATGACAGTGATTAAAACTTGTTTTTCTGGAAAACACGAATCTGTATTCGAATACAGCTTCCTTGTATTCGAATACAGAAGCTAAAAACTGAGTTTCTGGAAAAACTCGAATCTGTAGTCGAATACAGCATGCCTGTCGTCGACTACATTTGCGAATACAGAAGCAAAAATCTTTCCTCTGTAGTCGAATACAGAGGCTCGTATTCGAATACAGGTTTGAAAACATTAAAATAAAACAGAAACCTGGAAGGTTGTATTCGAATACACACATGCTGTAGTCGAATACACCTTCGAAAACCAGTGAAAGTTCAACCCTTTTCAAAACTGATTCTTTTAAAACAAACAGCCAATATCAAACAGATTCTGCACTTTTTCAAGAAAAACCTTCCCTCACTTAAAATCCCTTTTTCTTTAAAAACCATCAACACCACCAGAATCACACAAAACAACCAGAATCAAAATCATCAAGATCACTCATAACAACCAGAATCATCACAAACAAGACCAGATTCAGAATCATTTTCATCAACATAATCCCACAACATAAAACAGAATCAGAACCAGTTTATCCAAAACAGAGACAGATGATCAATCATCAGGACACCATGCAACATTTCAGTGTTCTCACTCATCAGAACAAACATGCAACATTTCAGTGTTCACACTCATCAGAACAAACATGCAACATTTCAGTGTTCACAAAACATCAGAGCAAACATGCATGCATTCAGTTTTCTCAAAACACCACATAATGACAAGCAAACATCACAGAACACTAAGCACCAACAGGATGCATTTTGCATTTTAATGCCATTTTCAAAACAGTTTTAAGACATGCATTTTAATCATAACTAAAATGGCATGCAAACGTTTTCCAGCATTCACACAGAATGTAAAACAACATATTTTACCAATAAAACAGCCAACAACAACTCATCAAAATAATCACTTCTCAAAAAATGCATTTTCTCTCAAAATGTCATTTTCGAAAACAGCTTTTCATTTAAAAGCAGAACTGAAATAACACTCATTCATGACCCTAATGCAGCTAAAAATGGAAGGTGCCCTTACCCTTGTAGCGTGCTTTGCTATTTCTCTTGTTCCTGCTGCGTTCCCTTTTCTGCGTCCAGAAACGGTGAAGCTGTTCCCTGAGTTTGCTGCTGCAAAACTGGGTTCTTTCTCTTTGTATTGAGGTGGGGATTAACTTTACTACTGAGGGTTTTCAAGTTTGAGGCTTGGATTCTTAGTTAATGGTGTTTGAAGGAATTTCCCTCTCTTCAAATTTCAGTTCGGGAATGGCAGAAACAGAGACAGAAATGGGAGAGGAGATGGAGTTGGTACATGCAATATGGGCAGTAAGGAGGAAGGAATGGTGTTCTGACTTCACCATCCTTCTCACTCCCATTTATAGACTCTCATGGTGCCACCTCACTTAACACTTGTCTGATTTTGCAGCTTTTTAATTATTTTGCAATTAGCCACTAATCCTTACTTAATAGTCCAATTAATTTAATTACTTGAAATTAAATTAATTTACTTCTTCATCCAATAATTTTAATTTATACTTCAAAATAAATATTTATATATATATATATATTCACTCAAAACATACATATATTAAATATTTACAAAAATTCCCAAAATGCCCTTGACATTAATTCCAATATTAATATTTAAAATTAAGCTGACATGTACTCTGCTACATCCCTCTTCATCCCTGGCCACCAAAAGTTTTGCCTTAAGTCTTGGTACATCTTGGTTGCTCCAGGATGAATACTCAACTTACTCTTATGAGCTTCTTCCAAAATCATTCTCCTCATCTCTGCAACTTCCGGCACACAAATTCTTCCATTACACCTCATAATATTGTCTGTTCCGACGCTGAACTCAGTCGTCTGCCCTTGCGCTATCAAATTCCTCTTTTCTTGGATCAATGCGTCCTCTTGCAGGTTTGCAATCTCCTCAAGTAATCCACTCGAAATTGTTATCATCCCACACTTTAACACTCCTGGTGCAAACCTCACGTCCAAGTGTAGGTCTCTAAATGCTTCCCACAACTCTTGTTGTTTGGCCATTATCATTGAAGATACTGACACACTCTTCCGACTTAATGCATCAGCCACCACATTGGCCTTTCCAGGGTGGTACTGCAATGAGAAGTCAAAATCCTTGAGAGTCTCCATCCATCTTCTCTGACGCATGTTCAATTCCTTCTGGTCGAACAGATGCTTCAAGCTTTTGTGGTCACTAAACACGGTGAACGTGCATCCATAAAGGTAGTGTCTCCAGACCTTTAGCGCAAACACTACTGCAGCAAGCTCTAAATCATGGGTAGGGTAGTTCCGTTCGTGAGTCTTCAACTGCCTTGAGGCATAAGCTACAGCTTTCTTGTGCTGCATCAAAACACATCCCAGACCTTGGTGAGATGCATCACAGTAGACTTCGTATGGTTCCTCTGGCTGTGGCAGAACTAACACTGGTAAGGTTGTCAATTTCTCCTTTAGTAACTGAAAACTCTCTTCACACTTCTCCGTCCATGCAAACGGCTGATTCATTCTGGTTAGTTGTGTCAGAGGAGCTAAAATCTTTGTGAATCCTTCAATGAATCTTCTGTAATACCCTGCTAACTCGACAAAACTCCTTATATCTGTGACAGTCTGAGGTTGTTTCCAGGCAAGAATTGTCTCAATCTTTGCTGGATCCACAGCGATTCCTTCTTTGGTTATTACGTGTCCCAAGAAATTCACCTTATCTAGCCAAAATTTGCACTTCGATAGATTGTCATACAGTTGTTTCTCGCGTAAGACTTCAAGAACTTGGCGTAGGTGTTCTCCGTGTTCTTCTTCATCCTTTGAATAAATTAAAATATCGTCGATGAATACCACCACGAACTTATCCAAAAACGGGCTGAATATCCTATTAATATAATCCATAAATATTGCCGGTGCATTCGTAACCCCAAAAGGCATAATGAGATATTCATAATGTCCGTAACGAGTTCTGAAAGCAGTCTTTTGAATATCTCCTTCTCTTACTCGAATCTGATGGTATCCCGACTTCAAATCAATCTTTGAAAACACTGCTGCACCCCTCAATTGGTCCATCAAATCGTCAATGCACGGTAAAGGGTAACGGTTCTTGATAGTCACCTTGTTAAGCTGTCAATAATCCACACATAGACGCGAACTTCCATCCTTTTTCTTAACCAACAATACCGGTGCTCCCCACGGCGACACACTTGGTTTAATAAATCCTTTCTCCAACAAGCCTTCAATCTGACTTTTAAGCTCTCTTAATTCCAATGGCTACATCCGGTACGGCGCAATTGAAATAGGTCCAGTTCCTAGGTGTAAGTCAATGAAGAACTCCACCTCTCTCACCGGGGGTAATCCTGGAATCTCATATGGGAATACGTCCGGGTATTTCTTGACTAACATCACGTCTTCTATATTTACATCCATCTTGGTCTCCATGTTAGCCAATGATAAGAACTCATGAGTTCCTTCTCTCAGCGATACTCCAAGTTGGTTAGCAGTCAAATATCGAACGACTCCAGGTTCGGGGAAAAGAACCAGTTTTCGAGCGCAATCCAAAACTACGTAATTATAGGACAACCAATCCATGCCGAGAATGATCTCGAGGGATTGTAGGGGTAGACAGATTAGATTAACCAAGAAGTCCCTACAAAACCATCATTACTTCAGTCACACCACAACTCACGCAAGACTTGAAACTTTAACTACTTGCTTCTTATGCATGATCAGCTAATGACTCAAAACAAACACTTTAATCAGAGCTTAAACCCAAAATTAACCAAATGCTCTGATACCACAATTGTAACACCCCGAGTTTAAAACACAGCGCAGATGCATTTTTTTTTTTTAAAAAAAATCAATAATAAAAATGATTTTCCTGATTTAATTCGAAAGGAATTAAAATAAAGTTTCCGTAAATCAATAAGTACTCAATTTTGGGAAATTTAATAATAAACATTAAGGCATTTTTAAAATGTTAACAATGTCAGAGTGCAGAATAATACAGCGGAAAAAGTCGTACATTAATTCCCAAAATAAAATTACATTTCCCAAAACTCAAGACCCTATACAAAAGTCTAGACTGATCATGCACTAAGCTACAGTAGCACGGTCTCCACCGTATCCTCTATAAGTCTCGTCTTCAGCCAACCGTCCGTCCCTCTGTGTTGTCCACGTAGACTTCATACATAAAGATCAGGGAAAACTAACGACGTTTCCGTCGTTAGTGTATCCGTCGGTAGGACGGGTTCGGGTAACATCTGAGGGCAAAGCCCAAAGTCCACAATATAAAGCAAGGGGTCACCGACCGAAAATAACAGATATTCACATAGCATGTATTGCACAACAACATCTAATCATGGCATAATTTATGATGATGAGGAAAATACTAATGCTCATTTGGAAATTTATGACTTTCATGCCTTTTCAAAACAGCAGTTAATGATTATGAATATGCAGTAAGTACAGCCAACACGTCAACAAAACACAAACATAAATTCAGAAATTTCAGATTTTGGACATCACTCACACGCATTAATTTCCAACATTCATCATATAAACAGTCATGACACAACGGTCAAATCCCACAATGTAATGCATATATGCTCATGCATAATTTTCTTGGAATCACCAAGGTGCAGTCGCTCAACAGACCAGCACAAATTAACGGCCCTCATGACCAGGGTGCAATCGCTCAACAGATCAGCACCAGTGCAGACGCTCAACAGTCCAGCACATCGTGCAGTCGCTCAACAGACCAACACGTTTGACATCATCTAAGGTACAATCGCTCAACAGATCAGTACCTAGTGCAGACACTCAACAGTCCAGCACTCGTGCAATCGCTCAACAGATCAGCACGGGGTTGCGCATTTCAGGGTACAGACGCTCAACAGTCCAGTACCAGTGCAGACGCTCAACAGTCCAGCACTCGTGCAATCGCTCAACAGATCAGCACGTGGTTGCGCATTACTCTGTGGCCCATCGCGGGTATCACTTGACTATGCAATGCATGAATATGCAATGTTTCACTTCTCTAGAAACATAATGCAAACTCAGAAAATTCATGCTCTTTATCATGTTTAAATATTTCAGCACAGTCATAATAATATCACAATCATGAATTAAACAGTCCATTAATCATTCATACTTTGAAATATTTCCCATCCTCTCAAAAATTTAGACACAGTGTTTAAAACTGGGATTTTCTGGGATTTACAAATCTGTATTCGAATACAACTCTTCTGTATTCGAATACAGAAGCTAAAAACAGTATAGAATCACTCTCTGTATTCGAATACAGCCCTCTGGTATTCGAATACAGAGGCAGATTTCAGTACATAAATCAACCTCTTTCATTATATCAGTAAAGTTTTTTTTTTTAAAAAACTTCATCACCACTACTTCAAAATCACAGCAAAAGTTCCACTTTAACTCACCACAACATTCCCAGTATTCCCCAGACACTCATGGTTTACAAAACACACTTGAAAACTTGGAATTTTCTGCAAACTCGAATCTATATTCGAATACAGACCCCCTGTATTCGAATACAGAAGCAGGAACTGAAATTTATCATTCTGTATTCGAATACAGCATGGCTGTAGTCGAATACAGGAGTTCAACCTTTGAAAAATTCAGTCTTTTCTCCCATGTCACTTAAAGGTTTTCAAACATTTTTCTCTCATCTTTAAAACAATTTCACAGACTTCTTTTCAAATCATTAAAACCTTCTCAGAGTTTCTCAACAATTCAAAACTCACATGACAGTGATTAAAACTTGTTTTTCTGGAAAACACGAATCTGTATTCGAATACAGCTTCCTTGTATTCGAATACAGAAGCTAAAAACTGAGTTTCTGGAAAAACTCGAATCTGTAGTCGAATACAGCATGCCTGTAGTCGACTACAGTTGCGAATACAGAAGCAAAAATCTTTCCTCTGTAGTCAAATACAGAGGCTCGTATTCGAATACAGGTTTAAAAACTTTAAAATAAAACAGAAACCTGGAAGGTTGTATTCGAATACACACATGATGTAGTCGAATATACCTTCGAAAACCAGTGAAAGTTCAACCCTTTTCAAAACTGATTCGTTTAAAACAAACAGCCAATATCAAACAGATTCTGCACTTTTTCAAGAAAAACCTTCCCTCACTTAAAATCCCTTTTTCTTTAAAAACCATCAACACCGCCAGAATCACACAAAACAACCAGAATCAAAATCATCAATATCATCAAGATCACCCATAACAACCAGAATCATCACAAACAAGACCAGATTCAGAATCATTTTCATCACCATAATCCCACAACATAAAACAGAATCAGAACCAGTTTATCCAAAACAGAGACAGATGATCAATCATCAGGACACCATGCAACATTTCAGTGTTCTCACTCATCAGAACAAACATGCAACATTTCAGTGTTCACACTCATCAGAACAAACATGCAACATTTCAGTGTTCACAAAACATCAGAGCAAACATGCATGCATTCAGTTTTCTCAAAACACCACATAATGACAAGCAAACATCACAGAACACTAAGCACCAACAGGATGCATTTTGCATTTTAATGCCATTTTCAAAACAGTTTTAAGACATGCATTTTAATCATAACTAAAATGGCATGCAAACGTTTTCCAGCATTCACACAGAATATAAAACAACATATTTTACCAGTAAAACAGCCAACAACAACTCATCAAAATAATCACTTCTCAAAAAATGCATTTTCTCTCAAAATGTCATTTTCGAAAACAGCTTTTCATTTAAAAGCAGAACTGAAATAACACTCATTCATGACCCTAATGCAGCTAAAAATGGAAGGTGCCCTTACCCTTGTAGCGTGCTCTGCTATTTATCTTGTTCCTGCTGCGTTCCCTTTTCTGCGTCCAGAAACGGTGAAGTTGTTCCCTGAGTTTGCTGCTGCAAAACTGTGTTCTTTCTCTTCGTATTGAGGTGGGGATTAACTTTACTACTGGGGGTTTTCAGGTTTGAGGCTTGGATTCTCAGTTAATGGTGTTTGAAGGAATTTCCCTCTCTTCAAATTTCAGTTCAGGAATGGCAGAAACAGAGACAAAAATGGGAGATGAGATGGAGTTGGTACATGCAATATGGGTAGTAAGGAGGAAGGAATGGTGTTCTGACTTCACCATCCTTCTCACTCCCATTTATAGACTCTCATGGTGCCACCTCACTTGCCACTTGTCTGATTTTCTAGCTTTTTAATTATCTTGCAATTAGCCACTAATCCTTACTTAATGGTCCAATTAATTTAATTACTTGAAATGAAATTAATTTACTTCTTCATCCAATAATTTTAATTCATACTTCAAAATAAATATTTATATATATATATATATATTCACTCAAAACATACATATATTAAATATTTACAAAAATTCCCAAAATGCCCTTGACATTAATTCCAATATTAATATTTAAAATTAAGGGTCTTACATGTAACACCTTGTGGAATGGACATGTAAACATCTTCCTTTAGATCCCCATGCAAGAAAGCATTATTTACATCAAGTTGATGTAAATGCCAATGTTTAATTGCAGCCAAAGCTAACAAAATCCTAACTGTTGTCAGTTTAGCAACTGGGGAAAAGTATCAAAATAATCAAGTCCGTCTACTTTATTGTATCCTTTTGCCACTAAACGAGCTTATATCTATCTATAGTACCATCTGCCTTATGTTTAATCTTGTAAACCCACTTGCTTCCTATAGGTTTCACATTGGGAGGCAATGTCACAATATCCCAAGTACCATTTTGATGAAGTGCATTTAACTCATCCTTCATAGCTAATAACCATGATTCTGATTTGCTAGCTTCTTCAAAGGTTTGTGGTTCAAGACTTTGTTTCACAGACATGCAAAAAAAATTTTGGGATGGAGACAAATGTGTGTAAGAATGGAAAGAGGTCAAAGGATAAAGATTGTCTGAAGTTTTTGGTTGAGCTGTAAGGGATGATGATGAATTGTTACAAACATAATCACTCAAATAAGAAGGAGGCCTTTTAATTCTAGATGATCTGTCCAAAAGTACAGCATCTAAGATGGGCATATTTGATGAATCATTATCTATGGAAGGAATAGGACTGCTGGGAGGATGATCATCACTAGTATCAATGGTTTCTATAGGAGGATCAGAATGAGAAGAGGAAGGCTGAGAATTAAGATCACTAGATATAGAATTAGGATGATCATTGATATCAACACTATCATGATGAGACTGCCTAGAATTAGGATGAGAAGTAGTGTAATCCCAAGATGACTGCTGACTAGAACAAGTATAAGGCAGAATATGCTCATGGTGAGTAACATTTCTAGACATGAAAATATATTTTGTATTAAGATCAAGTAAAACAACACCTTTGACACCTTTTCTATAACCTAGAAACACACATTTTCTTGCTCTATTGTCAAGTTTGGTTCTATGGGAAACCAAAGTTGATGCAAAAACCAAAGAGCCAAAAACTTTTAATTCATGCAAATCAGCATGATGACCATTAAGGAGAAACTATGGAGTTTTGTTTTGTAAAAGGGGTGTAGGAATACGATTAATAATAAAGACTGCATGAGAAACAGCATAACACCAAAAAGTTTTGGGTAATTTTGACTGGAAAAGCAAAGCCCTGCCCACATTCAAAATGTGTTGATGCTTCCTCTCAACACGACCATTTTGTTGAGGGGTTTCAACACAACTAGTTTGATGCATAATGCCTTTAGAAGCATAAAAGGTAGGCATTATAAATTCAGCACCATTGTCAAACCTAACTATTTTAACATGATGTTTGAACTGGATTTCAACTTGTTGAATGAAGTTTTTAACATGTTCTCTTGCTTCACTTTTGTGTTTCATTAAAATGATCCAAGTGTATCTAGTGAAATCATCCACAGCAGTTAAAAAATAAGAATGAT
The DNA here is from genome assembly GCA_037974295.1 of Cicer cuneatum. Taxonomy (NCBI): domain Eukaryota; kingdom Viridiplantae; phylum Streptophyta; class Magnoliopsida; order Fabales; family Fabaceae; genus Cicer; species Cicer cuneatum. Next base: position 11,148,959 of record JBBPBO010001984.1, read on the forward strand.
TATGGACAGATTTTATGGAAATGGGACCCCAAATATCAAAATGAATAAGGTCATAAGGTTGAGAAGCTTTATTGTAGCTAGAAACAAAATATGTTTTTCTATGTTTAGCAAAGTGACAAATGTCACATATAGCTTTTACATCATTTTTAACAAAAGGAAATTGAGATTGTAATTGTAAAATTCTAGAATCAGAAAGATGCCCTAACCTAAAATGCCATAGAGCAACTTCTAGTATAATGGAACTAGAGGAATGAGTGTTGATGCTTGGTGTAATGGCTTTCTTATTTGAGATGTTTAGATAATACAATCCATCAATCCTATTAGCCGAACCAATCATCTTCAGAGAGGTCTGCTCCTGTATGATGCATTGAGAGTTATTAAAGGAAACTAAGCATTGTAAATCATGACACAAAGTGGGAATAGAAATCAGATTAACTTGAAAATCTGGAACATATAAGACATTTTCTATCCTAAGTGTAGGTGAGAAGATGATAGTGCCAAAGTGTTTGGTTATGACATGATGACCATTAGGTAATTTGATTATCATAGGAGTGATCTCACTATATGAGTGAAACCAATGAAGTGTTGTGCAAATGTGGTGACTAGTCCCTGAATCAATGATCCAAGTGCCTAGATGAATGGTATAACAGGATGAGGAACAAGAGGGAATCATACCTTGAGTAGTAGGTTTGAATGAGCAAACCTGACATGCATCAATTGAGCAGAACCAAGATTAATGCTAGAAGTTTGAATTAAATGCATCAATTTATCAAACTGATCTTGAGTAATGTGAGCAGAACCTGAATTATTTGATGTAGGACTATTGAATCCACCTTTGTCATTAGTTTGTTCATCAACAGAGTCATTTCCTTCAAGAACATGATTGGCTGATCCAGAGTTCCATTTCTGCATATGAGGTGGTACTCCATGTTTCTTGAAACAGTTTTCAATATTGTGATTGGAACGATGACAAAAGGTGCAATACCTCTTTGTACCCGAGGGAATAACATGAGATTTGTTCTTGTTCTAAGAATTCTTGCTCTCAGAAGCATTAACAAGAACTTTGGATTCATCAGTGTAAGTAAAACCGTTTTGTCTCTCATGTTACAAAACCATAGAAAATATCTTGTTGATGGGAGGTAGAGGATCAAGAAGCAAGATTTGAGACTTAACAACACCAAAAGAATCATTGAGACCGGTCAGAAAACGCATAACATGCAGCAAGTTATGATTATTTCAAGCCACACGCATAGCATCATAAGAGCATTTGATACGACAAGTGCAAACAGGAATTGGCATGTATATTTCTAACTCCTCCCAAAGAATTTTCAATTCTGAATAAAAATCTGTTACCGATTTGGAGTCTTGCTTGAGGGAATAGATTTCTTGTTGAAGTTATGAAACTCGAACAAGATCACCTTGTGCAAAACGCTCTTTGAGATCGTTCCATACATCCACAACATTCTCCATGAAAACAAGGGATTGAGCTATTGAGGGATCAATGGAATTCATAAGCCAAGAATGGATGAGCATGTTACAGCGATTCCATGCACGATAGGAAGGATCAAACGTGTCAACCGGAATTGGAATTGTTCCATCAAGAAACTCAAATTTGAGTTTTGCTCCAAGTGCTCTGCGCATAGAACGCGCCCAGGAATGATAGTTTGCTCCGGTTAGAACCGGAGTAACACGAACGGTGGAAGGACCATCGGAGGAATGAACATAATAAGAACTTGATTGGTCCGGGGATGGATCAGCTGGTGGAGGAGGAGGCGCTGCGCGCGGTGGCATGATGAAATGCGGAAGCGAAAACTAGATCAAGGTTGCTCTAGATACCATGTTGAGAAGATGAAAACTGAATATGATATAGAGAAAGAGAATGAAAAATGGAAGAAACTCTTTCATTAATTTTGAGTAATTTGTTACGCAAGCTATATATAGGCTAAGTTGTTATGTAGTTAGTTACACAAAACTAACTAAAAATAACTAACCTACATTTATTATTAACTAATCATAACAGATTTTAATAGTAACTCTGTTTTCTCTATTTCCTTTCAGCCAGCCTCACATGCTGTATTCATTTTACTCTGCACACCATCAAAATGCAATGGAAACTAGATTTTTTAGGACCACAAATAATATATTTTCTGCTCTTCTTCTCTTTCTCTTTGTCCGAGACATATATTTGATTTTTCATTTGCAACTACAAATGTAATTTTGTAATTGAAAAGTAGATTGATATTATATTTAGATTTAAAAAAAAATAATTCTACAAATTTAATTTTACTTCAAATTGACTTAATCAAAAGTAACAAATTTACATTATATTATAATAAAATATATTCATTTTTAATAAATACACATTTAAAAATATATTTGATTATATAATCCAAACAAATTTTATTTTATAAAATAAAATTAAAACATAAATTATATTATAAAAAATTTAATTTTAACTAAAAATACGTTTGTAAACTGAAATTTATTCAAAAATATATTTGTAAACATTAAATCAAACGTATACTAAGTGATTGAACGATCTTTCCCTCCGGTTGCTTTAAGGTTCCTCTTACACCCTGAACCTTGTCGTATTTTCTAACAGCCTTGAAACGCACCTTGTACTTTGCACGAATGTTACTGGAGAGAGGGGCGCTCGTCAGAAACGACGTTTAATTGTCTTGTGAAATGAATCTGGTCTCTTTTTTTAAAGAAAAATAATAAAATAAAAAATACAGTTGGACCTGAAAAACCGTCGATTTTCTTCATTTTCTCCAATTTAGCGGTTTAAATAGCAGTTTTTACGCAGCGATTTTAGATATTAAACAGACCGGATACTGAACTGGTTCCCGGTCTCGGTCGAAATGTCCCGTCTAGTTTTAATTACCTTGGATTTAAGTATTTGTTTTATTATTATAGAAAATCTATAATGCTAGAAAATATTGATTTTTAAAATTTATAAAAATTATATTTTTTTATATTTTAAATTTTTAACTTAGATCCAAACAAACTCATTTTCATTGATAAGATTTAGTCCAGATTTGTAAAAGAAAAATTTAAAAATGGAACCAAATTTCATTTTAGATCTTTTTACTCATTTGAAAATGAATCAAACCAACCGCATTACATCCTTAATATTAGAAGACTTGAGATCACACACCATAGAAGTAGCCCTTTTACAAGAGTATAGGATCGAAAACTCCCTTTTGTTATTGCTGCCAGCCATTGTGTGAACGATAAATAAACACATCTAACCTAAGAAATGTCTCTTGTATTTAAGACCGGCCTCTCTTGATTGTCAATTTTTTCTCTAACTATCTACTCGTGTTTTAGAACAGAAGTAAAATGAATTACTCTCAATTCATTTTAATATAATAAATCTAATTGCACTTAAATAAATCCCCTGAAGTGCAACATATTTTTATAGGGGAGAATCCAGGCATATTTATAGAAACCGTAAGTTTTGGAATAATTGAAAAAGGTGTAGTCTAAGTTTAACTTAAGGCAGAAGAGTGTGATTTACTCCAAAAATGATGAACAAGGCCAATCTTGGAATCCTTGAGACAACAATCCTATCACACGAAGATGCCTCAAGTATCATAGGAAAAAAACTGTATTCCTGTCACAAGCAGTAGTAGCGCAACATCTAAAATTCTAACAGGACTTTCTTATGTAGTTTGTGGACTTGACAGTTGCACTACATCAATGCAGTATATGTATTATAAACAAAACAATAAAGTAGATGTCGCTTTGAAAATGATTATAGACAGATAATGTAAAGCACCATAGAAGTAGAGTTTGGACTAAAATGACATACCCACTCATTTGATGGTTTTTAAGATTATCAAAATACAATTTCACTTACTAGAGTAACATAATTCCTATTTCCTTTAAGGGGATGGGAGAAATAATTAACAGACAGGCATCAACTAAGTCATCAGATGGAAATGCAGCAATAAAAATATAAAAAGGAAAATACGAACTGAGCCTATTTAATTATGAAATTGATTACAACTTTTCCAACATGAGCACACATTTACAGTAGCCAGTCTATACCTGGATATGGAGGCAAAATTTACAAGCACTTGCAGTTCCTCCATTCAAGGAAATTTAGAGGAACTGATTTTCTGCGTTTTTTAAGTATGACCCTCTCATTTTGCTATTGGCAGCAACTGCGGTAACAACTTCATTTGTAAAGTCATCAAGACCATATCATGCCAAGTACTTGAACAAATTTGCATTATCTTTGTCTCTTTCCAGATAGTCCCGAGAGATCAAATCTTCAATTCGCTTCTTAATTGCTTTGACATCAGGCTGTGCAAATACATTATTCAATATCAACAATTTACGATTTTAGCAAAGATTGACAAACAAAACAAAATGTCATGAAAGGGGTTAAATGCAAACCTTGAACATGCGACCTAATTGTTCAACGCACTCCATAACTAACTGTTGGTAATTTAAAACTTTCCGACTCTTCATAATACGCACAATTGAGGCATCAATAGCATATCTTCTGTCCTTGTCGACATCCTCGATTACTTTTTTCTTCTCATCCACAGGAGGAAGAGGAATCTGCACAAAAAAGTATGTGTCAGTCCAACTCAACGGCCTATAAACCACAAAGAGAGGCTAAGATGACTAAGCAAACAGAAATAGAGAATAGATTAAAAAATTATTTTTTTACACCTATACCTTGATCCTCCTCATTTTGTCTGTAAACTTTGAATTAAATTCAAAATAATCAGTAGATGATATTGTTTTAGTGTTTGGTTCCTTGGTAAGAATCTTGTACTTGGCACACGACAAAGAGTGAAGCAGTCTAATAACATCATCGTCGGACAAGTTCAACTGAGTCATTATCTCAGAATAACTCAGTCTATCTGCGGAATTGAAAAGAAGCAATGCTGACGCCTATTGAAAAGCAAAAGACAACATTGGATAAGTAGAGAGAAATCCATACAACAATTTGTAGACATAACAAAAATAAAAAATGAAGCAGCAACACCAAAGATATACTTTTACAAATAAGAGTATGCATAAGAAATATAACCTGGTAAGTTGTCACAATCAGCTCCATAGTTTTTGGTTCAAATTTCCCACTTATATTGCATGTACCCAAGGAATAAATCCAAGTAAGTTTTCTGTGCTTAGTTTTTGTTTGATAAAATTCCTTGAAAACTTCTACACACCTAACCTAAAACAAATAAAGAGAAAACTGTGAATTATAAATAAAATAAAAACAAAAATCTAAAATCTAAGTTAAATACTGTCAATTCGGCAAATTAGTTCGGGGTTAATATTAAAAAAATCCAGATATACCATTTCTGCAGGAAGATTGAGGTCAAAAGATTTGTAACTAGGCCAGAAACCAGTGGTCAGAACTGTGACTGTCAAGTCCATTCCGGCGTCTGCACTAGGAGTATTGTTTAAATATTCCTCAAAGCTTGTTTGATTTTCCTTTGCCAGTGTCAAATCTGTAACCTGGTAGAGCCCACACAAACAGTCAAATTTTCTTTCATAGTTCTATAAAATAGTTGAATATAGAATATCAGCTCCATTACAAAGACTTGAAAAGACTGACCATTCCTTCCATCTTTGAGGTAAACTGACCACCGCATTGTTGCTTCAACTTTGTCAAAATACTCCTCTCATGTTCATCATTGGCACTCTTATCAAAAAGAAGTCTTCGAGCAAGCTTTTTCCTGCAATCAACCAGGCAAAGATGTATGACTATTCTTATCAAAGTGCTTTCCACTAGGAAAAGGGGGCAATCCTGATACTCAGAAAATAGCCACAAAAACTTTACTACAATGATGGATTGCAACAGTATCATTGATCATGGGATAAAGATTCAACAATGGTTTGCACAAGATAAAATACAAACAAAACTGTAAGGCATGACAAGAAACCAAAACCCAAAAGGACAAAACCAAGGAGGCTAGGTTAGGTTTGGTATTCGTGGTCCTTAACTACTACTGGAACAACATAGACATTTTACATCTCGACTTTTTGTTCCAAAAAAACTAAAACAAAACTTTAAGGGCAACCTGAAGTTTGGGTTCCTAAAAACGAGTCAAAAGCAATAATAGAAATTTTAATAAAACAGTGGCCGACAAATTTATACAACAGCCGAAACAACTGCTTAAGAAAAACAGAAGTACCCTTTTGAAGCATTATCAACTATGTATTTGGCAAACATTTCTAATGTAGTTGTTGAAAATAGAAGTCTCACATTGAATAAAATAGTGAAAATTAAAGGGTCTATAAGAAAGGAGGAGTGAAGTCCAATTGATTTAGACGTTTTGGACAATTAACCCCAAGCTTAGACCACTAAATTCCAATATGCATACACTACTCCAGTTGGGCCTATGCGAAAAATTCCAATATGATATCAGAGCCCAATATGGCCTTGCAGCTCATTCCGGTCCAACACAAAAAAAACTAAGAATCTAAAATTCTAAATTGGGTGTCTGACTCGACCAAAAAAAAGGGTACAGGTATGAAATGGAAAAAAGAGACCTAGGGCAAATATGGTACGCAAGTCACAGCTGGGACACTAAAAAGACTAATCCAGTTGGACTTGAGGGGGAGTGTGGAAAAAAGAAGTCCCACATTGGTTAAAATAGTGAAGATTGTAGGGTTTATAAATGAAATCCAATAGGTTTAGACCTTTTGAACCATGAACTCCCCAAGCTTATACCATTAAGTCCAATATGCATACACTCCTCCAATTGGGTCTGTACTAAAAAATTCCTAACACTAATGATTATCACAGATATTTTCCTTTTCAATGCGGTTTACCTATAAAATTCGGCAAACAAATCTTTGTCACTAATATAGGCAAGTAGCTTGACAACCTGCAAATGGATCAAAAGAAATTTCAATTTCAGAGCCACGAGCATCAAATTTGTAAGAGCATATGGTAAGTCTAGACAGATGCCTTACAGACCTTTTCAAGGGTTTCTTCAATTGCTTCATCACTCAATTTTTCACTTCCTCCTTTCTTGAGAATATTATCACAAAAAGTGGCAAGCAGTTCGGCACTTGAGCTTCCAGCAACACCCTTGTTGCAAAAAATCTCAAAAGCCTCCTTAAGAGCCTATAAGATCAAAACTTTCAGATAACAAATTAATGCAGATTAATGCAGCATAGCAATTTTTAAGTCATTCTATGATCATAACCTTGTGGAATAGAGTGTGATTTTGGAAACAGTCGTTCACATATGCCAGGTACTTGTCATGCAGCTCAATCACCTTTCGAACAAAAACCTGAAGAAAGAGAGCAATCTCAGTTTTCTATAAATGGATCAGTAGCAGTTAAACTATAAAATTAGAAAATTCTGACATTACCTGCTCTTGTAAACCAACAATATCCTTTTTCTCTGCCTGTAAACATTTTAATTTTGAAAGGTAACAAAAATGTCAGCATCAAATAAGCCATATTCATGTGGCTCCAACTGTTTCAACAGAAAATACTTCTAAACAAACTTTCCTAGTTATAAACATTAATCTGCACCTATTTAGTTGGAAATGTGGCATGTTCTCTAGGCTCTAACAATAAAAGCAGTTCACATTCACAGATGCAATGTGTTAAGATAGGTCAATAGGTGATATTCATGTGGCTCCAACTGTTTATGTAGAAATTAGTCAAAATCATATATATATATATATTTCCAGTTTCCACGCAATAAACATTAATTTGTACTTCTTTAGTTTGAAACTAGTAAATATCTCATGCAAGATTGCACAGATGTGGGGAAATAATGGCGACCACGTGTCATAGAGAGAAGACCTTTTCTTATAATAGATAGGTGAAATGTTCAAGATAAGCCATTTGTAACCCCTTACATTCTCTTTGCCACTGAAAACAAAATGTTATATAAATACATTCAAGAAAACCTTTTTCAATGACAGGATATCTGAACAGAAAAAATAATATATACCTAAGTTAAAAATTATCATTTTATCTAATTTGTTTTTACAACCGGTATTGTCAAACAAGTTTGAACAGGAAGGCTCCAATCCAAGACTTAGGATTGAAATCCAAGCACATTAGTTTTCCTCAATTATTGCAAATGTGCAATAGAAAAGATAATAACCCCTAACCAGAAACAAGGACAGCTACAGAATTGAAACATACCTTCTTGTTACTTGCTGCATCTTCAGCCAACTTCACCAATTCTGTACCTTCTTCAGTAACATGCTGCATAATGGAAGGAAAGGAACCATCACAGGGACAAACCATCAAGAATAAAAGGAACAAAAGACTCTTTCCCAATTTTAACTAACATACAAGGGAGGAAACTCATAAATATAGGTTTGCTGTCACAACCTGCTTAAATATACTGGAAACAGGATCCAAGCCTCGGGGTATTTTAGAGAAGAGCCTAAACATCCTTGACAAGTCTTCAACCTAAGCGTTTAAAGGAAACTGTGAGAATAAGTTCACGTTTTAAGATTAGTTTATAAAATTTATGAGCAATTATATTTAAATAGTACCTTGTCGTCTCTAAGTAATGCATGACATCCAGAATGCTCTTTTTCAAGGAGTTGGTTTGCATATACAGATAAAAGCTCGTGTTGAACTTTCTAAACAATAAAATTTCGAAAAGAAAAAGGTAGAAAAAGTCAACACTGAAAAATAGAACCATAAAGAATCACAACAATTATTAACCATTGTTTTCTTCATGTAGGAAGGCAGTACTCTATTGGACACAGTTTTAGACCAGATAGCTGGAATATTAGCAAGTAAAGAATAAACCTCTAATAACTTTGACTCGCTACTAGAGTGCAGGTAATGAGCAACCCTATCTTTCTCCCGTTTCAAGCACTCCTCGGCCTATAATGAAAGCGACAATATTAAACAGAAGTCATTTGGCATTGTAGATGACGAAAACAAGTTATGGTTGGCAATCACCATGAAGGAATAATACCTGGAGCATATAACCAGGACAAGAATCTTCTAGGATCCAGTTTGAAGCCTTTCGAGAATAATATGCAGAAGTATCATTGAGCATGGCAGCTTCAAAATCATTCTCATAGTGATCCATTTGCCCCATTCCAATTTCAACGAATATATCTAATACATTTTTTAATAGAGCTCGGTCAATCTGCTCTCCTTCGCGTTCTTGATCAATCTTTAAACAAAAAAGGATAAGTCATTTAATCTACATTTGTAAATGCGGAAAATCTTGTATAACAAAGAAGTAAGGAAGAAAGAACTTACAAGAGAAATCACTGCATCTCTCACTTTCCCATTTAGTTCCTTGTAAACCTGGAATGGAAACAATAAAAATCACGTATTAATATGATTTATCTTGTTAGGAAGCAACATTATAATGAAATGATAATGTGAAGCAGGTCTAGTTAGCAGTAGCACTACAAAACTAGCTGCATTTATGAGTTGTCACATGAACAAGAATAACTAATAAGAACTGACACAGAATCAACTAAGGTTCAGCTGTAAATTTTACAAAATTTTGAAGGTACAGAGTAAAATTACCAAATCACGGAAGCAAGTCAGCCCAACTTCATTAAGCGGTGGAAGTGACCTCCGGGCAATAAAATATCGGTCCAAATAGTGAAAGAAACGAGAAAGCCATCTAACCATAATTTTATGGTTTGCCCACCTCCTCACAAGTTCTCGCAACATAAATTCATCATGCTTCTCTCTCAAAGAAGGTAATACCTGAACCCAAAAAATAGTGATATTCATTTATGAAAGAAAAACTAATAACAGACAAACTTTGAGAATACTTTTGAGTTTCAACAATACAAAACATATCTTTATCTCACACACACAGATTAGAGATATTTAAACCTAGTGACACTATCAAAAGTCAAAAGTAGCTACAATACCAAGACCTGAATCCTTTCCAGCATATTAAAGGACGTTCACTATCAATTTGTTAGACAACACCCACGGTTAGTCAGTTAACTAAAGTTTGTTAGAGAGGGAAAGAGAGATAAAAGAAGAGAAAGATGTAACAAGTCTTCTGGTTTTGGACAGAGAGTTTTGGAAGGAGAGTCTGTCTTTTGGATACCGTGGAATGAAGTGGTCTTGAGTTGTATCTATTGATTGTAATCAAAATTATATTTACTCTTTCTTATTCCTTCATCTTATTCCATGATAGAGTTTCATAGTTACTAATACTATAGAGTATAGATACAGAAATATTCAAATTAAATTCAACTTGGTACCAAAACTTTCTGATTTGATCCATTGAAGTATATGGTTCATCATCTTTCAAAGTTGAAGTCCTTGGAATGTGAATCATGTCAGCCCAAAAAAAAAATAATTGTTCACAATCCTTTACTGCTCTGTCATGATAATCTGTCCGCTCTGGGCTTTGGATATCAAATGTCTCTTTCTAGTGTATTCTCGAGTTTAGAAGGAATATTGATGTTATTCTCCCATCACATCACACACTGCTTGTATCCTGACATAGATGTTACATTCTTCGACCATACTCTATTTCAAGTACTATCCATTGCTCGTTTTTAATGATGTCTCTATGCCTCAAACAGCAAAGTTAGAGGACGACCCTTCATTGCATTGGTTTTGCATTCCTTACAAGCGTCAACATCTTGAAGCTCCAAAAGATAGCTCCTGCTATTGATTCTCCTAATTCAGATCCCGCACCAATCAATTCTCCGTAAAGGTGAATATTCTACTCTCAATTTTACAATTTTCTGAGTTACCATCAATTTTCTCCCTCACATTGCTCCTTTATCATCTATTACCATCCCTCAAAATGTTCGAGATCATTATCCCACCCAGAATAGCAACAAGTAATGATTGACTTGATAACTGCTATCGATTCCAATTATATATAGACCTTTGTTCTACCTACTCTTGGAAAATCTATAGTTGGTATTTAATGGGAGTTTACTCTCAAAGTTGGTTACAGAAGACAAGTGGACAGATTGAGAAATTAGTTGGTAGCAAAAGGGTACACTCAGATGATCAGGTCTATGGTTTGGCTTTCAATGCTACTGTTTCCCATATTGTTAAGATGGTTTATGTTTGTTTGCTCTTGTCTATGGATGCCTTGAGGCATTGACATGGCCCTTTTATCAACTAGATATTACAAAGGTGTGACCATGTTATGTGGTTGCAGTTGTGCTGCCTCTTTCACTTCCAAAACATTCACTTCGTGTCCACTTTACTCAAAAATCAAAACTATAATTATCTAGTTCACTTGGAGATTGAATGTCCAAAACATATTTTTGTGGAGGGGAGACTTATAACTTATAAGAGCTGGGAAGCACAGATTAAGATATATTTTTATTTTTTCCCTTATTGTCTATGTATAAAAACTACCTAACCTTCTAAGAACTACACCATTGATGATACCATTTTCCGAACAGGAAGAAAAAATGTGTCACTGATATCATGTCTTAGAACTCAAGGAGCATTAAAAAACGATCAGAAATCAATTGAATTTTGTTCTTATTAGAACTAATCAATAGCCCTATAAAGTTAAGAACATGCATGATAGTCTGATCTGATACTCGCTATTACTCTAGTAGGATAGTAGCAAACAAGTAATGACTATAATGCATAAAATATAATTTTTAATATATTCAAACAGGTTATCAATATCGCATATCATATCTAAGTAATAGCATGCATTACTCACTGTTGATATGATGTACTCTTCAAATGACTCTTTGTACTTATCATACAATTGTTGGGAATAGTCATGAGGAGGCTTTTGAGTACACATATTGTATATGGTCCTGCAATACAATTTAATGATAAGTAATTTCCACAATAGTAAAACTCTTAATCAACTCAAGCAAAACCCATTTAGTATAAAACCAAAACATCAGAGAGAATAATACGTGTATAGCATCATATAGTCCTCAGAGCTGAACTGAGGTTCAGGTAACCCTTCTAGAATGTTCTTCAGCTTCATTATTCCCTTCAGCATAAAATCCCATCCTTGATCCAAGTCGATAGTCTTGCGTTCACTCATCGATATGCGCAAAGATTATACACCAAAATCTACAACCAAATGTTCACAAATACATAAATACACATTCTAAATTTCAACCAAACAATGAAAAAATAAATAATTTCCATTCAAACGATTCCAAAGAATTAAATCCTCTCCTCTCCCTCAAACTAAACCCTAAAGTGTTTCCAAACATAAGTAAATTAAATTTCGAAATCATTCTCAGATTTGACGAAAGCAGCAAAGTAACAAAATAATATCCAGCATCTCAATCATGGAATTCGATGCTGCTGGAGCAATTTCTTAACTACGAAATGACGCCGTACTACAATCGGCGCTCTGAGAAAACGAAGATTGGTTGACCGGGGAAGAAGGGAGATTTAAAAAGAAGAAGACAAGAGGCGTACCGTGAATAGGTGAAGAACCGAGCGCGATGTTCGGGAGAGCAAACCCTAACAATGATTGGGTAAAGGAAGAGGGAAATCCTGAAGGAAGAAGAAGATGATGGTGATGATGATGATGATGAAGCGAGCTTTCAAACACGAAGAGCACACAGAGCAATAATAATAACGAGAAAAATAAAAATGGAAAGAAAATAAATTCTGAATAAGCAGAATGTTATTTTACAATAAAAAATTCTCTAAAAATGAATCTAATTTCCAATTTTGAAGTATTTTTTTATACTATCTTTTATTATATATATATATATATTTAAGTATTGTTATATTTTGTATTGATAGTATAAAAATACGAATAATTTGTTAAAGCTACTTATTTGTTTCTTTTAATTATCTGTTTTAATATGTGTGCAAAAATTTTAAAAAATGTTATTAGACATGGCAATAGGGTGGACTGATGACGGATTTTGCATTCCTCGTCCCACACTCAATTAATTGAGAAAAACTCAAATTCGCACTCATCCGTTTTTAGTGGATGTAAAATTTATACTTTCATATATGTCGAGTTTCGGATTTCTTCGCTCACACTCACACTCATTCATATATATAAAATTATAAATTAAAAAATCATATCTATTATAATTAGTATTATAAAATAATTATTATTATACAATAATAAAATTAAAAAAGTATTTTTTTTATAGAGTTGAGATTTTACTTATTAATATTTTAAAAAATATTAAGTATATTCAATATGTGCATATATATAAAATAAAATAATTACAATAACATTACTAGGGGCACGGGTTCGGGTGGGGTGGATATCAACACACTCGCACCCTTATCCGAATTTTAATTCCAGAAAAAATCTGCACCCGCACCCCATCTAATCAAAGCAGGTTTTTCCCGCTCAAATCAAGACAGTTTTGAGTGAATACCCATAAATGCAGGTTATGTTGTTATCCATAAAATTTGTGCTCAGAAAATTTATAAAGTATAAGTTTAAATATAATTTTGATAATTTATTTTTTACCTGATATTTGTGTTTTAATCATTTATATTTGTTTTGATTCATTCTGGTATTTTATCTTACATAAATGGTGTATTTTAGTTTTTGTCACAATCATAACAAATGTTATAATAATATGTTGTTATTGAAATTCCTTCTAGCAATTACCAATATGTATCTAGTATAATATTCTTAAAAAAAACTTGCATTTAATTCAATAATAGACTTGCACACACAAAAAATTGTTGGTTTTGAAATATACCTAAAATGAATGACATATCGTAGAGTATATTTTATTTTCGCTCATCTTTATTGATTGCACATTTAACTTTATAATTGATCTAAGATTTAATGTCAATAATTCATGACAATAATTATACAGTTATTTAAAAAAATTATAATAAAAAAGATTAAAATATATTATTTATAAAAAATAAATAATTAAAATTAATAAAAAAAATAAAAAGATTAAAATTATATTTAAAGATGTCAGCATACAGATTTTAAGGGAAATAACTGATATTGATGAGAGAAAAAACTGATATTGATAAATCTGCTCAAAAAGAAAAAATTTGATATCGATGAGGATTTGATGTTTCTTGTAATTGATAATATTTATTTATTTTAATATTAAACTTTTATTTATTTTATCTTAATTCATCTAATAACTCCCCGCTAACTTATTTTAATATGGATATTTTAGTAAATTGAATTCATATTATCATTTAAATCAACACAGTTAATTATTTTTTTAAAATTATTCACAACTCAAATAAGACATTTAAAATAAAATGAAATTAGTAATTAAGTCATAGTTCAACTAACAAATGTCGCTATTGATAAGTTATATATTATGTCCCAAATTCAAACTTTGCACTATGTCAATATATGTTTAAATATTTTAAAAGTTAATATAACAATTAGTATTATGATGTGATTTAATTGAATATTAAATAAAAAAATCGTACTTTGTTCTTGCTTACAAATTATAGAAATAATTGATTGATATGTTTTTAGATATAATTGACCGAGATGATTGTTTGAAAGGATACATGATTGACATATTAGATAAATGATTTTTTGAAATGATAAATGATTGTCATAATTATGAAATTGAACTCTATATTAAGGAATGTAAGTGTAACAAAATAATTATTTTTTTATAATTAAATATATTTGATTATTGCAGGTTAACGTTTTTATTATTTCTGTTCTTGTAAATTTTGTTTTTTTTTTTTAATTTATT
>JBBPBO010001984.1:11165594-11224355 GCA_037974295.1 Cicer cuneatum
TGACTTCAGAAATAAAGCTAGTATGTTATTTGACATAGAATAATAATAATAATAATAATAATAATAATAATAATAATAATAATAATAATAATTATTATTATTATTATTATTATTATTATTATTATTTATGAGAGTACGAGAAATTTGGCAAGTAAATTTATTGGTAATTATCTTTCATTTATAGAGATCAATTTACAATTCTAAATTTCGTTATACTTTGATATATCATAATCTCTTCTTTTTTTTTTCCTCATAAATTTCTCATTCTTCATATATTTAAAAAAAAAAATAGTTGGTTTAATTAAGAAATTAAAAATCTGAAGAGGGGTTTTGAATGTGGACTATTTTATAGTTAAATACATATGAATTTACAAAACAACAAAACTCTGTAATATATAATGCAGTCAACTTAGAAAACTTATTTATGTGTCTCTTTACAATTCAATTTATATTTTAGGTGTATGTTTATTCATTTACGATTTGATTTAAATTATTTATACTAATTATAATTATAATTATATATATTTATAAATATGATTGTTGACGACCGGAAGAATTTTGTTTTTAACAGGCTTGCAATCAATTCATAGCAAATAAAAAATAATTTTATTATTGATTGTTATTAATAGCAACATTACCTATTTTAGGTTTGTAAATAATTTAATCGAATCAATTAATCTATATATATGAGATCTGCCAAAATTTATAAGCATGATAGAGTGATAAGTAGTAAATAAAATACTTGAAATTGGTCTTAACTAATTTTAGTATAGATTAGTTTCTTATTTATGTAAAAATAATTTATATATTACTTTTTCTAAAAGTGATATACTTTTATATTCCTCAACAAATAGAATTGTAAAGTGTGTTTGATATACATAGCACTACATCACATGTAGAAAAACATAGGACCAATTTTTGAGTCACAAGGTAAAAATAATCTCGACTTCCCCTTTATTTTTTCTCACTACTACCTTTTTTTTTATAAAAAAATCCATTCTTTTAGTATTATAGTTTTGAATTTTTTTTTATAAACATCATAGTTTTGAAATCTGTTTAAAGTGTACTGAGAATAACTAGATTCATCTAATGTCACGTGATTATATGTTTTTGTTAAATAATCTAAAAATTAGACTCACACTATTATGTTTATATATAATACCAAAACTAAAATAATGGAGGAAAATTGTGAAGTGTAAAATGATGATGGTGCATTTTCACAAATAAAAGAGAGTATACGTCTATCAAACATGGAAGTTTGTCCAAAAAACAAGTTATTGTCTCATGGTTTGACTAGTAAAATAATGAGTTTTGTGGTCTCATCCATCATTTCTTTTGTTCAATTCTCTAAGCAATTTTATAAATTAAACACGAAGTAACTGTTTTTTATTTGTCTAATTCTTTAATTTTATTAACAAATTAAACACATCTTCAATCTCATTCTATATATAGATTTAAGTTTTATTGTTTGATGATGAGTAAAAATAAATTATTTTTCAAGTCATTATTTATTTTATTGTTAAAAAATAATAATTAAT
This sequence comes from Cicer cuneatum, assembly GCA_037974295.1. Lineage (NCBI taxonomy): Eukaryota > Viridiplantae > Streptophyta > Magnoliopsida > Fabales > Fabaceae > Cicer > Cicer cuneatum. The sequence goes on from JBBPBO010001984.1 coordinate 11,167,133, forward strand.
TTTATCATATAAGTGTTTATTAAAGTGTATTCGTCTTTCTGACTCAGTCTAGCTTGACAATCCATTATGACCCACAAACTTTGGGTCATATATGACCCTAACCCGCAAAATAAAATTGAATCAAAGGGTGTTTAAATACTAAAATCAGTCGAAGAAAATATTAGATGTCGATCGACACACATGTCACTTAACGTGTCCTTGTAGGAATTTAGAACTCTGACTCAATAATACCCTTCTAATTCTGATTACACAAACCAACTTAATACAATTCCAATTTTAAAGTTCGCACGTAAAATATTTTGCGTCATTTTCTTAGTTGCTCACCCAAAAATTAAATTCACAATTGTTCTTGTCGTCGGTGTTATTTGCTACTAGGGATGGGAATAGGCTAGGCCGTCCGACAGGGGCCTATGACCTGACCTACTTATGGCCTGGCCTGTTTAATAAGAAGGCCAGGTTCAGGCTATTTTTAAAGCCTATTTTTTTAAATAGGCCAGGTTCAGGCTTATATAAAAGCCTATTAGGCCTGACAGGCCGGCCTATATATATATATTATTTATTAATGTTATTTTTTATTATTATTTATTAATATTATAGTTTCCTATTTTAAAGTATATATATATATATCTTATTATTTATTAATGTTATTTATTAATATTATTGTTTTCTATTTTAAAGCCTGTCAATTAGGTTATTTTAATATTATTTTATTATATTAGATTTGATTATAATTTTATTAGTTTTCCTTATATAAAACTTTCTAATTTAGTCTATTTAAAAAAAATGTAAAATATAACGTTTAAATATTTTAATGTGAATAAGGCTTTTAAATAGGCTTTCAGGCCAAGCCAGATTTTTAAAAATGTCAGGCTAGGCCGAAAAAAAAGCCTATGATAGGCCGTAGGCCAGGCTTAGACCTAAAAAATTAATCGTAGGCCAGACTCAGGCCTTTCAAAGCCTGGCCTGGCCTGGCCTATTCCCACCCCTATTTGCCACCCACTAGTTTGTCGTTACAAATTTGTTTCTTCTTATGTGTCGTCTCGCTTGCAAAAGAGTGTCATTGCACAATTCTTCTTGTGCACTTTACTCTTTCATTGCTAGCAAAAACTCGTGTTATCTCTGTCAATTTGCAAAAGGATTATTTACGCAGTCACCTCACACCTTTCTTAGCTCACAAAAAAGGTAGGATTTATTGTGTTTTCGTTCATTTCATCGTTTTTTCTGTTATTTCACATCGAATGAAAATTGTTGAAATCACTGTATTAATTAGAGAGTGTAAAATTTTATTTATGAAATGAAAATAACTAGTAATACGGTGTTACCTTGTATTTTGGAAGTTCCTATAAAAATAATACTACCTCTAGTTTATGTTATAATAGACAATTAAATTAACAAAAATTATTGTATTTAATCTATATTATAAAAAGGACCATCGAGAGTAGTGCAAACCCTCCTGGGCGCACAAATGCTAGACCTAATTAACTAGACTAGTAGTTAATGAAGTTTGAGGGATAAAATGATAAGGATGAAGTGAAGGAGAGGGTGATAATAATGAAGTTGAGGGAAATAGATAAAATAGTAAGAGATATATGGTTTGGAAACATTGTTTTAAACTTTCTTTGATAGAGAGTATGGGTGAACATATGGTCAAATATAGTTATTGTCATGCGACATATGAATGACACCCCAATAAACATAAAATAAAGTCTATAAATAGGCATTTTTATATGAAGATGGTTCGGAAGGTGTGATCGGCTACAATTTGAAAGATTATGGAAGGGATGTGGTTGCATATGATTTAAATTGAGATAATTCTTAATCTCAAAATTAAAAGATTGACAAAATCATTATATCAATTGTTTGAATCCAAATAGATAATCAATTAACATGGAGAAAATGATTCAAAGGTTGGTTATGTTTTCTTTTACACTAAAAAAACATATATATCATACAAAGAGAAATCAAATGATACAAACAAGACCAAATTCTTATAAAGAAATGATACAAACTAGTTGACATAAATTGTGTTAGGACATTCGTGGTTTATACTTTTAAAGTTAATCTTATGAACTAATTCGAAGGATTTAGAGTTTCGTTACAAATTAAAGTATCACACACACATATATTGTTGGGTGAGCTGACTTTTCAAGTGAAATCTACTAATTTTACTATTATTATTATTATTATTATTATTGTTATTATTATTAAAAAAAATGTATATATTTTAGTTGGGCTAGACCCATGTAGAGAAAAAAAAAGAGATAATATGTTTTAATTGGGCAGGAAAGAAGACGCGGGAAGAGAAGGAAAAAAAATTTTCGGCGGTAATGAATTTATAATAAACTTGCTCTGTTTTATCTACAATTTTAGTATGATATTTATACCACTGAGTTTGTTATTTTAATATACAATTTTATAAGTTTTACCTTATCCGAGAGTTACTTTTAGTGGAAGGTTGTTGTTATTGTTGTTACTTGTTTGATGTTCTCTAGTGTTTATAGGAAGACTCTGGTATACCCATTAATTATTATAGTGGAAATTTTTAGTGGACTAGGTCCTGTGGTTTTATTCTCTCAATTTGAGGGAAGTTTTCCACGTTAAAAGTTGTGTTTGTCTCATATTTAATTTTCTGTTAATTATTGTTGCTATGTGGAATTGTATTTTCTATTTGACCATTTATCTGCACAAGTGGAAAAAAATATTCCACATTACTGAGATAATTATCTCTGGTTTTTCCCAACAAAGTGGTATCAGAGCTCGGTTGGTTTGATTTGTGCATTTAAATGGAGGAGGAAAATAAAGGTTTGTATATGATTAAACTCAACTCTTCTAATTACACACTTTTGGAAAACTCTCATGGAAGACATGTTATACGTTAAAGATTTGTATGATCCTATTGAGGGTGACACTGCTAAACCCACATATAAATCTGATGTCGACTGAAAAAAGATGAATAGAAAGGCAATGGCGTTGATCAGATAGTGGTTGGATATGAGTGTATATCCGCATGTTGAAACTGAAATATATGCTAACAAGATGTAGGAGAAATGAAAAGAGTTGTATGAACGAAAAAATGTGCAAAATAAAACATTCTTGATTCGGAAGCTGGTGAATATGAAATACAAAGATGGAGATTCAATGGAAGATCATATGAGTATTTTTCAGAATATAGTGAATCAGTTGACAATAGATATTAAATTAGATGATGACTTGCAAGCATTATTATTGTTGAGTTCCCTGTCTCATAATTGGGAAGTCCTTATTGTGACGCTCACCAATTTAGCTCCAAGTGGAAAGTTGAAAATGTCAACAGTTAAAGAGAGCATGTTAAATGAAGAAGCTCGAAGAAAGGAACGTGGTTTGATTGATTCTTCCTCAAAATAAAAAACACTAGTTAGAGAGTCACGAGAGAGAAGTCAATGTAGACACTTCTATAGACACAACAATTCTGAAAGTCGTAGCAAGTCAAAAAGCAAGTCGATGACTAGAAAAGAAGTGATATGCTACCTTTGTCGCAAAACAGATCATATAAAAAGAAACTGCAAGTTCCTTAAGATATATTAATAAAGGGAAAGAGATGAAAACAAAAAGAAGAAAAATGATAAAGATACAACAATAGTTGCATCTCTTATTAATGTCTACATTGTTTGTGATGATAATTCCATAAACCTTGCATCTCATGATTCAACTTGGATTATTGATTCGGGTGTGTAACACCCAGAGTTTAAAACACAGCGCGGATGCATTTTTTTTTAAATAAATAAGTAAAATGATTTTCCAAATTTAATTCGAACGGAATTAAAACAAAGTTTTCATAAAATAGTAAGTCATAGATTAATCGATGAACGTAACAAAATAAATTTATCGTAATATCAATAAATACTTAATTCTGAGAATTTAATAATAAACATTAAGACATTTTCAAAAGATATCAATGTCATAGCATTCCCAAAAGACAATATCAGAGTGCAGAATAAGTAGTACAACAATTTTCCAAAATAAAACAAAATACATTTCCAGCTCAAATCCTATACATCAAGTCTAACTGATCATGCGCTAAAACTACAGTAGCACGGATTTCCTCCGCATCCCAAACAAGTCTCCTCCGACTCTGCCGCTCGCCTCGACGTAACCTCCTCCTCCTCATACAGAGAGGGGTCGGTCTCCTCAGAAGTCAGATCAATACACAGTCTCAGTCACTTCGGCGGTGCCGAAATCTCATAACAATCATCAGAGATCCTAGACGGACCCGAAATCTCAGCTTCTATTAGCTTCGGCTCTTCATCATTCCCTTCTACCTCAGAATCATGTACATCTCCTCCAATCACCGGGTTAGGAGTCACCACTCCTACGGTGGCCTCCATCTCAACTCCTCTAGCGGGCTCCTCCGCATCATCAAAAATTCTGTGCGCCTCCAATACCAGACGGGAAGGCACAGGAAAATCTATACTCGTATAAGTGCGCTCCACGAAATCCTCTACACCGTCGATCCTGCTCGTCCTCTCCAACCACCCCGTGTAAGTCGCCCTGCTTGAGATGGGGTCAAATACCCAAGCAGTACGCGAATATCGATCAAGGAAGTCTAACGACGTTTCCGTCGTCCAGGTACCCACGGGTGGCATGGGTTTGGGAGGCATCTGAGGGCAAAGCCCAATTTCCACAATATAATAGCAAGGGTCACCGACCGAAATTAACAAACAGTCACATAACATATATCTCACAACAACAAATATATTCATGGCATAATATATGAAAATGATGAAATTTAAGAATGCTCATTTGAATTTTCATGACATATAAGCTTTTTCAAACAACAACCGTCTCATTTGGAAATATAAAGTAAGTACAGTCACCACTTCAATAAACACAATAATTAATCAGAAATTCAGATTCTGTCAAGTACTCACACACATCAATTTCCAAACATCATCATATAACCAATCGTGACCCACAGGTCAATCCCTCGATGCAATATGTATATGCTCATGTATACAATTTCTTGGAATCACCAAGGTGCAGTCGCTCAACAGACCAACACAATATGTTTGACTTTAACGGCCCTCAAGACCAAGGTGCAATCGCTCAACAGATCAGCACCTAGTGCAGTCGCTCAACAGACCAGCACTCGTGCAGTCCCTCAACAGACCAGCACGTTTGACATATACCAAGGTACAATCGCTCAACAGATCAGTACCTAGTGCAGTCGCTCAACAGACCAGCACTCGTGCAATCGCTCAACAGATCAGCACGTGGTTGCGCATTTCAGGGTACAGACGCTCAACAGTCCAGTACCAGTGCAGTCGCTCAACAGACCAGCACCTATATACCAAGGTACAATCGCTTAACAGATCAGTACCTAGTGCAGTCGCTCAACAGAACAGCACTCGTGCAATCGCTCAACAGATCAGCACGTGGTTGCGCATTACTCTGTGGCCCATCGCGGGTACCACTTGACTATGCAATGCATGAATATGCACTGTTTCACTTCTCTGGAAACAGTATGCAAAAATCAGAAAATTCATGCCTTTCCATCATAAAAAAAATATCTCAGCACAATCAAGATTATCATTATCACAAACATGACTAAATAGTCAAGTAATCATTAACACTTTTACAATATTTTCCCAAACTCTTAAAATTCATAACACAGAAGCCAAAAACAGTGCAGAATTACACTATGTATTCGAATACAGCCCTCTGGTATTCGAATACAGAGGCAGTCTCAGTGCACAAATCAACATCTTTCACTACACCAGTAAAGTCTCAAAAACTTCATCACCACCACTTCAAATTCTCACAAAAGTTCCATTTTAATTCATCATAAACCTTCCTAATACTCCCCAACACTTAGGGTTCAAAAACAATGTTGAAAAACTTGGAATTTCTGAAAACTCGAATCTGTATTCGAATAAAGATCCCTTGTATTTGAATACAGAAGATGAAACTGTAATTTCAACATTCTGTATTCGAATACAGCATGCCTGTAGTCGAATACAGAAGCCAAAAACAGAACCAAAATGATCAACATCAGAACATCAGGAACAGAACCAGAATCAGAATCATCAACACCAGAACATCAGAAACAGAACAAGAATGATTAACACCAGAATCATCAGAAGCAAAACAGAATGATTCACACCAGAATCATCAGAAGCAAAACAGAATGATTCACACCAGAATCATCAGAACCAAAACAGAATGACATTAAGTAAAACAGTTTGAAAACTTAAGTAAAACAGAAGCTTGACAGGTTGTTTTCGAATACACACACGTTGTATTCGAATACACCTTCGAAATCAGTGAAATTTTCCTGAGACATTCAACATATTTCAAACTGTTTCTTTGGAAACATCAGCCCAACTCCAAAATAGTTTTATCACTCTTTTAAACCACAAAACTCAGACTTTTACATCAAACCAGATTTTCCATAAGGAAACACTTTCATCAATTTTAAATCCTTTTTATTTTGAAATCATCAGCAACACCAGGTTTTGATCAACAGAACAACATGCAAGCATTTTTGCTTTCTCAAACCATCAGAACATCATGCAAAGCATTCAGCTTTTCTCAAACATCATAACAACATGCAAAGCATTCAGCTTTCTCAAACATCATAACAACATGCAACCTTTTCAGCTTTCTCAAACATTATAACAACATGCAACCTTTTCAGCTTTCTCAAACATCAGAACAACATGCAAAGCATTTCAGTTTTCTCAAACATCAGAACAACATTAACACATTTAGTCAAACGGCAAACATCACATAGCAGCAAAATACCAACAGAATGCATTTTTGCAATATTCAAAATGTCATGTAAAACAGTTTCTTTTTCAAAACAGAAACTCAAATATAATCACACCTCAGACATACATTTATAGTCCTAAAATGCAACTAGAAAGTGGAAGGTGCCCTTACCCTTGTTGCGTGTTCTGCTACTTCTCTCGTTTCTGCTGTTGTTCCCGTTTTCGCGCCAAAAATCGGTGAAACTGTAGCATGCGTTTGCTGCTACGAAACTGAGTTCTTTAGCTCTGTAATGGTGTGGGGAAAAAATTTTGTATTGAGGTTTTGGTGTTTCGGTGCTTGGATGTCCAAGTAATGGCACTTTGAGGAATTCCCTCTTTTTTTTTCTTTTGAAATCGTGAAACAGCTTTCAGAAAACAGGAAGAAGAATGGGAGGAAAGGGTACTGTTACATGCAGCACTGTTACATGCAGAATGGAGAGGTATGGAGTTCTGATTTTTCTCTGTCTCCTCACGTGTATTTATAGAGTTACTTAGGTGCCACCTCATCAAAAATAATGTTGGATCCTTCAGCACTTAATTGTTTCGCAATTAGCCACTAATCCTCAATTAACTACCCGACTAATTTAATTACTCGTAATTAAATTAATTTAATCTTCATCCAATAATTTTAATTCATCTTCCAAAATAAATATTTATATATATATATATATATATATTCACTCAAAACATACATATATTCAATATTTTACAAATATCCCCAAAATTCCCCTAATATTAATTCCAAAATTAATTCTTAAATTTAAGGGTCTTACATTACTCCCCCCCTTAAATTAGTTTCGTCCTCGAAACTACATGTCCCTAAACAACTGAGGATATTGCTCCCTCATCTTACTCTCCAATTCCCAAGTCGCGTCTCCTGTAGTCAGATTCCAAATCACTTTGACTAGTGGGACTTCCTTGTTCCTCAACCGTTTAATCTTCCTGTCTTCAATCCTTACTGGAAATACCTCAAATGACAGGTTATCCTTCAGCTGAATCGTATCTGGTGCGATCACATGTGACGGGTCTGCAATGTATTTCCTTAACTGCGACACATGAAATACGTCGTGAATATTGGACAGTATTGGAGGTAAAGCGATCCGATAAGCCAATGGTCCAATACGTGCAGTAATCTGGTATGGTCCAATAAATTTCGGAGTCAACTTTCTTGACTTAATAGCTCTGCCAACACTAGTTGTAGGCGTGACCCTCAGAAATACATGATCACCCTGCTCGAATTCCAAAGGTTTGCGACGCTTGTCCGCATAACTTTTCTGACGATCTTGTAAAATCTTCATTTTCTCTTGTATCATCTTGATTTTCTCTGTAGTTTGCTCCACCATCTTAGGTCCAACAATCATGCTCTCTTCGTCCTTATACCAGCATAGAGGCGTTTGACACTTGCGTCCATACAGAGCCTCATAGGGTGCCATTCCAATACTTGCGTGAAAACTGTTGTTGTAAGTGAACTCAATCAATGGCAACACCTCATCCCAGTTTCCTCTGTCATCCAACACACATGCTCTCAATAGATCTTCCAAGGACTGATTTTTTCTCTCAGTCTGTCCATTTGTTTGTGGATGGTAGGCTGAACTCAATTTCAGTTTCGTCCCCAAAGCTTCATGCAACGCTCCCCAAAAATGAGAGGTGAAATTTGGATCACGGTCCGATACTATACTTGATGGAACGCTGTGTAACCTCACAATCTCAGCGATGTAGATTTTCGTCAGCTTATCTACTTTGTAAGTGGTCCTTACCAGCAAGAAATGTGCGGACTTTGTCAAACGATCCACTATTACCCAAATTGAATCATTCTTTTTCCTTGTCTTGGGCAGTCCTGTTATGAAATCCATGGAAATGCTGTCCCACTTCCATTCCGGTATGTCCAAAGGTTGCAGCATTCCAATAGGTCGTTGCTGTTCCACTTTCGCTTTCTGACACGTCAAACAAGCCGATACATACTCCGCTACGTCCCTCTTCATTCCTGGCCACCAGTAATTCTGTCTTAAGTCCTGGTACATCTTGGTCGCTCCAGGATGAATACTAAACTTACTCTTATGAGCTTCTTCCAATCATTCTTCTCATCTTTGCAACTTCCGGTACACAAATTCTTCCATTACATCTCAGAATATTATATGTTCCGATGCTGAACTCAGTTGTCTGTCCTTGCGCTATCAGATTCCTTTTTTCTTGGATCAATGCGTCATCTTGCAAGTTTGCAATCTCCTCAAGTAATCCACTCGAAATTGTTATCATTTCACACTTTAACATTCCAGGCGCAAACTTTACGTCCAAATGTAGATCTCTAAATGCTTCCCACAACTCTTGTTGTCTGGCCATTATCATTGAAGATACTGACACACTCTTCCGACTCAATGCATCAGCCACAACGTTGGCCTTTCTAGGGTGGTACTGCAATGAAAAGTCAAAATCCTTGAGAGTCTCCATCCATCTTCTCTGCCGCTTGTTCAATTCCTTCTGATCGAATAGATACTTCAAACTCTTATGGTCACTGAACACCATGAACGTGCATCCATATAAGTAGTGTCTCCAGACTTTTAACGCAAACACTACTGCAGCAAGCTCTAAATCATGAGTGGGATAGTTTCGTTCGTGAGTTTTCAATTGTCGCGAGGCGTAAGCTACAGCTTTCTTGTGTTGCATCAGAACACATCCCAACCCTTGGTGAGATGCATCACAGTAGACTTCGTATGGTTCCTCTGGCTGTGGCAAAACCAACACTGGTGAGGTTGTCAACTTTTCCTTAAACAATTGAAAATTTTCCTCACACTTCTCCGTCCATGCAAACGGCTGATTCTTTCTGGTGAGTTGTGTCAAAGGAGCTACAATCTTAGCAAATCCTTCAATAAATCTTCTGTAGTATCCTGCTAGTCCGACAAAACTCCATATGTCTGTGATAGTCTGGGGCTGTTTCCAAGCAAGAATTGTCTCAATCTTTGCCGGATCGACAACGATTCCTTCTTTTGTTATCACATATCCCAAGAAGTTCACTTTATCTAGCCAAAACTCGCACTTCGATAAATTGGCATGCAGTTGCTTCTCGCGCAAGACTTCAAGAACTTGGCATAGGTGTTCTCCGTGTTCTTCTTCATCCTTTGAATAAACCAATATATCATCGATGAACACCACTACGAATTTATCCAGAAATGGGCTGAAAATTCTATTCATTTAATCCATAAATATTGCTGGTGCATTCGTAACTCCAAAAGGCATCACGAGATATTCATAGTGTCCGTAACGAGTCCTTAAAGCAGTCTTTTGAATATCTCCTTCTCTTACCCGAATATGATGGTATCCCGACTTTAAATCAATCTTTGAAAACACCGCTGCTCCCCTCAATTGATCCATCAAATCATCGATGCGTGGCAAAGGATAACAATTCTTAATAGTCACCTTGTTAAGTTGCCTATAATCCACACATAAACGTGAACTTCCATCCTTCTTCTTAACCAACAACCTGGAGCTCCCCATGGAGACACACTTGGTCTGATAAATCCTTTCTCCAATAAACCTTCAATTTGGCCCTTAAGCTCGCTTAATTCCAATGGCGACATCTGGTACGGCGGAATTGAAATAGATCCAGTTCTTGGGTGTAAATCAATGAAGAACTCCACCTCTCTTACCGGGGGTAATCCTGGAATTTCCGTTGGAAATACGTCCAAATACTCTTTGACTAACATCACATCTTCTATGTTCACATCCATCTTGGTCTCCATGTTAGCCAATGATAAAAATTCCTGAGTTCCTTCTCTCAATGATACTCCGAGTTGATTGGCAGCCAAATACCGAACGACTCCAAGTTCGGGGAAAAGAACCAATTTTCGAGCGCAATCCAAAACTACGTAGTTATAGGTCATCCAATCCATGCCGAGAATGATCTCGAGTGATTGTAGGGGTAGACAGATTAAATTGACCAAGAAATCCCTATTCTGAATCGTTATAGTACATTGTAAACATGCAGAGTTTACAGTCAAAGTCTTAGCAGGTGTAGAAACAACCAAATCAAAAGGCAAAGCAGACATAGACAACTTCAAACGATGCACACAATCCATAGCAATGAAAGAATGGGTTGCCCCCAAATCAAAAAGTGCAGTTAGTGTGTTACATGTAATCTCACAATCTTGCTGGATTAAATTTTGGGCTTGACTTCCAGCTTCAGCACCCATGTGATAGACGCAGCCTCTAGCAGTAGGACGAGTTGCCCTAGTCGCGTTCACAGTCGGCTCCACCTTCGGAACCCGGCAATCCCTTGCCACGTGTCCTGGCTTCTGGCAGTTGAAGCACATCAGATCCCTCGCGGTACAAGCCGTAGCAATATGTCCTTCTTTACCGCATCAGTAACACCGGACTCCTTGTCCCAATTACCGTCCAAAGTTCTGATTTCCCGGCCGATTCTGGCCTCTCTTGTTGCTTTGTGGGCGGTTATACGGCTTAGCCACTTGCTTTCCTGTATTGTCCTGCCTGTGCATTCGACTAGGCCCGCCAGAATTAAAGTTCCCTCCTCTGTTGGCCCTCCTGTTTTTCAGCTCTTCGACCTATCTACACTTCTCCACTAACACTTGGAAGCGTTGAATCCCAAAGGGTAGGACCGAATCTTGGATCTCATACTTCAGTCCATTCTGAAAGCGATGACACATAAACTGTTCATCAACTTCTTCCCGGAAGAATCTGAAATGTCTGGACAACGATTCAAACTTAGCTGCGTATTCTCCCACTGTCATATTCCCCTGGTGCAATTTCAGGAAATCGTCACCCAACTTGGTCCTAGTGCTCATTGGAAAGTACTTGTCCAAAAACTTCTTTTTGAACGATTCCCAGTTCACTTCCTTTTGAGCTGACCCCATCAGTAGTCTTGTACTTCTCCACCAGTACTTTGCATCCCCTATCAACAGATACGTGGCATAGTTGACTTTCACCGCTGCCCGACAGTTAATCATCTCGAAGATTTTCTCCATCTCTTGAATCCACTGGTCCGCTCTTTCTGGACCCTCATCACCCTTCAACTTTGGAGGATTATGACGGCGAAAATCCTCTAGTCCTCTAGATTCAGCAGCGCGAATCTCTCTTTCCCTCTTTTCCAGATCTCGTTGAGTCTTGGCAGCCGTCTGTGCAGCAACAGACGCAGCCATGTTGTTCATCGCTTCAGCCATCCTCTCTTCCCGGTTGACATTGGCTCTTGTGGTGTCGTCTCTTCGTGGAAACATTGTTTCCTACAAAACCATCATCACTTCCATCACACCACAACTTACACAAGACTTGACACTTTAACTACTTGCTCTTATGCATGATCAGCTAATAACTCAAACAAATACTTTAAATCAGAGCTTTATCCCAAAACTTTAACCAAATGCTCTGATACCCCGAGTTTAAAACACAGCGCGGGTGCATTTTTTTTTAAATAAATAAGTAAAATGATTTTCTAGATTTAATTCGAACGGAATTAAAACAAAGTTTTCATAAAATAGTACGTCATAGATTAATCGATGAACGTAACAAAATAAATTCATCGTAATATCAATAAATACTTAATTATGAGAATCTAATAATAAACATTAAGACATTTTCAAAAGATATCAATGTCATAGCATTCCCAAAAGACAATATCAGAGTGCGGAATAAGTAGTACAACAATTTTCCAAAATAAAACAAAATACATTTCCAGCTCAAATCCTATACATCAAGTCTAACTGATCATGCGCTAAAGCTACAGTAGCACAGATTTCCTCCGCATCCCAAACAAGTCTCCTCCGACTCTGCTGCTCGCCTCGACGTAACCTCCTCCTCCTCCTCATTATACAGAGAGGGGTCGGTCTCCTCAGAAGTCAGATCAATACACAGTCTCCTCAGAAGTCAGATCAATACACAGTCCCGGAATCTCATAACAATCATCAGAGATCCTAGACGGACCCGGAATCTCAGCTTTTACTGGCTTCGGCTCTTCATCCTTCCCTTCTACCTCAGACTCATGTACATCTCCTCCAATCACCGGGTTAGGAGTCACCACTCCTACGGTGGCCTCCATCTCAACTCCTCTAGCGGGCTCCTCCACATCATCAAAAATTTCGTGCGCCTCCAATACCAGACTAGAAGGCACAGGAAAATCTATACTCGTATAAGTGCGCTCCACGAAATCCTCTACTCCGTCGGTCCTGCTCGTCCTCTCCAACCACCCCGTGTAAGTTGCCCTGCTTGAGATGAGGTCAAATACCCAAGCAGTACGCGAATATCGATCAAGGAAGTCTAACGACGTTTCCGTCGTCCGAGTACCCACGGGTGGCATGGGTTTGGGAGGCATCAGAGGGCAAAGCCCAATTTCCACAATATAATAGCAAGGGTCACCGACCGAAATTAACAAATAGTCACATAGCATATATCTCACAGCAACAAATATATTCATGGCATAATATATGAAAATGATGAAATTTAAGAATGCTCATTTAAATTTTCATGACATATAAGCTTTTTCAAACAGCAACCGTCTCATGTGGAAATATATAGTAAGTACAGTCACCACTTCAATAAACACAATAATTAATCAGAAATTCAGATTCTGTCAAGTACTCACACGCATCAATTTCCAACCATCATCATATAACCAATTGTGACCCACCGGTCAATCCCTCGATGCAATATGTATAGGCTCATGTATACAATTTCTTGGAATCACCAAAGTGCAGTCGCTCAACAGACCAGCACAATATGTTTGACTTTAACGGCCCTCAAGACCAAGGTGCAATCGCTCAACAGATTAGCACCTAGTGCAGTCGCTCAACAGACCAGCACTCGTGCAGTCGCTCAACAGACCAACACATTTGACATATACCAAGGTACAATCGCTCAACAGATCAGTACCTAGTGCAGTCGCTCAACAGACCAGCACTCCTGCAAATGCTCAGCAGATCAGCACGTGGTTGCGCATTTCAGGGTACAGACGCTCAACAGTCCAGTACCAGTGCAGTCGCTCAACAGACCAGTACCTATATACCAAGGTACAATCGCTCAACAGATCAGTACCTAGTGCAGTCGCTCAACAGACCAGCACTCGTGCAATCGCTCAACAGATCAGCATGTGGTTGCGCATTACTCTTTGGCCCATCGCGGGTACCACTTGACTATGCAATGCATGAATATGCAGTGTTTCTCTTCTTTGGAAACAATATGCAAAAATCATAAAATTCATGCCTTTCCATCATAAAAAAAAATATCTCAGCACAATCAAGATTATCATTATCACAAACATGACTAAACAGTCAAGTAATCATTAACACTTTTACAATATTTTCCCAAACTCTTAAAATTCATAACAGTATTTAAAACTGAGTTTTCTGAAAATACGAATCTGTATTCGAATACAGAAGCCAAAAACAGTGCAGAATTACACTCTGTATTCGAATATAGCCCTTTGGTATTCGAATACAGAGGCAGTCTCAGTGCACAAATCAACATCTTTCACTACACCAGTAAAGTCTCAAAAACTTCATCACCACCACTTCAAATTCTCACAAAAGTTCCATTTTAATTCATCATAAACCTTCCCAATACTCCCCAACACTTAGGGTTCAAAAACAATGTTGAAAAACTTGGAATTTCTGAAAACTCGAATCTGTATTCGAATACAGATCCCTTGTATTTGAATACAGAAGCTGAAACTGTAATTTCAACATTCTGTATTCGAATACAGCATGCCTGTAGTCGAATACAGAAGCCAAAAACGGAACCAGAATGATCAACATTAGAACATCAGGAACAGAACTAGAATTAGAATCATCAACACCAGAACATCAGAAATAGAACCTGAATCAGAATGATTACATCAGAACATCAGGAATAGAACCAGAATCAGAATCATCAACACTAGAACATCAGAAACATAACCAAAATCAGAATGATTAACACCAGAATCATCAGAAGCAAAACAGAATGATTCACACCAGAATCATCAGAAGCAAAAAAGAATGATTCACACCAGAATCATCAGAAGCAAAACCGAATGATTCACACCAGAATCATCAGAAGCAAAACCGAATGATTCACACCAGAATCACCAGAAGCAAAACAGAATGATTCACACCAGAATCACCAGAAGCAAAACAGAATGATTCACACCAGAATCATCAGAAGCAAAACAGAATGATTCACACCAGAATCATCAGAAGCAAAACAGAATGATTCACTCCAGAATCATCAGAAGCAAAACAGAATGATTCACACCAGAATCATCAGAAGCACAATACAATGATTCACACCAGAATCATCAGAAGCAAAATAGTATGATTCACACCAGAATCATCAGAAGCAAAACAGAATGATTCATACCAGAATCATCAGAAGCAAAACAGAATGATTCACACCAAAATCATCAAAAGCAAAAACAGAATGATTCACACCAGAATCATCAGAAGCAAAACAAAATGATTCACACCAGAATCATCAGAAGCAAAACAGAATGACATTAAGTAAAACAGTTTGAAAACTTAAGTAAAACAGAAGCTTGACAGGCTGTATTCGAATACACACACGTTGTATTCGAATACACCTTCGAAATCAGTGAAATTTTCCTGAGACATTCAACACATTTCAAACTGTTTCTTTTGAAACATCGGCCCAACTCCAAAATAGTTTTATCACTCTTTTAAAACACAAAACTTAGACTTTTACATCAAACCAAATTTTCCAAAAGGAAACACCTTCATCAGTTTTAAATCCTTTTTATTTTGAAATCATCAGCAACACCAGGTTTTCATCAACAGAACAGCATGCAAGCATTTCAGCTTTCTCAAACCATCAGAACATCATGCAAAGCATTCAGCTTTTCTCAAACATGAGAACAACATGCAAAGCATTCAGCTTTCTCAAACATCAGAACAACATGCAAGCTTTTCAGCTTTCTCAAACATCAGAACAACATGCAAAGCATTTCAGTTTTCTCAAACATCAGAACAACATTAACATATTCAATCAAACAGAAATTCATCACATAGCAGCAAAATACCAACATAATGCATTTTTGCAATATTCAAAATGTCATGTAAAACAGTTTCTTTTTCAAAATAGAAACTCAAATATAATCACACCTCAGACATACATTTACAGTCCTAAAATGCAACTAGAAAGTGGAAGGTGCCCTTACCATTTTTGCGTGTTCTGCTACTTCTCTCGTTTCTGTTGTCATTCCCGTTTTCGCGCCAAAAACCAGTGAAACTATAGTCTGCGTTTGCTGCTACGAAACTTGGTTCTTTAGCTCCATAATGGTGTGGGGAATAACTTTTGTACTGAGGTTTTGGTGTTTCCGTGCTTGGATGTCCAAGTAATGGCACTTTGAAGAATTCCCTCTTTTTTTCTTCTTTTGAAATCGTGAAACAGCTTTCAGAAAACAGGAAGTAGAATGGGAGGAAAGGGTAATGTTACATGCATCACTGTTACATGCAGAATGGGGAGGTATGGAGTTCTGATTTTTCTCTGTCTACTCACGTGTATTTATAGAGTTACTTAGGTGCCACCTCATCAAAAATAATGTTAAAATAATGCTGGATCCTTCAGCACTTAATTGTTTTGCAATTAGCCACTAATCCTCAATTAACTACCCGACTAATTTAATTACTCGTAATTAAATTAATTTAATCTTCATCCAATAATTTTAATTCATCTTCCAAAATAAATATTTATATATATATTCACTCAAAACATACATATATTCAATATTTTACAAATATCCCCAAAATACCCTTAATATTAATTCCAAAATTAATTCTTAATTTTAAGGGTCTTACAGGGTGCCTCATATCATGTTATTCCCATACATGATTTCTTCTCATTTTACAGTGTTGGTGATTTTGGCATGGTAAAAATGGGAGATGAAGGAGTATGTAGAATTATCGGTATGAGAGATGTTTGGGTTGAAAGTGAGATTAGTTGCAAGCTTCAATTGAAGAATGTTAGACATGTCCCTAATATTCGTCTCAATTTGATTTCGGTGAAAACTTTGGATATTGAGGGTTATCACACTTACTATGGTGACAGTGGTATATGTAAAATCACCAAATGGTCTCTAGTGGTTGCAAAGGAGCAACGTTTCACTTCTCTCAATATGATGTCTACGAAACTATGCAAGGAATAAGTGAATACAATTAAAGATATCTCTTCTGATTTATGGCATATGCGCCTTGGTCACTTGAGTGAGAAAGGATTCAACATACTTGCGAAGAAAAATTTTGTTCTTGTGAAAGGTACGTCCCTAAAAAATTGCACTCATTGTTTTGCTGGAAAACAACATAGAGTTTCTTTTCATAATACTGGTTATCATATGAGGCAAAATATTCTTGATTTAATTCATATTGATGTTTGTATGATATGGTGCATCATATTTTGTTACTTTTATTGACGACCACTCTAAAAAAGTGTAGACTTTTCCTTTGAAATCTAAAGACAAAGTTATTGGAGTCTTCAAGCATTTTCATACAAGTGTTGAAAGATAAAAAAAGAAAAAGAAAAAGGAAAGGGATTTAAATCCCTATGCAAAAGAAAAGTGGCGCAGGAAAAACAAGAAAAAGATAGTAATGCGGCTGCAGGAAAGAAGAATCTGAGAGAGAATGAAAAAAAAGTTTTTCCGATGATAATGAGTTTGTAGCAAATTTACTTTGTTTGATCTACAATTTTAGTATGTTATTTCTATTACTGAATTTGTTATTTTAATATACAATTTTATTAGTTTTACCTTCTCTAAAAGTTATTTTGTTACTATATATACAGTTTATATATATAACATATTAAGTGATAGTGGTTTTTATTATGGAATATGAGAGCGATAAATAATAATCATTAGATAAAATACAATGTTGATATTAAATTATTCATTTAAAATACACACCTCACCGTAAAACTCTTCAAAAAATTGAAACTGTCATTCAAACAAATGATTCACATTCGCTGGTCAAGAAATAACATGTTCCATCTTGAAACCAACATATCATAATAAAATTGGTTATACCGTTGAATCTTCCCCAAAAGAGCATTTGAATTTCTTGGTAAAAAAACAAATATTTCGTTCCGTTGTTTTAGATGGATCAACACATACTTTTTTTTTTTAATGAAAATCAACCCCTATTCTTTTGTTTTAAATTATAAAGCAGATAATTATTATTAAAAAAAAGGAATTAAAGAACAATATAGCATTTAAATAATACACTAAAGTCTAAAATACAGAAATGTTCCAGAAAAGAAAAAAAAAGACATAGAGACGTTAACAACTTGTGTGATAAAGAATAAAGAGTTTTACAGTTAGATCTATATTTTAAAGAATATTTTATTTTATAATCTCACCGTTTATTCTATAATTTTTTTTTAAAATGCTAACTTTACCTCTTTTCACTTATACTATTTTACAAACACAAATGCACTTTTTTTTTCCATTCAGAGATTTCGAGATATCTACAATATTTTTGGTACGCAAAATCTTAATTTATGTTACTTGATATAGAAGCTTAATTTATATTACTTGATACAGAAGCTTACTGAAAAACTTACAGAAGCTTAATTTATGTTACTTGATATAGAAGCTTACTGAAAAACTTATATAAAGTTTCTCGAAAACTACCGATTTTTTTATAAGTTTCTCGACATAGAGGCTGGAACGGAAAACATTTCACAAGTTTTCAGATATATTATTCTCTACTGGGAAACTTGTGAAACAGTTTTTCAGTACATACCATTTTTTGTGAAAAAAAATTTAACTTAAATTGTTTAATTTGTTTATATCATTTTTAATAGATATGGATATATTGTTATTATTATGTGATAAAATATGCATAGATATTACTAATATTTTCACCACATATCAGATATAAATAACTATAATTAATATTGTAAAAAACTATTATTGTGTTTAATTATTTTAATTTATTTTATATTTTATTTCAGATATTTGATACATATGAGATTGTTGTGAATTGAGCTAGGGAGATTGATATTAAAAACAAAGTGACTCTTATTGTCACTAGATTAGATAAGAAACCGAAGAGAGAGGAATAATAAATAAATTATTATTAGGTTGTAACAAAAGAGAAAAATACAAACTTGATAGTTCAACTCGAAGTTTGACAAGAAAATGTAATTGTCTTTTCAAGTTTAGATCAAAATCATTAAAAGATGGTTTATGATGGACAGTTAAATTATTTGTGGAGTTCACAACCATTAATTATTTGATATTTTGGAGAGGCATGCATTTGTTGGACATTTAGATGAAGAAGAGAAAAAACATATTTATAACTTAACAAAATATAGTATTGCACTAAGACAATAACATGTTACTCAGATCTCACAGATATATAAGCATAAGAGTCTTATTCGATTGCAGATGAGAGGTCATAGGACAAAAATGCAACATTATTCAAGTTAGTTGAAAATACAAAATGTGTTTGTTGGAATAGAAAGCGGTCAGACTCAGGTGTTATAAGAGATATTTTTTAGCCCATCCAAATTTAGCGAAGTAATGACATTTGGAGTCCATAGTCAATTTCAAGTAATGACATATTGTATTTATTGTGTTGATTATGAACAACACCTACAAAACGAATAAACACAAAATGTCATTACTTGAAATTGTTGATATGATGTCAACAAAGATGACATTTGTATTTGGATTTGTTTATTTGGAATGTGAGCGTGAAGAAAAGTTTTGTTGGGCATTAGAGAGGTTAAGAAAATTGTTTGTTACCAAAAATAAATTTTCTCGTATAATTATGATTGAAAGAGATCTTGCTTTGATGAAAGCAGTTGATATTGTATTTCCATATGTTGTTAGTTTGTTTTGTCGATTTCATATCGATAAAATTGTTGGACCAAAATGCAAGCAGTATGTCTAGAAGAATAGACAAGAAAGTTAGTACTGAATATTTAAAAAGACATTATATATTGCAGTGATAAAAAAGAATACATCATGTTTGAGCACACATGTTTTAATGATCAAATATTTGTTGATTATTTCTTTTTGATTAAAGACTCAACTATTATGTTTTTTTCAAGTGGTCAAATTGCATGTAACCAAATTAAGGAGTAGTATTTGAAGATTCGAAGAAATCAAAGAATACGAGTCCTTAATCCTAAATGTGCCAAGAAAATGCGAAAAAAATTAGAGTCCTTAATTCCAAATTCGGTTAGAAAATCCAAAAGAAATATAAAAAAAAAGTGTCCTTACTCTAAAAGTTAATCAAATAACATGAAGACTTTCGCATTTGGCTTTTTGTTAAAGAGACATGCTCTAAAATTGTTTAGCATGGTTAAGGGCGTCAAGCTAAAATGCACTAACAAGTGCCGACCACTTTAATGATACACTTCACACTTTACCAAAAAACTTACTCTACACTTTACCAAAAAACGAATGATTAAAGAAAATATGTTGCCATGTTTCTTCATCGTCACACCTAGAGACACAATATATTATATGAATTCACAATTTCGGGTTTTACTAGGTTGTCTTTCGTATGAATATATTGATTAATAATATCTAAGCGAATAGCTCAACTTTCAATGGCATTGTCATGTTTCAAATGAATTCAATCATGCGAGTCTCGTCACACTTTGCTGCCAGAGTCAAAATCCAATATGTACTTTTAACCAAATAAACACCATTATGATCAAGTCTCCAAGATCATATATCCTAAATGTCTTTCTGCATAAAAATATTAGACAACAAAACATAATATCCATGTAACAAATTCTCTTCCCACACAGACAAACGTATCATCCAACTTCACCATCCACCATCAACACTCCACCTCTCACGAAACATCTCCACTATCGACACATTTTTGTTACTAGCTATCCCAAATAATCTATAAATTTTTTCACAATGCACATAAAATCACTTTCATTTTAATTCAAACAAATGATTAACCTATTGAGCAAAAATATTTTTTAGCTCTTGAAATTATAAAGGCAGGTGGATTTAATCTATCAAATTTTTAAAATAGCAATTTATTCTTTAAATTGAAAATTTTCAATTCATTTAGTTATTTTTCAATTTAATCTATTGAACAAATATATTTATTAGCCTTTTTTTTACGAATAATTTTTTTAACCCTTGAAATTATAAAAATCTATCTATTTAATCTATCAAATTTTTAAGATAGTAATTTGTTCTTTACATTGAAAAATTTCAATCAATTTACTCACTTTTTCAAATTTTGCATCACAGTATCAAAAATTATATACTTATTTTGATGAAGTAAAAACTATTTAAGTCAATCTATATATGTATTTTAATTGATTATTATATTTTAATTTAAGAAACTAAATTATAAATAGATTTATCCACCGTTACAATTTCAAAAATTTCAATATCCAAATTTTACATTATCAATCAATTAATCAACTATAATATTTATCACTTTAGAAGTGATTTAAATAAAAGTCAAATTTTTGTATTGGTTCGTGTATATATCTGCACTATAAGTAAATATATAAATAAAATACTACTATTATTTTTTTTTTTCGAAAAGAAAGAAAGTTGTACAAAAAAAAAGTGCGTTCAGAAAGAAAAGAAAAAGTATGTGTTAAACCCTAACCCTGAATCTGAAAAATCTCACACTTCCTACCACTACCACCATGTCTTTCATTTCCAACAACTCCAAGCTTCTCCGATGGCGACCAACTCTTCATCCCGTCTTTCTCTCTTCCCGTTTCTCCACTTCCACCGCCGAACCTCTCTCCGAACCAGACCTCCCTCTCCCTCTCCATTCCACTCCCGATCCTCCACCTAGCCTCTATTCCCAATCCCGTTCCCGTTCCCATTCTCATTCCCATTCCCGTTCCCAACCCACCCTATCCAACCCTGAACTCATCATCATTCGCATGATCACAAACCGCGCCTGGACAACTCGTCTCCAAAACTCAATCCGTTCCGTCGTCCCCAAATTCGATTCCTCAATCGTCTACAACATCCTTCACTCCATCACAAACCCCGATCAAGCCCTAAAATTCTACCGTTGGATCGAACGTTCCAATCTCTTCACTCATGACACAAATACCACTCTCAAAATGCTTCAAATCCTTACTCGCTACTCCAAACTCAACCACGCTCGTTGTATTCTCCTTGACCTACCTAAAAAAAATCTACCTTATGATGAGGACATGTTTGTTGCTTTGATTGAAGGTTACGGTCGTGCTGGTATCGTTCAAGAAGCTGTTAAGATCTTTCAGAAATTGGATCAGAAAAGTGTTAAATCTTATGATGCTTTGTTTAAGGTGATTTTGAGGCGGGGAAGGTATATGATGGCGAAAAGGTATTATAATGCTATGTTGAGAGAAGGTATTGAACCTACTAGACATACTTATAATATTCTTCTTTGGGGTATGTTTTTGTCTTTGAGATTAGATACTGCTATTAGATTTTATGAAGATATGAAAAGTAGGGGTATTATGCCTGATGTTGTGACTTATAATACTTTGATTAATGGTTATTTTCGGTTTAAGAAGTTTGATGAGGCTGAGAATTTGTTTGCTGAAATGAAAGAAAGGAATGTTGTGCCTAATGTTATTAGTTATACTACTATGTTGAAGGGATGTGTTGATGTTGGGAAGGTTGATAGGGCGATAGAAGTTTTTGATGAGATGAAGAGTTGTGGTATTAAGCCGAATGCTGTTACTTTTACTACGTTGTTGCCGGGGTTGTGTGATGGAGATAAAATGGTGGAGGCTGGTAAGGTTTTGGGGGAGATGGTGGAGATGTATGTTGCTCCAAAGGATAATTCGGTTTTCATGAAACTGATGAATTGTCAGTGTAAAGCTGGTAACTTGGATGCTGCGGCGGATGTGTTGAAGGCGATGATACGGTTGAGTATTCCTACGGAGGCGGGTCATTATGGTGTCTTGATTGAGAATTTCTGTAAGGTTAATGGGTATGATAGGGCAGAGAAATTGTTGGACAAGTTGATTGAGAAGGAGATTGTTTTGAGGCCGGAGAATTCCTTTGAAATGGAACCTAGTGCTTATAACCCGATGATTGAGTATCTGTGTGACAATGGGCGGACAGGGAAAGCGGAAACATTTTTCCGGCAGTTGATGAAAAAGGGTGTCTTGGACTCAGTTGCTTTTAATAATTTAATCCGGGGACACTCGAAGGAAGGCAACCCTGATTCTGCTCTTGAGATTGCAAAGATCATGAGTAGGAGAGAGGTTCCTAGAGATGAAGATTCCTATAAATTGCTTATCGAGAGTTACTTGAGAAAAGGAGAACCTGCTGATGCCAAAACAGCTTTTGACCACATGCTTGAAGGCGGGCATCAACCTGATTCGTCCCTTTACAGGTCGGTTATGGAGAGTTTGTTTGAAGATGGCAGGGTTCAAACTGCAAGCAGAGTAATGAAAAGTATGGTGGAGAAGGGGGTGAAGGAGAATATGGACTTGGTTTCGAAGATATTGGAGGCCCTTCTCATGAGAGGTCATGTTGAAGAAGCTTTGGGCAGAATTGCTCTGCTTATGCAAAATGGGTGTGAACCTGATTTTGACCACCTTTTATCCATTCTCTGCAAGAAAGAAAAGACGATTGCTGCTTTGAGATTGTTAGATTTTGTTCTTGAGAAAGACATTATCATAAACATTTCTATCTTCGATAAGGTTTTAGATGCTCTCTTTGCAGCGGGGAAGACCCTCAATGCATATTCCATCTTATGTAAAATTTTGGAGAAAAGAGGCGCAACGGATTGGAGCAGCCGCGATGAGCTGATCAAGAGCCTTAATCAGGATGGGAACACAAAGCAAGCAGATATCTTGTCGAGAATGATCAAAGAAAAACTGGAAAGTCCTCCAAAGAGAGATGGAAAGAAGAAAGCAAGCAGAGCTACATAATTTGTTCTCTCTTCATTTTCTTCTTGAGTTTTAGAGGTGAGAGTTATTAATTGATGGGTTTTGGTTGTAATAATTGTTATATGAGGAAGAGATATCGTGATATGTTCTTCATTTATAAATTGAAAACATTGATTCGTTCCAGCTGATAAGAGATTTGTTTTGACACATTAATTTTTATATTTTGTTTTGTTAATATGTTGTTGTTAGTCTACTATCAAGGTTTAGGGTAGTGTAACTTGTTTTTCATATATAATAACTCCTGAGAATGGTATGACAATGAGAAGTGTGAACTGAAATCAAATATTTCTCAAGTTTATAAGATTTGTGAATTATTTTATTTTTCTTTTATATTGGTTTCCCAAATTCCTATCTGACCATGCTGAATATACAAGTTGTTGAGTCCATCCCGCTCCCGAAAACTGCCACCATCAGCCATAATCAACAAACAGAATCCATCTAGAAGGCTGCTCTAGATAGTAGATGTATGGTCTATGATACAAGTATCAATAATTCATCTATATGATATGACCTATATTAGCCCTCGTGCATTTGATCTGATTTATATGCAGACAATAGATTTTATTTTGTTGATGTTTACATTTATATTCAAGAACTATACTCCTGAGTAATATATCATATAGGAGTTGGACAGTTATACAAGCATCGAAAACTGTGTCACACTGTAACTGCAGAGAATCTATTTCCCAATAATTCATTTATACGACGAATATTTTCCATCGTGCATTTGATTGATTTATATGTAGACAATATATCCTTTATTTTGTTAGTGTTTACATTTATATTCAAGAACTGTATACTCCCGATAAATGCTTGTATTGCTCTGGAATACCAGTCTGTCATTATTCCTACTTCATACATTGCAATAAGCATTTTTGTGAGTTTCAGTGTTGCTATGGTATTGTTGTCGCTGCCCTTAAGATGTTGAGCACCGTTGCTACTGGATTAGCTATTGATGTATGGGGGCCCATCAGTGACAAATGCAGGAGGATTTGCTGAGTGAACTGATGTCCTTGATGCTGCTGACAACACAACTGCTGCCATCTGATTATCATGAAATATTAACCTAAGTTGCACCTTATTATACTTTTTATAATGTAGTAGTAAAGAGTTACTAAATTTAATTTTGCGAATTTTATGTTTAAATAAAAATTAGTTAAATGATAAATTCGGTGAAAAAAAAAATCATGTTTTGATTCAAAAGTTACAAATTATGACTTCAAATTAAAATCAATTTTGGAGAGAAAATTAATTTTATTCGGTGACATTCAAACATGTCAACATCAATTTTTACTCCTCCAAAATTGATTTTAGCACCTTCAAAATTATAACCAAATATGTAGATAATAGTTTCAAACAAACTGGCTTGGTCTGAGTTGTTTGTGCATTTGGGGTACCAAACTTTTTTGTTGATGAATTGGGGTACAGAACATTTGTTTTTTATTTAATGGGGTACAAAACATTTGATCATCATAGCAATCCTCTTTGGTAATATAGTTGATTCTGTCACTGATTGACATTTATCATCAACGTCATTATCATACACAATCATCAATTAATTTTAAACATGGTTTACATTCATTATTACTCCTACTTAAGATCTTTCTTCAATCGACCATATTTAAGTAATTACCATCAAACCTAATTAATTATTAACCTTAATGCATCATTACCTACCATCTATTAATTAGTTTAAGCTTATGATAATTACATATTTTTGGTTGATTAGACATGGCAAAGAGCTCATTTTTTGTTGGAGTTAAAATTTGGGATTTCATATTTGCCCAGTCAAAAGTCAAGTTCTCCATCTCGATTATGTACTTGTTTATATATATATATATAAAATAATAGATTTAAAAATAATATTTATTATAATTAATATAATAAAATAATTATTATATAATAATAACACAAAAAATATTAAATCATATTTATTTTAGAGAGAATCTTTAAATTTATAATATATAAATAAAATAAATAATTATATATATATAGGTTTAGGGTTTATATATATCAATATGTCCAAATCCACCTGTCCCCAACTTTTAATTCGATCAAAGCAAAATTTCCTTATCAAATTGGAATGGGTTCGACCGTGTAATCGCTTATGCATATTGAGTTCACATGTGTTTGGTTACCCAATTAATTATAAAAGTCAAATTAAACTATTTCTTTGTTGGTATATATTAAATTGAATTTGAAAGTAAAAAAGAGAGGAATAACAATTTCGTAGGAAAATATTCCCCAAAATTCGAAATGGCGAAAGAGATCGAATCTCTTACAGAAGACGAAAGACGCGCACTTCGTGGAAGCAAATTCGCTCCTCTTCCCACCCTTTCCAACTCCAACAACCCCAAACCCAGGTTCTTTCTTTTTTCCTACGGTTTTTCCTCTTTCAATTTTACACTTGATAACTAACCCCATGTGTTAAATTTTTTATTTTGAATTCCTATTTTGTTGTGTCTCCCCTTCAATTTTAGTGGGTCTGATTTGAATTTTCGATTCTTTGTGTAGGTTGGCTCATCCTGGTGGACCTGTTGCTACGAATAAAGCAGCGGCTTTGGCAAAGTTTTTGGAGAGGAAGTTGAAGAATCCTGATGGATTGGCATCTATTAACCCTCGTCTTCTTCAACTTGCGGTTGATAATGCTAAACAAACTGTCTATGCAAGTAACAATTTTAATTTCTCTCTGTTTTCCTCTTTTTTTTGTGGTGTATTTGGTTATTTATAGTTCATTTAATTTGATTGCTATTTGATGTGGTGATTTGTTTGAGATTTGTTGATGCAAATATTTGTATGAAGTGTGTGTTTTTCCGTGTAGTAATGATGGTTCTGGCTTGGCTTGTGGTTAATTGATGCATATTTATGTGTCCTTGAGTCTTAATTAGCCATGTTTATTAGAAATGCAGTGTGGTTCTGTGCTTATGGTAGCGGCAGGGACATTTAATATGTTGTGGCGTAAGTTTGAAGCTGGGATACCTCTCATTCTCCACATTTAGTGTGTGAGAGTTTCGCCACTAGGCTCTTTAAAACCAAAAAAGAATTGCAGTGTGATTCTACCCCATCCCATGATGCACATACACAATACTAGGATCAGGTATGTTGCATGTAAGACACATAAGATACGACAGGTTTAGAGTATGCATATAAAAATATAAAATAAAATTCACTAAATATATTATCAAAGTTCATTAATGACGACTGAAAATATGATGGAAGTTTGTATATGGTTCAAGGAATGGTGAACTGATGGTATAAATTGCATCTGTTATAGAAGAGGGAAAATAGGGATTACTAGTTGAATGGGTAGCATGGTGTTATGCGTGTTTTCCCTTAATTGGGTTTGGCTTGGCTATTGATAATTTGATGCATATATTTATCATCCTTTTGGCAATGTTTAATAAGAAAAAATATTATGATTTCCCCCCACTGTTTTCGTGGTGTTAAGTTTGGGAATAGTGAATTGGTGACTGGTGAGTGTAATTGTATTGTGGGTAAGTCATGGTAACTACAATTGTCAATGTGATTTTTCTGTCATGGTTGAGCTTGCCTGCTTGGTTGTTACTCGTTGGCAAATATAATGAGGGAACTTTAATAAATGTATAATATCGTGTTACTTGTGTCTTGGCTTCTTGGGTAAGACTTGTAAATTTGTTTGCGTGCTCGCGCACTTAAGCACATGTATGCGTTGATCAGATTAGAATCAGTTTACATGCACACCGTCATTTCCCATTTCACTTTTAACATGGTATGAACTCTTTGGGATAATCATAATCATGTTGTACCCACGGACATAGAGTTTCTCTTTTTTTCCATTCTTTATATTCTTTGTCGATTGCTAAGAATGTTGTTGGAACTTTCTGAGGCCTGGTTTCAGGTCTCAACCATACAGTAAAGTAGTGATATACTGTGCAATTGCCGGAAACCCAATGTCAGGGCAATTCATGCCCACGCACACACACCATCTCTTAGAGCCAGATTTTAGCCACAACTTGCACACATTCTCTTTTTTCACTTTTAACAATGTTAAACATAAGCTTTTCCATCATAAATGGATTTTAAGTTTCTTTAACCATATCATTAATCAAATTGTATTATAGCCATTAAGTTAATATTCTGTGTCTCTTTGCAATTAAAATTGTAGGAAAGTCATTTAAGTGTTTTTTTTTGTTTCAATTTTAGGTACTACTTCTAATTCAGAAAGAAATGTTCGGCATGTAGACTCCTTTGGTGACTCAGATGCTAGTGATGAGGAACAGAATAATGTCCCTGAGGTAAAGGAATGCAAGAAGAAGAGAAAGAAGAAGAAACAAAAGAAGAAAAATAAAAAGCAAAAGGTCGATACTTGTTACTATGACTAGTTATATTCGTACACACTTTTACAATGTTAACCAACTAGGTTTGTTTTGCTGCAGGAAGTTGAAGACCTTGGATGAGCTGTGTTGAAAAAGCCTTAACAGAAGTTTAAATCTTGAATTTGTTTAAACCGGCATGCTTATTGACTTGAGGATTGGACCAAATAATTTATTTGTACCATGGTTTGTTTCCTCACATGAATTTGCTCATTGCAAGTAAAATGGAGTCACAGATGAAAAAAAAAATTGTTGGAGCTTTTGCTGCAATTTGTGTTTTCGATGAGCTACACAATATAGGAATATGAACTTGTTTTTTTAATTTTTTTTCTTTTTTCTTTTAGGGTGTGATACTCTTAGGAATTAGGATGACAAAGATGCAGGTAGGATGTTGTCATATAAATTGTTTTTTTTGTTGTTGAGGCAAATCATATAAATTGTTATTTATTCAAATGGTCAAATATGAATTTAAGAAATTAATTCATTAGTTTAATATCACTATGAAACACGTGCGCATGTTGAAATTTCACACCACTTTGTCATGTGAAATTTGTGTTTATGTTCCTCTTCATAGGAATTAACTGAGACCTTATCTAGAGAGAGATAGGCAAATTTCACTTGACAAGGTCATTTAAAATGTTAACACAAGAATTCATTCCCATTGTTTTGAGTGTGTATTTTGGTGGGTTTTGTCTGCGGAATTTATGTTTCTGTGTCTTTTTTTATTAAGATTTCTTTATTTCTTTTTATCATGTTAGATAATCAAAATCTGTTATTTGATGACGACGACGACAACGAAAATGCTGGTAGACCAAAGCATCAAAATCATAGAGCTTACTTCTAAAAAACATTGCAGAGTCTATTCTTTTAACTTTTCATTTGTTGCAATACAGTGAATATTTATAAATTTTTGTCATTTGTTTTTATTAGATTTTTATGCAACAAGTTTTTTGTACTTACTATTCCCTTTCATATATTTTTGTTTTTCTTTATACTTGATGATAAAAACAAATGTGTTTAATAAAAAAGAGCACACGTGTTTTTGTGTGTATATATATATATATATATATATATATGATCACTTTCAACACAAGGAAGAACAAGTAATTAGCATTTTCATAACAAGTTATCTTTATCTATATCAAGATAGAAATAAAAATCTTTTTTAACTATTCAATGTTAAGCTTTATTATTTAAAGTTGTCGTTAGAGTTTGTAACTAGTAATGCTCATTTATATTAATCACTTATAAATAAAAAATTAAAGAAAAAATGACAAATTATTTTTATAAAATAACAATAAAAAAATGTTTGAACTAGTAAAGTTATCTTTTGTACACAATCAATTGCACAACAATCTTCTAGACGTAATCTTGTAAATGAACGTTAAAAGAAACAATTTCATTAACGATTTTATGACACACCATAAATTATTTGAGAGCTTTTTGAAAATTAACTAAAAATAAATTTTTTTCTTCATTTATACACACCACAAAAAAATGCATTAATGATTTTTTTTTTTTATTAAATGAGTTAAGGTTATGAATTTATACTTGGCTAAATTTATTGTTCATAAAAAAGTGATTTTGAAAAATTGGAAGAAGGTGTATAAGTAAAAAAGTAGGACGAGAAAACAGTTTTCTATTGCCAAACCAGTGACTAAACAACAAACAATTCGGGAAACAGAGAACGACTTCACGCACTGTTCAGCGTTCACAGAGTTCCGTTCGGGCGCTGTCACGGGAACTTCCGTTCACGTCGCCTGCAACAGAGTTTTCATAAGAAGAGACTATAGGAATCTATGGACCACCATGATTGGAACAACCTCAGCCGCCCACCACTCCATTTTCACCCCATTGGTAACATAACCCTTTTGCATCTCTTTCTTTCTCATATTCACTTTACTTCTATGTTCTCTACTGACTCTAACTTCATGCCCGTTAAAGTGATTATATAGTTTTAGTTTATTCTCATGTGGAATTTTGTTTCTAATGTGTTCGATGAAATGCTCCAATGATGAGAAACTTTTTTATTTTATTCAAATAAAATATTTCCCTTTTTACAATATGAGGACAATTACAACATATGAAGCACACATGTTAACTATTAACACGAACACCAAACACGACACTGATACTGACACGTGAATCAAAAAGTGTCGTGCTTAAGAACATATATTCATTGGATTGTTATTAATTTAATTTGTGTGAGTTATCTGACATTATCACCTAATTGTCTGAATCTCTAGAGATGCCTTTGCACTGCCACTTATTTTACTTAGTTTACAAACGTAATTATGATTATCTAAAAGATTGAACGGTAAAGTACTAGTTCTTTAATCCCACCAGTTTTAGTTTTTCTTTTTGTTTCAAAACATTGGGTGTTTAAAAAAAAATCCAAATCTGCCATTGTTTTATTACTGAACAAGTGTATAAGTGAAGATTTATGAATAACTTCATTCATTGATTGAACAAAACAGTACAAGTGAGGGATTATATAGGATGAATGACTCTCAGTATCCCTTGACAAACTCAACAAATTATAACAAAAATAAACTAACTTACAACTAATTAATGCATGATAAAGAGAAAAGGTTATCAACTAGCTACTTATCTAATATTGTTTTCCAACTTTACCCTTAGATATAATCAAGATGTTTTGTTTTTACATTGATTGTATATAGTGGGATATTTATATTCTTTGCATTGAAAAATGAGAATTTGTAAAACACTTTATGATAAAAGTAAGGGTATTTTGGTATAAATATACATCAATTAAATAATTCATTGATCTATCTACAAAAATCTTAAAGCACCAAAGTGTTGGAATGGAGGGAGTACCAGCAACTTTAACATGAAATTAGAGAAATATATTGGTCAAAGATCATAGAAAGATCACCAGGATTATCTAGAGTATTGTTCTTTTAAATGTTATTTATGTATTTTGCTAAGTATTGGTTGCAGCCTAGTTAATAAGTACAAGATGAAGTGACACTTTCTATTTTTTAACAGGGGAGATTGATTGTTCACAGAAGTAGCTGTTACAAGAGTGCACTTTATGCATGTTTGGGTAATAAGAGAATTTTTAGTAGAAATGCTAGTAGCCATGCTTCTAATAACACTTCTAGAAGATGTGGTAATGGTAATGGCTTGTTGAAATTCAGATCCGTGGAAACGGACCCAGTCCTTCAAGCCCCCAGCCTCCAGCATTGGTTTAAAAATTGGCAGACACTTAGGAAACACAAGCTGACAGCTAGTACTTTTGCTGCTGCCATTGGATTTTGGCGTAAGCGAAGAGCTCACCTATGGTTAGAGAAGATTGGTGCTATAGAACCATTTTCCGGAAATCTTGCCACATGTTGGAGCAATATCAAAGAGGAGGAAGCACTCGAAAGATACAAGCTGATAACCGGAAATAACATATTGTTTCCCGAATTTCAGGTCTACAGAACAAAACCAGAAGACAGTTGGTTAGCCGCTTCACCAGATGGTGTAATTGACAAGCTGGTATATGAATTGCCTTCGCGCGGTGTACTGGAGGTAAAGTGTCCGTATTTCGATGGAGACATGAGTAATGCTTTTCCTTGGACTCGAATTCCAATTCACTGTATTCCTCAAGCTCAGGGTTTGATGGAGATTCTAGGAAGGGATTGGATGGATTTTTATGTTTGGACTATTAATGGTAGTAGTCTATTCAGGTTACATCGCGACCCAGAGTATTGGGATGTTATGAAAATTGCACTTTCCGATTTCTGGTGGAAGCATGTCCAACCAGCAAGAGAGTTGTATAGTAGTGGTGTTATAACAGATCCCCTTTTTCAGTTAAAGTCACTAGCACCACCTCGTAGACATGAACTATGTCCCGATATAGTTTATAGAAGTAAACACATGGTTGATAATTCTAAATTGTTGGTCCGGGAGATACATGGGAAAATGCGAAATTGATTTTTGCTGCTGTTAGAGGGGAGTCATTAGTTTATTAACAATTTTTTTGTAGTATATTTCATAATAATATTTGAATGGTTAGCTTGAATCAATATAGTTTATGAAGATATTGATTTTGCTGAATTGAATTGTGGACTGGTGTTGGTTCATGACATGGGAACACTTCAATTATGCTTAATATGGTTTGAAACCATGGTCTTTTTCAAAGACATAATATATGTACAAAATGCTGATTATAGATGATAACTCATACAATAACAGTTTGCACTGGCTTAGTATTTATTATATTTTTATTTAGCAAGCTGTCTTAATTGAATCTCTTGGAAAACTTGAGTCTTTATTCATTCTTCAAGCAGTCTTATGAGACTATGAGTATGAAACTTAGTTGCCTACTGCATTCATTCTTCAAGCTCTAGTAGAAAAATGTTGGAATCTAAATGATGCAGGAATGCATTATTGACAAGTCTATAGATTATTTTCTCTGCTGTTAGTGCCACAACTTTACTCTCATATACTGAGATGTAATAGCCATGCTAAGCTAGACTATGAATTTCAATATTTCTAT
Organism: Cicer cuneatum; assembly: GCA_037974295.1. Classification (NCBI taxonomy): domain Eukaryota; kingdom Viridiplantae; phylum Streptophyta; class Magnoliopsida; order Fabales; family Fabaceae; genus Cicer; species Cicer cuneatum. The sequence goes on from JBBPBO010001984.1 coordinate 11,199,658, forward strand.
TAAGGGAGATTAGGTCCGGATATTTGAGGTGATCTGATCGAATAATTGAAGCTAAATTATTGACAAAAATTGACTGTTATTCTGATTTTATTCTTCTCTTATGTTGGATATTTTAGGATAAATGTATGTATGATTAACACATTGGAGATGGATATAGGGTAGAGAGATATTTTTAATTTTAGTTACATTGATATAGAGATTACTAATCTATGTCTCTCTATTTGTAGGGGTAAACTTGAGATTTAGGGGTTTGTAAGGGGTATAAGTCAAATTCGTAGGGGAATGGAGTGGTTTTCCATTCGACCTTCATATTTAGATCAAAATCATTTTAGGAAGATTTTACATTGTAATTATACTTCTACTCTACATTCTACCTAAACGGTGTATTTTATCTTTTAGTGTTTTTTTTTAGAAATGTTAGAAACACACTGTTTAACACACTTTTTGACACATTTTATTTAGTTGATTAAAATTCACACAAGTTTGACTAAATGATGTGGATCCAATATGAATTTAGTGGGACTTATTAGAGTGTGTTGTTAGCATTTTTTTTTTAAATTTCTACCTCTGTCAGATTTAATTTGTGTTATGGAAAACTTAAATTAGGTTTTTTGAACCACAAATTTAAGTTTGTTGGTATACATTGAAAATACAAATATGTTTGGAAAAATCTCAATGTTTAAGTTTTTTGTGAGTGTAGGGTACTCAGTCAAATTTTCTCCTTTTAAGTTAGCATGTGTTTAAGTTTTTGACTTCCCACTCTCCTACATATACCTCTCACCCTCTAATACACTTAAAAAATAATATTTTTCCTTTTTCTTATTATATATAAAAAGTTAATTTTTTTTTCAATTCCATTTTTCACTCACATATTCGAAGCTTTAAAAAGTTTTGTCAAATTTTTCCAGCATTTCAAAACTTTCGAAGCATAAATAAGTTATTTTTTTGAACTTTTTGATTAATTTGAAATATTTTTAGTTTTTCAAAATATTTTTGAAAGTTTCGAACAATATCAAACTTCTGAAACAACTAATTCAATCATTTTTGAAAGCTTCAAACAATTTAAAACTTCCGAAAGAAGAAATTCAAGACTTTTCGAAAGATTCGAGCAACGCGAACATTAAAGACTTTTAATTTTTTTGAAAGTTTCAAATCATTCATAATTTTTAATATATATTTTTTTAATAAAAATTATTGATATGTTAATTTTATAGTGACTAGGACCATAGGCGCAAATAGAGATATTATTCGCACTATCGTCTGCAATGTAGGAGACGAAAGAGTTCCACCCACTGCATCATATCGACGAATGAATGAGGCTAACCGTCCACCTCATCAACTTTTTCGAAAAATTTGAAAGTTTCAAATCATTCTTAATTTTTAAAAATATATTTTTTAATACAAATTATTGATATGTTAATTTTGTAGTGACTAGGACCGTAGACGCAAATAGAAAAATTATTCATATTATTGTCTGCAATGTAGGAGGCGAAAGAGTTCCAACCACTACATCTTATCTGTTAAGACAAACTCTCATTTTTAAAGTTTTGATGAAAATAAACAAAGGTTAATTAAAGATTGTTAATTATGATTCTAAATGTATTGTTAATTTAACCTGTGCTTTTGAGTGTGTTAATTCAAAGATAGGTTTCAAAAGAATCAAAGAAAACAGCATAAACAAAGGCAGAGAACATTCTTCACATATTCTGGAAAACGGAGAATGTTCACCAGGCTGTGACAGCATAAAGACCAAACTTTCTCCATCACTTAATTGAAGTTATTGTCTCTGGTATTTACATTAGTATTAAGAGTACATGGCAAGGAACATATGTGATCAATTACAATCAAAAGAAACCATTCGAATCACAAAGAAAAAAGGCCATGAATCAAGCTGCCCAAGCAGAAACTGAACACTCTCCAGTTCTGTTGTCAAGATTGATAAACAATCTTGACAATGTACAAAGCATCAAGACAGCTTCCAGTATGTTCAGAAATCAGTCCAAATTGATTATCAATCTCCAGGATATCCAAAAGCTAAAGCTCCAGATTGATCATCAATCTCCAACAACTACACTACAGTTTTCTGCAACAACATTTTGTGATCATTTTCAATATGTTTTAATTGATCCAAAGCTCCAGTTCAAGCCAGCAATATTATCACTAAATAGAAGCATGAAAGGATCATTAATTACTCAAGAAAATTTGATTCAAAACGCAACACACAGCTCAGTCAGAACAGAAAATAAAAATAGTCAAAAGTTAGATTATTTTTATTCAGAAATAATGCCTCTAGTCAAGACTGACAAGGGCACTACCAACAACTCTATTGACCTCCATTTAATGCTCTCAAGCCTATAAAAGGAAGGCCACAGCTCAAGGAAAACGCAGAAGTTCAAGTGCTAACAAGTCTATCAAAATCATTCACATTTACATACTTGAAATTCTCCAAATCACTTACAAGAATCAGTTTGATTAAATTCATTTTACTTTGATACATTATACTGATTTCTTTGTAAAGAATCGAATCTCAAACAAGAGTTGAGACATCTCATATTCTAAACAATCTCTTCATTATTGTAAAACTCAAACTATAAGAGTTAAGTATAGTTTGGGGTAGATTGTAAGAAATCCTATCAAGGTTGGTAGGTGATTTGATTAATCTCTTTCTGGGTGGAATTAGATTAAGTTCTGTAAACAAAGATCAAGGTTGATCTAGGCTAGGTGCTGTAAAACCAAGAAGGTTCTTGTTTTAAACACTTAGTGGAAAATCTCACAATTGTGAGGACTTGACGTAGCCCAAGTTGGGTGAACCAGGATACATCTGTGTGTGGTATTTCTTATCCTTAATCTCTTTATTAAGTTTGATTGTTTTTCAAGATTAAAATACAAAACTGTTTTTCTGTTTTACACACTAATATGAACGTTCTCTGTTTTATGATAAAACCAAGAACGTTATCCGTTTTTCTGCTTCCTTAACCAAGAACTTTCTTGAGTTTAAAACTAAAGTTTTTCAGGAAATTTTAAAAAGGGAGATTTACAATTCAAACCCCCCTTCCTTGTAAATCAATTTTGCTACTTCAATTGGCATCAGAGCAAGGTCTCTAAAAAGAACACCTAACAAGTGTTAGAGAAAAAGATCCAGAAAAATGTCCAAAGCAAAATACATTGTTGAAGGAGGATCCTCAAACAGACCACCATTCTTTGATGGTACTGATTACTACTTTTGGAAAAGCAAAATGCAATTGTTTCTCAAATCACAGGACACAGGCATGTGGAACATCATAATAAATGGAAATCATGTTCCAAGAATAAATCAAGAAGATTCAACTTCAGCAGAAAAGAAAGAAGCAGACTGGACGCCTGATGATAAAACTAAGGTACTCCTAAACTCTAAAGCTCATTTCTTCTTATCGTGTGCTTTAAGCAGGGAAGAAAGTGAAAGAGTAGACGAATGTGAAACTGCTAAAGAAGTATGGGACACATTGCAAACTCACCATGAAGGCACAAGCCATGTCAAAGAAACAAGAATAGACATTGGTATAAGAAAATTTGAATTATTTGAGATGCAAGAAGGAGAAACCATTGATGAGATGTACGCTGAAGTAGCAAAATTGATTTACAAGGAAAGGGGGTTTGAATTGTAAATCTCCCTTTTTAAATTTTCCAGAAAAACTTCAGTTTTAAGCTCAAGAAAGTTCTTGGTTAAGGAAGCAAAAAAACAGATAACGTTCTTGGTTTTATCAGAAAACGAAGAACGTTCAGTTTAGTATGTAAAACAGAAAAACGATTTTGTATTTCAAACTTAAAAAAAAATCAAACTTGATAAGGAGGTTAGGGATAATAAATACCACACACAAATATATCCTGGTTCACCCAAACTTGGGCTACGTCCAGTCCTCACGAAGTGAGATTTTCCACTAAGTGTTTAAAATAAAAACCTTCTTGGTTTTACAGCACCTAGTCTAGATCAACCTTGATCTTTTGTTTTCAGAACTTAAACTAATTCCTACCCAGAAAAAGTTTAACCAAATCACCTATCAATCTTGATAGGATTTCTTACAATCTACCCAAACTATCTTTTACTCTTATAGTTTGAGCTTACAATGATGATGAGATTGATTTTGTTTAGAATCTGTGAATTCTCAACTCTTGTTTGAGATTCGATTCTTTACAGATAAAAAAGAATATATATCAGAGTAAAACAATTTAACTAAAAACTGATTCTGTAAGAGATTTTCAGAACTTCAAGTATGAATGTGAATGATTGTGATAGCTGTGTTATCACTTTAACTTCTTATTTTTCCTTGAGTTGTGGCCTTCCTTTTATAGGCTTGAGAGCATTGAATAAAGGCCAATATAGCCGTTGTAAAGGCCTTGTGTCAGACTGGTCCAGTGGCTTTATTTCTAATTAAAAATAATCCTTTTATTTTCCTGATCAGTCTTGAGCTGTAGTGTTTTGGATCAATCTTTCTTGAGTTGTTAATGATCTTCTGAAGCTTCTGATAAGTGGCAATATTGCTGTCTTGATCTGAAGCTTTGGATCAATAAAAACAGATTGAGATCAATCACGAATAGCTTGATGTAAGGAGCTTGTACTGAAGCTTCTAAAACTGCCTGGAGATTGATGATCGTTCTGGACGTTTGTTCTTTAGGTATCCTCTGGTAATTTCCAGAATGTATCTTCTGGTAATTTACTTCATGAGGTATCTTCTGGAGTCTGATAATTATTGTTTCCAGAACAGTCTGGACAGGCTTGTTTGAGGGTCTTTATCTTTCTCAATTTGAAAGTTCTCTTGATCTGAATTGATCCTATGTGTTCTCTGTCATGTAGTGATCATATCCATGTAACTTCCAGAGCCAACAACTTCAATTAAGTGTTGGAGAAAGTTTGGTCTTTATGGTGTCGTGGTCTGGCAAACATTCTCCGTTTTCCAGAATGTCGAGAATGTTCTTTTGCTGCTGTTTTCTTTGATTCTTATGAAACCTGTCTTTGATTTAAAACACTCAAAAGCACAGATTAAATTAACAATACATTTAGAATCATAATTAAACAATCTTTAATTAACCTTTGTTTGTTTTCATCAAAACATTAAATTTGAGAGTTTGTCTTAACAATCTCCCCCTTTTTGATAACGACAAACATGTTAATTTAGATTTTAATTTTGATTCTAATTTTGAAAGAGCTTGAAAGCTCCCCCTCAATTTGTGCAGTGATTAAAATTTAACAGAAGATAAATCATGTTCATTCAAAAGATAAAACAGTTCAGCAAATAGATTCATGAAGATTTTTCATTAGATATTAATGAATAATTATAACGATAGATCAAGTTAGAAGATATACAGAAGTACCAAATACAAAAGGACTTCTATCTAGTAAACACAAACTTAATCTAAAATCTCCTAATTAATTCTCCCCCTTTGTCACAGCAAAAAGGTAGGAGAAAAAGATCCTAAGTAGCCAATGAAGGTGAAGATCCTTTTGAAGAAAAAGATATTGCAGGATCAGCAACTGGTTGAGGAGATGGAGAAGGATGAATAGGAGGCGGAACAAGTCGAAGCTTTGGAGCTAGTTGTTCTGTCATCCATGTTCGCAGAAGTGTGGACTCAAAATCCTGTTGAGCTTGGCGTGCCATAATTGTCTGAAGGGCAGCCATGATCTCAAAGTTGGTAGGTTCCTTTGATGGAGGAGGAGGAGGCATAGTAGAAGCAGGATGAGAGGAAGTTAGAGGAGCGGAGGCAGAAGGTGAGGGATTGGATTTCTGATTAATGGATGGTCCAGAAGGAGAATGTTGGAGGGCAGAAGGAGTAGTGTGGGGGGCAGAAGGAATAATGTGGGGTCAGAAGGAACGTTTTGGGGGCCAGAAGGAATAGTGTGGGGGCAGAAGGAATAATGTGGGATCAGAAGGAACGTTTTGGGGGGCAGAAGGTATCCTCTAATATCCTCTAGTTGAGGTATCCTCTGATATCCTCTGGTTGAGGTATCCTCTGATATCAGCTTGGTGAGGTATCCACTGATGACAGTTTCGTGAGGTATCCTCTGATTCTACGTAGGCGTTTTTACGAGCATTGGTTTTTGTTCTTGCCATTTTTTCAGAGACGAAGAAGGGTTTTTGAGGAAGATGAAAGGAAGGATTTTGAATGTTGAGTGAGAAGCTTCAAAGGCAGAAATGTTTATTCAGAGGGAAAAGAGTAATGATGAGTGAAAAACCTAGGGAAGGATGATGAGTGAGAAACATTGCAGTGTCAGTGCATTTTTGGAGGCAGGGGACAAGAGCATTAAATGCCAAAACTCCCCTTTTCCTTTTGCCTGCGCAGAAAAGAAGTGACACGCAGAGGAGAAAGTTGATTTAAAAAACGGAGAAAGTTGACTGAAAAACGGAGATTGATAAACATTCTTCGTTTTCTGCAGAAGCAGTTTTAATGAGATTTCTCTGGATTTCTCATGATTTTCAGTCTTTCTTTAATTGAATTAAAACTATCCTCAGCAAGAGGCTTTGTAAATACATCAGTGAGCTGATTTTGGGTATCAACAAAGACTAATTCAATGTTTTTTTTGCTAACATGATCTCGAATGAAATGATGCTTAATTTCAATATGCTTAGATCTAGAATGCTGAATTGGATTTTTAGACAGATTAATAGCACTAGTATTATCATAGTAAATTGGGACATTAGAATAACTTACAGAGAAGTCTTCAAGTTGATTCTTTATCCAAATTACTTGGGAGCAACAGTTTGCAGCTGATACGTATTCAGCTTCAGTTGTTGATAGTGCAATCGTGTTTTGTTTCCTACATGACCAGCTGATTAGGGCTTCTCCCAGGAACTAGCATGAGCCACTTGTGCTCTTTCATTTAGTTTTGTCCCCAGCATAATCAGCGTCGCAGTAAGCTACAAGATCAAAATGTGAACCTTTTCTATACCAAAGGCCAAGATCAGTAGTACCAACAAGATATCTAAAAATTCTTTTTACAGCAGTTAAATGAGATTCTTTGGGTGCAGATTGAAATCTAGCACATAATCCTACTGCAAATACGATATCAGGTCTACTTGCAGTTAGATATAACAAAGAACCAACCATTCCTCTATATTCTTTTTCAGAAACAGATTTTCCATTTTCATCTTTGTCCAAGGAAGAAGATGGATGCATGGGAGTAGTCATGATTTTGGCTTCATTCATTTTGTATTTCGTTAAAAGATGTTTTGTATATTTTTCTTGAGAAATAAAAATGCCATCATCATGCTGCTTGATTTGTAAACCAAGAAAGTATCTCAACTCCCCCATCATGCTCATCTCAAATTCACTTTGCATAAGATTTGAAAAGGCATCACACATTTTTTTCATTGGTTGAACCAAAGATTATATCATCAACATACACTTGAACTATGAGTAAATCATTTTTATCATTTTTCTTAAAGAGTGTAGTGTCAATGTTTCCTCTGGAAAATCCATTTTTGATTAAAAAAGAACTTAATCTTTCATACCAAGCTCTTGGTGCTTGTTTCAGACCATACAGAGCTTTGGTAAGTTTATAAACATGGTATGGTTTTGATTGATTTTCAAAGCCAGGGGGTTGTCGTACATAAACTTGCTCATTTAAAAAACCATTTAAAAAAGCACTTTTAACATCCATTTGAAAAAGTTTTATGAGTTTATGAGATGCATATGCAAGAAGAATTCGTATAGCCTCTAACCTTGCAACTGGTGCGAAAGTTTCATCATAATCAATACCTTCTTGTTGATTGTTACCTTGAGCAACCAGTCTGGCTTTGTTACGAATAACCTTACCTTCTTCGTCCAGTTTGTTTCTAAACACCCATCTTGTTCCAATGATGGTCTGGTTTTGAGGATCTGGTACAAGATTCCAGACTTCATTCTTTTCGAACTGATGAAGTTCTTCTTTCATTGCATTAATCCAAGATTGATCAACAATGGCTTCTTTGATTGACTTTGGTTCTAGTTGGGAGATCATTGCCATGTTGTTGTTGTCATCCTCTTTGAAAGACATTCTGGTTCGAATTCCATCAGCTGTATTTCCAATAATCTGATCCTGGGGATGATCACTGATTGTTCTCCAGCTTTTTGGAAGAGAATGAAGTGGAGACTGTTTATCAGTCTGGTTTTCCTGGGGAACATTCTGCTGCTGCTGTCCAGAATGTTCTTCTTCTTCATCATCTTTCTTGCTCATTTCCAGATCATCAAATTCATCAAATAATACATGTATGCTCATTTCAACAACCTTTGTTTTGAGATTAAACACACGAAATCTTTTAGATTCGGTTGAGTATCCCAAGAATATGGCTTTGTCTAATTTAGCATCAAACTTTCCAAGGTTTTCTTTGTTGTTCAAGATGTAACAATAACACCCAAAGATGTGAAAATATGAAATGTTTGGCTTTCTATTTTTCTAGATTTCATATGGTGTTTTGTTGATGATTTTTCTTATTGTTACACGGTTTAAGATGTAGCATGAAGTGTTTATGGCTTCAGCCCAAAAATATTTTTCAACATTTGATTCTTCCAACATTGTTCTTGCCATTTCCTGCAACGTTCTGTTTTTGCGTTCAACAACCCCATTTTGTTGAGGAGTTCTGGCACATGACAGATTGTGGGAAATGCCAAGCTCATCAAAAAATGCTTTAAACGAAGCGTTTATAAATTCTCCTCCATGATCACATCTTACAGAAATGATGCTGGAATCTTTTTCATTTTGAACCTTCTTACAAAAGTTTTTGAAAGCATCAAATGCATCATCTTTTTGTTTTAAAAATAAGACCCATGTATATCGAGAATAATCATCAACAATAACAAAACCATATCTCATTCCACCTAGACTTGTTGTTTTAATGGGACCAAAAAGATCTATGTGAAGTAGCTCAAGGACTCTATTTGAGGAAAAAAATTTTTTGGACGAAAGCTACTTTTAACTTGTTTTCCTTTAGCACAAGCTTCACATATTTTATCTTTATCAAAATTGATTTTTGGCAATCCTCTAACAAGTTCTAGTTTTGAAATCTTTGAAATAGTTTTCATACTGATGTGTCATGTCCTCTTGTGCCAAATCCATTTATCTTTGTTTATGGACATGAAGCAGGATTCATCAGGTAATTCTTCAAGGTATAAAACATAAAGATTTTTCTTTCTTATACCTGAAAAAATGAGTTCGCCATTTTTGTTTTTAACTTCACAGAAGTTTGGTTTAAAAATAACCTCGAAGCCATTGTCACATAGTTGACTTATGCTTAAGAGATTATGTTTCAGACCTTCTACATATTGAACATCAGAAATTTGAGTTGAGTTTTTCTTACCAATGGTTCATTTACCTTTGATTTGAGCTTGGTTGTTGTTACCAAAGGTTACAGAACCTCCTTCTTTCTTTTCAAATGACATAAAGGAGCTTTTATCTCCTGTCATATGTCTTGAATAGCCACTGTCCAAGAACCATGGCTTTTTCTTGACAAGTTGAAATCCATTCTGCATAAGATGTTATATTGACTTTAGGTACCCACTTGGTTTTTGGTCCTTGAGAGTTAGTTTCAGGATTGGATTTTCTTTTGAAATAACATGCTGATTCATGATGACCAAATTTGAGACAATAGGAACATTTAACAGTTGGTCTTGGTGTTGTATTTGAAATATGAGTTTTCGAAGGTTTGAATCTTGATTGTATAAAGATTCTGGATCGTTCTCCCTTTTTCAAACTTTCTGGAGAATGTTCAGTTTTTCTTTTTGAACTTTCTCTGTTTTGAGAATAAGCTGGAGAACGTTCTGGTTTTTTCAAAATTGGCTTTTTCTTTTCAAACATCTTTCTGCTCTTAATCTTTTCATCCCGTTTTTTGAAATAGCACCAAATTCCAAATGTCCAAGTTTTTTACAGTATAAACATTTTGTTTTGCATTTTTCGATCTTGCTTTCCTGAATAAAAAAGTTTTCGTACATGTTGGTTTTTTGAGTTTGATCAAAACCAAGACAAGCCTTATCAAATATTCCTATTTGCGATCCCATGATCTTCTGAAAAGTTTCAGTAGCTTTTATAAAATTAAGCAAATCAGTTTTTAAAATTTCATTTTCAGATTTAAGATTAACGTTCTCCGTTTTAGCAGCAGAACGTTCTTGAGCTTTCTGAATTTCCCAATCTTGCTGTTTTAATTCCCTCAGTTCTTGAATGATATTTTTAAGAATATCAATCATGTCCTGAGCCTTTTCTTTCTCTTCTTTTTCTTTAAAAACTTGTTCTTTTAAAGAACTACATTTTTGTATAAGAGTGTTCGAATCATTTAGCAAGTTGTCAAATTCTTTTCCCATTAATTCACACAGAGAACAGGGTTCATAATCTATTATCTCGTTTTCTTTTGTGTCTGCCATCAAGCATATGTTGGCTTCTTCTTCTTCTTCTTCTTCTTCTGATTCTTCAGAGTCATCCCATGTAGCCAGCATTGATTTCTTTTTGAAAGGAAATCATTTTGGTTTATTCTTATTCAATGGACATCCAGATTTGTAATGTCCAAGTTTATTGCAACCAAAGCATGTAATCTGGCTCTTATCAACTTCTGTTTTGGGATTTTTATTGGGAAATCCCTTTTTGATTTGATCTCTCCTTCTCACCATTCTTTGTATTTTTCTGGTGAGAAGAGCAATTTCTTCATCAACATCTTCTTGTCCAGTTTCTTCTAGTTCTTCATTAGTTTGTAGAATGATGCTTTCTTGAGATGCTTTTAGAGCTACTGCTTTTCCTTTCTTGATAGGTTTATCTTCTTGTAGCAGTATTTCATGTGCTCTTAAAGTTCCTATCAATTCTTCCAGGGGAAGTGTTTCAAGATTCTTGGCTTGGCTTATAGCTGTTACCATTGGTCTCCGTACAACTGGAAGACATCTCATGATTTTTCTTACCCTGTCTTGTATTGAATAGGCTTTGCCAAGAGAACGCATTTCATTCACTATTGTTGTGAATCTTGCGTACATCTCATCAATGGTTTCCCCTTCTTGTATTTCGAATAATTCGAATTTTCTTATACCAATGTTAATCCTTGTTTCTTTGACATGGCTCGTGCCTTCATGGTGAGTTTGTAATGTGTCCCATACTTCTTTGGCAGTTGCACATTCGTCTACTCTTTCACTTTCTTCCCTGCTCAAAGCACACGATAAGAATAAATGAGCTTCGGAGTTTAGAAGTACCTTAGCTTTATCATCAGAAGTCCGGTCTGCTTCTTTCTTTCTTTTCTAGTGAATGAAATGCGTTCCCTTGGCAAAGCCTATTCAATACAAGACATGGTAAGAAAGATCATGAGGTGTCTTCCAGTTGTATGGAGACCAATGGTAACAGCTATAAGCCAAAGCAAGAATCTTGAAACACTTCCCCTGGAAGAATTGATAGGAACCTTAAGAGCACATAAAATACTACTACAAGAAGATAAACCTGCCAAGAAAGGCAAAGCAGTGGCTCTGAAGGCATCTTAGGAGAGCATCATATTACAAACTGATGAAGAACCAGAAGAAACAGGACAAGAAGATGCTGATGAAGAAATTGCTCTTCTCACCAGAAAAATACAAAGAATGATGAGAAGGATTACATGTTTTGGTTGTAATAGATTAGGACATTACAAAGCTGAATGTCCTTTGAATAAGAAAACACCAAAACGATTTCCTTTTAAAAAGAAATCAATGCTGGCCACATGGGATGACTCAGAAGAATCAGACACAGAAGAAGGAGAACAAGCCAACATATGCTTGATGGCAGATACAGAAGAAAACGAGGTAACTAATTCTAAATCATGTTCTTTGTGTGAATTAATGGGAAAAGAATTTGACAACTTGCTAAATGATTCAAACATTCTTGTACAAAAATGTAGTTCTTTAAAAGAACAAATTTTAAAAGAAAAAGAAGAAAAAGAAAAGGCTCAGGCTATGATTGATATTCTCAAGAATACCATTCAAGAACTGAGAGGATCAAAACAGTAAAGTTGTGAAACTCATAAAGTCAAGAATGTTCTGCAGCTAAAACGAAGAACGTTAACCTTAAATCTGAAAATGAAATTTTGAAAACTGATTTGTTAAATTTTATTAAAGCTACTGAAACCTTTCAAAAAATCATGGGATCACAAATAGGAATATTTGATAAAGCTGGTCTTGGGTTCAATCAAACTCAAAAAAAACCAAAATGTATGAAAACTTTTTTATTCCGGAAAGCAAGATTGAAAAATGTAAAACCAAATGTTCATACTGTAAAAAACATGGACATTTGGAATTTGCTTGCTACTTCAAAAAATGGGATGAAAAGATTAAGAGCAGAAAGACGTTTAAAAGAAAAGAAAGTTCTGCAAATAGAGAACAAATTTTGAAAAAACTGCAAAAGGGAGAACGTTCTCCAGACTGTTCTCAAAACGGAGAAAGTTCCAAAATAAAAACTGAACTTTCTCCAGAAAGTTTGAAAAAAGGAGAACGATCTAGAACCTTTACAAAATCAAGATTCAAACCTTCCAAAACTCAGAATTCAAAATTAATACCAAGACCAACAGTTAAATGCTCCTATTGTCTTAAATTTGGTCATCAAGAGTCAACATGTTATTTTAAAAAGAAAGAAATTATTAAGACTAACTCTCAAGGACCCAAGACAAAGTGGGTACCTAAAGTGAATGAAAACTCTTATGCAGGCTGGATTTCAAAGTGTCAAGAGAAAGCCTTGGTTCTTGGACACTGGCTGTTCAAGACACATGACAGGTGATAAAAACTGTTTCATGTCCTTCATTAAAAAGGATGGAGGATCAGTTACTTTTGGCAACAACAATCAAGCTCAGATCAAAGGTAAAGGAACTATTGGTAAGGCAAACTCTGCTCAAATAACTGATGTTCAATACGTTGAAGGTTTGAAAGATAATCTTCTAAGTATAAGTCAGTTATGTGACAATGGTTTTGAAGTTATTTTCAAACCAAGAGTATGCGAAGTAAGAAAAACAGATTTTGGAGAGGTGTTATTATCTGGAAATAGAAAGAAAAATCTATATGTCCTATATCTTGATGAATTACTAGATGAATCATGTTTTATGTCAATCGATAAAGATAAATGGATATGGCATAAAAGGGCTGGACATATAAGTATGAAAACAATTTCAAAAATATCTAAACTGGATCTTGTTAGAGGATTGCCCAAACTGAATTTTGACAAAAATAGAATCTGTGAAGCTTGTGCAAAAGGAAAGCAAGTCAAGAGTAGTTTTCATTCAAAATATTTTATATCTACAAACAGAACTCTTGAATTACTTCACATAGATCTTTTTGGGCCAATTAAAACAACAAGTCTAGGAGGAATGAAATATGGTTTTGTTATTGTTGATGATTTCTCTAGATACACTTGGGTATTGTTTTTAAAAAATAAGGATGATGCATTTGATGAATTTAAAACATTTTGCAAAAAGGTACATAATGAAAAAGAATCCAACATCATCTCTGTAAGAAGTGATCATAGAGGAGAGTTCATAAATGCCTCTTTTAAAAACTTCTTTGATGAACTTGGCATTTCTCACAATCTATCTTGTGTAAGAACTCCACAACAGAATGGAGTTGTTGAACGAAAAAATAGAACACTTCAAGAAATGGCAAGAACAATCTTAGAAGAATCAAATGTTGAAAGATACTTTTGGGCATAAGCCATTAACACTTCTTGCTACATTTTAAATCGTGTATCTATTAGAAAAATCATTAACAAAACTCCTTATGAAATCTAGAGGAATAGAAAACCAAACATTTCATATTTTCACATTTTTGGATGTTATTGTTATATTTTAAACAACAAAGATGTCCTTGGAAAGTTTGATGCAAAATCAGACAAAACAATATTTTCGGGATATGCAATTGACTCCAAGGGATATCGAGTGTTTAATATGAGAACCAAGGTTGTTAAAATCAGTATGCACGTATTATTTGATGAGTTTGATGATTTGGATGTAAGTAAAAGAGATGAAGAAGAGGAGATTCAAACTGGTGTGCAGCAACAGAATGTTGTGCAGGAAACCGAGATTGATAAACAATCTCCGTTTCATTCTCCACCAAAAAGCTGGAGAACAATTGAAGGACATCCTCAAACTCAAATAATTGGAGAAACTACTGATGGAATTCGAACAAGAAGATCATTCAAGAATGACGAATGCAGCATGGCAATGATATCCCAGATTGAACCCAAATCCATTAAAGAAGCAATAATAGATCAATCTTGGATAGAAGCCATGAAAGAAGAATTTATTCAGTTTGAGAAAAATGAAGTATGGACTTTGGTCCCTGATCCAAAAAACCAAATTGTCATTGGTACAAGATGGGTTTTCAGAAACAAACTCAATGAAGAAGGCAAGGTTATTCGCAACAAAGCAAGGTTGGTCGCGCAAGGATATAATCAACAGGAAGGTATTGATTACAATGAAACGTTTGCCCCTGTTGCAAGGTTAGAAGCTATTCGTATACTTCTTGCATATGCATCTCATAAGCGTGTTAAATTATTTCAAATGGATGTTAAAAGTGTTTTTTTAAATGGCTTTTTAAATGAACAAGTTTATGTGAAACAACCTCCTGCCTTTGAGGATCAATCAAAACCAAACCATGTTTTTAAACTAACCAAAGCTCTCTATGGTCTGAAACAAGCACCAAGAGCTTGGTATGAAAGATTAAGTTCATTCTTAATCAAAAATGGATTTTCCAGAGGAAACATTGACACTACACTTTTCAAAAAAATGATAAAAATGATTTATTCATAGTTCAAGTGTATGTTGATGATATAATCTTTGGTTCAACCAATGAAAAAAAGTGTGATGCCTTTTCAAAACTTATGCAAAGTGAATTTGAAATGAGCATGATGGGGGAGTTGAGATATTTTCTTGGTTTACAAATCAAGCAGCATGATGATGGCATTTTTATTTGTCAAGAAAAGTATACAAAAGACCTTTTCACAAAATCCAAAATGAATCAAGCCAAAATCAGGACTACTCCCATTCATTCCATCTTCTTCATTGGACAAAGATGAAAATGAAAAATATGTCTCTGAAAAAGAGTATAGAGGAATGATAGGTTCTTTGTTATATCTAACTGCGAGTAGGCCTGATATTGTATTCGCAGTAGGATTATGTGTTAGATTTCAATCTACACCCAAAGAATCACATTTAACAGCAGTAAAACGCATTTTTAGATATCTTGTTGGTACTAC
Source organism: Cicer cuneatum (assembly GCA_037974295.1). Classification (NCBI taxonomy): domain Eukaryota; kingdom Viridiplantae; phylum Streptophyta; class Magnoliopsida; order Fabales; family Fabaceae; genus Cicer; species Cicer cuneatum. Next base: position 11,214,845 of record JBBPBO010001984.1, read on the forward strand.
TGATCTTGGCCTTTGGTATAGAAAAGGTTCACATTTTGATCTTGTAGCCTATTGCGATGCTGATTACGCTGGAGATAAAAATGAACGTAAAAGCACAAGTGGAGCATGTCAGTTCCTGGGTGAAGCATTGATAAGCTGGTCTTGCAGGAAACAAAACACAATAGCCTTATCAACCACCGAAGGTAAATATGTTTCAGCATCAAACTGCTGCTCACAAGTAATTTGGATTAAAAATCAACTTGAAGACTTCTCTGTCAGTTACTCAAGTATTCCAATTTATTATGATAATACTAGTGCTATTAATTTATCTAAAAATCCCATTCAGCATTCACGATCAAAACACATTGAAATAAAACATCATTTTATCCGTGATCATGTAAGTAAGAAAAACATTGTATTAATCTTTGTTGATACCCAAAATCAGCTTGCTGATATATTTACAAAGCCTCTAGTTGAGGATAGTTTTAATTCAATTAAGGAAAGATTGAAAATCATGAGAAATCCAGAGAAATCTCATTAAAATTCTGCTTCTGCCGAAAATGGAGAACGTTTATCAATCTCCGTTTTTCAGTCAACTTTCTCCGTTTGAGAAAACAACTTTCTCCTCTGCGTGTCATTTCTTCTCTGCGCAGGCAAAAGGAAAAGGGGAGTCTTGGAATTTAATGCTCTTGTCCCCTGCCTCCAAAAAACGCCCTGACACACTGTCAAAGTGAGGCGTTGCATCTTCTCAATCATCTTTCCCTAGGTCTCACTCATCATTACTTATTTCCTTCTAAATAAGCAACTTTGCTTCTGGAGTTTCTCACGAACCCTTCAAATCCTTCTCTTCATCTTCCTCTAAACCTTTCTTCCTCTCTGAAAAAACTCCAATGGCAAGAACAAAATCCAGTGCTCGTAAAAATGAATATGTTGAATCACCATCACCACCACCTTCTTCTCCGTTCCAAAATCGCTCACCTTCTCCTCCACCCAGACCTTCTCCTATTAAAATGCCCTTCTCTTCATCAGAATCTTCATCTTCATCATCAAGAGAATCAAGCCCTATCCCTCTCCCTCTTAGACCGCTCGCAACGATTTTCCCTTCTTCTCACTCTTAATCTGTACCAAACACTGCTCAAGTTTCACCACACTTGAGAAATACAACTAAACCCCAAAAACGAAGGTCTATGAGAGTTCTCGCAGGAATAGGAACATCTAAACCTAAAAATACTGATTCTCCCATGTTCATAATCTCTGACTCTGATGAGGAAGAAATTGATGTTCCTCCATCCAACACCCCTCTAGCAACCTCTTAGCAAAAGACACCTCCAACACAGAGGCAAGTTATGTCTTATGAACCTTCGTTTACAACTCCTCCTAACCAGAAGAGGAAGAATATAAATGAAATTGTCTCTCCATCAAAACCATCTCAACCCCCTTCAAAAGCCATGAAGAAGAAATCCAGCATAACCCTATCTCAATTTCTTACTAAGAAGAAATTAAAAAACCCTCAGAGAAGCAAATCATGGGCTCCAAAACAGACCAGACAGAAGTCTTCTCCTTCTGTTGAAAAAACTCCAGAACGTTCATCAATACCTGAACGTTCTCCATTTTGGGAACCATCTCCTTCTGCCCCCCAAAATGCTCCTTCTGCCCCCCAAAATGCTCCATATGCCACCCAAAACGCTTCTTCTGCCCCCTAAACTTCTCCTTCTGCCCCCCAAAATTCTCCTTCTGCTCCTCCAAACTCTCCACCCCACAACACCAACAACATTCCTTTGATTCCCTCCTCTACATCTAAACTATTCAAAGAGAAATGGGCTCAACGCCCTATTGGAGTGGGAAGAGTTGTCATGTTTGACAACCTGATTGTTGATGGAAACGCTGTAAAACATCACACTGATGTTTTAGGCTGGACCTCCTTTCTTCAGATATCAGAATGTTATTACCCAGATGTCATCAGGGCTTTCTATTGTCAAGCAAGGACTTTTTCTGATAAGTCCCTGATCATCTCCAAAGTCAAGGGGATAGAAATAATTCTAACCCCAGAATCCCTGGCCTCTTTTCTGAACCTTCTGACTGAAGGGCCTGCTATTTATGGAGATAAATGGTATGGAGCTTTAAATCTGAACAAGACAGAGGGGCTCTCTAATCTATTCCAAGAAGGGTCTACGCGTCAACTCTCAACCTTCCTCAAACCCCTTCCAAAAATCTTTAACAGCATCAGCCACTGTAACGCCCCAGATTTTTGGTCCAAAACGTTACTAAAAAAAATACTTTTAGAAAAATTTACGATAATTTTTTTTTGTAAGAATATCTACATTTATACTTTTAAATAATTAGTAACAATCACATTTATGCTTTTAAATAATTAGTAACAATCACATTTGTTTAATATTATAAAAAAAGTTTATTCAAGCTAAAATAAAGGAAAAATCAATTATTCCTAAACGGAACAAAAATCCACTTCCGTATTTATAGAATTCGAATGCATTTAAAAGTTTAGTGACAAAAATTTAAAAAATAAATAAACATAGAAATTTTGCGGCAATACTTATTATTACAAAATTGTCTTGAAAACCCCCTTTTTTACCCCACGTTCGCCGCACGTTAATACTCATCAATTACTCTTGAATCTCCTCGAACTCATTAGTACCTAAAATGTTGTTGTAAGGGTCAATTTTTTCCATCATCCACATCAAACCAAAGCTAAACATATAGAAGAATAACACAAAACATATAAAGGTAAAAACTTGTAATTTAAAAGAAAAAAATGCGCAAACAGTAAATCGTATGTAAAACATATGCATAATGCATGCTCCTAAAACTATATGATCCGGATATAAACCTGCCACTAAGGCAACTTCCACACAGAAAGATCACCCATACCAATGGGGAAAATAAATCTGCCACTAAGGCAACTCCCACGAAGATGCATATGCCATGACATGACCATATATTATCACAATTATACTCGCACACAGCCCACTAAGAATCATGTCATATACATTCAAAAAATCACCCTTTTTAAAACCATCATCTTATTCACATCACAAAGATCACATATCACACATCCTTAGCATGAGAATCATATATTCATAGACAAATAATCATTCAATAATAATTTTCACCACGTACGCATAAAAATCGGGACTTGACTTCATTTACACCATAAAGATTAAAACTTTATATATAACAAGAAACTTCAAACTCCAACTCATAATACATCATCAAAATCAAAACTTTATCATATATATAACATAAGAAAAATCATATTTTGCTTCATATCCATCATAAAAATTAAAACTCTATCATGTATAATATAAAAATTCATATTTTACTTCTTAAAAAGACATACATTACATATCGAACTCAACGTAAAGGATTTCATATTCCATTATTTTATTTTATTAGTCTACATTTATTTCTTTCAAAAGCAAGCAATTACAATTATTAGTTCTATATCATCCAACTAACGGTCTAACTCAAATTTGTGAGGGGAAAAGCCCTTACCTTGGCCGCTTTTCTTCCTAGTACGAAACTCTAAGCCCCCATGAAGTTGTTCACACGAAAAGTTTGCCGCACAAAGGAGATGAGGTGTGAAGGAGATGACGGCTAGGGTTTCGGTATTTTTTTCTGCTTACTATTACTTAGTATCGAAATATTGTGGACTTTAGGGAAAATTTAAAGTGGAGATTATTGGGTAGATAGTGTTGGGCCCAAATAAAGAATAGAAGGGAGAAAATATTATTTTATTTATTATTATTTTTTTCTTAACCTTGATCATACAAAAACTAAGCCACCAACTCCAAGCCCAAATTTCTATTACGGGTTGGGTCACACCTAGCCACAAACCCTTAGCTCAAATTCTTCTTGTACTAAAAAAAACATATATATATATATATATATATATAACTTCTCCATTGATTAAATAATTCTTACTAATAATTTTATCAACTACAATAAGTCGAATGAGACAAATAATTATCACACCTAAATTAATAATGAAATATATATATTTATAAGTCTTAATTATTGTAAATAATAAATTTAGAGGATGTTACGGCCACCATACCATACTTCCTCACTGTGGAAGTCATGAGTATGTATCTGACAATGATGCCCTAATAATCCATCATCTCCTAAACTGCAAGCGTCTCAACCTTCCCCACATCATCATCTATCACATGATAGCTGCAGCAAATAAGGATTACAGGAAAAACACTGTACCTTATGGGATGATTCTGACCAGAATCTTCAATGTTTTAAAGGTTTGAAAGTTCCGAAAATGTACATTTCAAAAATTTTGTTTAAAAATGAAAGATTCAAAAAAATTTAACAAATACAATAATTTCTATTTCGAAAATTTTAAATTAATCTAAACTTTTAAATAGTTGAATATTTTAAAAATTTTATAGTGAACCAAAGATTTGAAAGTTTGAAAATTTTCCAAATCTGAATTTTGTAAAATTTTGAATATGTGAATAAAAAATTGGATGTAAAAAGTTTTCAACTTAAAATTAGATAAAAAGGATAAAAAAAAATCTTTTTTAATACATTGAGGGGTAGGAGACATAGGAGAGGTGGGAAATAGAAAAGTTCATGTGTTTTTGCGGGCACACAATATGGCCTACCATTGACTTAAGAATTTCTCAGCCCAAAATTTGTTTAACCCAAATAAGGCTAACTGAACTCATTCCTGAGAAATGTACCGTGCATTCCCCAACTTTGACCTCCCACCCCCTCATTATTTGTGAAATGTCCTAATTGTCCTTTTTACTAACTATAAATCCATCTCAAAAAAATTACCATTCACTTTTTCACCTCCTTCATTCGAAACTTACATAATTCATCCCACAATTCGAAACATTCGAATATTCGAAATAAAACAAGTACGTAATTTAGATAAAATTCAAATATTTAAAATGTTCAAAGTTAAATTTTTGTAAATTTTCGAAAGTTTTGAAGAAGCTGAAACCTTCGAAGTGAAATTTTGTCCTAGATTATCGATGATTTTGTCAAACTCTCGAATGTTTACATCACAAATACCAGAATTCATCAACACTTTCGAAATTTTTGAAAGTTTCGAAAGGCATATAATTAAAAAAAGTTTCAAATATTTTTCGGAAGTTTCGTGTGAAGCTGAAAGTTTCGAACAATTTCGGAAGCTTCGAAAAATTTACTTTAACTTTACCCACGAAAAATCAATGGAAAAATAAAATACGAGGATATTTTGAAAACTTAAGTTGAGTTGCATTTTTTTTAACATTATCCACATATTATTTTAACGTTACCTATACACTAACCATAGAATCTTCTTAAAAAAATAAATTTATTCAATAACAAATTTACTCACGGTTTTTCGGTGAGTAATTAATAATTTATCTACGAACTAAGATCTGTAGGTAATTTTTCAAAAGTTTTCAAATCTGAAAAATTTCGAAGTTTTCAAATTTGAAAAGTTTCGAAAGTTTATAAATTTGAAAAGTTTCGAAATAGAAAAATTTCAGAATTTCGAAAATTTGGAAAGTTTCCAAATCTGGATAATTTCGAAAATTTGGAAAGTTTCGAAAGTTTCCAAATTTGGATTAATTCGAAAGTTTCCAAATTTGGAAAATTTCGAAGTTTTTAAATTTGAAAAGTTTCGAAAGTTTATAAAGTTGAAAAGTTTCGAAATACAAAAATTCCAGAATTTCGAAAGTTTTCAAATCTGGATAATTTCGAAAATTTGGAAAGTTTCGAAAGTTTCCAAATTTGGATTAATTCGAAAGTTTCCAAATTTGGAAAATTTCGAAGTTTTTAAATTTGAAAAGTTTCGAAAGTTTATAAAGTTGAAAAGTTTCGAAATACAAAAATTCCAGAATTTCGAAAGTTTTCAAATCTGGATAATTTCGAAAATTTGGAAAGTTTCCAAATCTAGATAATTTCAAAATTTTCTAAATCTGGAGGAATTCGAAACTTTCATGTGACACCAAACTTTCGAGGTGGTTCGAAAATTTCCACTTCCTACGAAAGGTTCGAAATTGTTGATGAATTTAGAAAAATTTTCACTTCGAAGGTTTCAATATCTAACAAACTTTCGAAATTTTAAAAAACATACCTTCGAAAATTTGAAATATTCGAATTATAGCATAAAATCCAAAAGTTTCGAATATACCATGTTAAAAAGTGATTTTTAATATTTTAAAATTAAATTTATAATTAGTAAAAAGGATATTTTAGACATTTTAAAAAAATGAGAGACGAGAGGTTTAGGTGTGGAGTGCATGGTATAATACTTCTCATTCGTATTTAAGAAATAGAAAGAAAAAAAAAACATTCCTATTTAAGAAATAGAACAGACATGTTCTCTAGAAAAATTTACTCTATACTTCTCCCTTTATCACGGTACCCCTACAATTAATAAAAAAAATGTCAATTTTAACCTATTTATCTTATAACATTTTTACCTTCACTTTCAAAACATTTTCGAAATCACCACCAACTAACCCCACAGTAATTTTTCAATAGGTAAAAGATTTTCGAAAATTAAATTTTAAATAAATATTTTTAAAAGTTTTATACAATTGATAAATTTTAGATTAGTTTATTAGTTTAGAAATTAATATTAAAAACTTTCCTCTAGTTTACCAATTGAACTATGCGATATGTTGCGAAAGAATATTTCACGAACATCACGAACGTGTTGTATAGGTTTTGTTTTCATAGAAAAATAACAGCGTGAAACCAAAATAAAATTTACCGCATAACCAACTACATGTGTCTAATTTTACTGTTACTTTGTTTTGTAGCCATTAACCCAAAGCCAACCCTCCCACTCCTTCATGTGTCTAATTCTCCGGTTACTCTGTTTTGTGGCCACTCAGAAAAATTAAAAATACAACAAACAAAATTGAAAAAAAACAAATTTTCTCTGTGTGCAAAACTAGTGAAAGTCCGACCAACAAACCAAATTCTAATATAAAATATGACAGCAAAATGAATCTAGTAGTAAACATGAAGCATCAAAATAATTCTATGCCACATTCATGAGTTTTTCACGAATTTAACGCCACATTTTTCATTTCCCTTATCCATCTTGTTTTATTTTTTTTAATCTTTTATCTAATAATTGTTTTTTATGTCATACATACGTGGATTCTTCGGTCATGTGATAAACAACGGTTATGAGTAGATATTACTAAGGCCAATTCGTCGCAACTTACTAGAAGTGAACCAAGCTCAAGCTTATGGAGTTTTTGTAGCTTTAAAATTTTTGAACCAACTCAATATTACAAATACTATTGTCGAATCTGGTTGTGGGATGGTCTTACAAGGTGTCAATGATATAGTCTACCGGGGGTCTACTTCAATAAGTACTAGGTTATTTACTTATTATAGGTTATTTATTTTAATTAAATAATTTGTATTTTGTATGAAATGTTATGAGTTAATACTTTTAAATAAATTGATAAGTGATAATCGTAGGTAGCTTGCTTTAAGTTATTTTATTTTTTTATTTCTATAAAAAAGTTTAAGAATTACTGGTTGACAACTCGTCTTGGGACCAATTCGGTGTCTTTATTGAACCTGCAAATAATCGGGACTTGTTGAGTTAAAGGATGTGTTAGAACTTAAAAATTGACTCAATTAAATATGGAGACAGAATGACACCAAACTCAACATAACTCGTCATTTATACACCACTAATCTACATTATCACATAATTTAAGAACACCCTTCAAAATTGTCTAAAATCGTCACAAATGAATAGTTTAGTGTAACTTGTATTAAGAAACAAGCTAATTAATTGAGTTACTCGTGGTTTTGCTGGTCCCCTAATTTTTAATTCTATTTCAAGTTGTATTACTAATCCTTACTGAATGATGAATCACTTGAATTAAGTTGGTTTCCAAAATAATAATAATAATAATAATAATAATAATACAAAATCATAATAGTCAATAAAATTAAAGTTGGCCTGCTTGGTAGTTTTTATTTAGGGTGGAAGAATTTGAAATGCTTTGACGTCCCCCTTCGTCAGAAGAGAATGCCTATTCAGTATAGCTAATATAGATTGAAGAGAAAAAAAAAAGGATATATGAGTAATATATTTGTTGTGATAACTTATAAAGTAAAACCTACATATTTTTAATAATATAATGTATTAGAGAAGATTCCAATTATTTCTTACAAGGAAAAATTTCTAAATCTTCTATTGACTAAAAAATATAATCTAAAAAAACTTATATGTAAAGTTGAAATAATCTTCTTTCAAGTTAATTTTGGAAGTTGAGTAAAATTGCATACCAACCACCACTCATATTATTTATTTATGCACCACACTAGTGTATTTGAAATTAAATTTTTTTTTTTTTGAAATTACACATTCATTAAAATTAAAGTGTCATAATAGACGGGTAAGGTTTTTTTAAGTTAAAAATTTATAAATAAAAAAAGAAAAAGAAAGAGAAAATGATTACAATAGACGTGTAAGATGTTAAAGGGTGTATACGAAAACGTAATACTACAAAATAGTTCAATAATGTGTCTCGACTTTGGATCAAAGGGACTGTTTTCATTAAAGAAAAAAGTTACAAAATGTGAGATTCGTTTGAAATGATTCTACCTATCTTTCTGTTTACTCTAAATGCATCTGAATAAAATATAGCAGGCACTCTCTCCATTTAGAATTTCTTTTTAGTAAAAAAAACATCTCAAACTAAGTATTGTTTTAATTTTTATCAAATAATATTAATTATTTTATTTTATCTTAAAATTAATGTTACATGCAACATTCAAAATTATTATTATTATATACACTATACATTTTTACAATAATTAATACTAGTACTCAATAGATAACAAGAGATGATTTTATAAAATTGTTCCACAAATTCATTCATTTATCATGAAGAAAAAGAAGAATACATAATAATATCCTAGGGTCCCACTAATGATGAAAATAGAGTATATGAGTAACATGTGTATGAAGCAATCAGTGCCAACGTAGCAAGAGGTTAACACGTGTCACATTAGGAGGGAATGACCCGCATATGAAAAAGAAAAATGGACCCATGGTCAAAGCCACCGGCGTATACTCATATTATAGTTTCCAACATGCATTTCATTAAAATAAAGAAAAATGAAATGTGAGAGGAGATTGAAGAAAAGTTAAATTAGGGAAAATATAAATAAGATAAATAGTTTTAGACAAGTTGAGATAAATAAGATTATTAGGAAAATTTGAAAATATTAATTATCTTGTAGAGAATCCAATGTTTTATAATAAATACTCTCTGAATAACAATAACTATTCCCTTCTATTTAAATATAATCAAAATAATAAATTTTTATATTTGATTTAAGAGTGTAAAGATAGTATATTATAAAAATATAAAATGATTTTATATTGTTATTCGATCTTCAACTTTTATATTCCTTTAAATTACAATTATAATTGTCGTATCACATTATATAATTTTATATTGTCAAATAATTGTGACTAACTATTATTAAATAAGAGTATAAAATTGTTTTATACATTCAGTGC
>JBBPBO010001984.1:11226267-11237398 GCA_037974295.1 Cicer cuneatum
TTTTTTGTCAAGGAAGCATAATTTCCCATTTTCTTTTATTTTCGTCTTCTTTTTACTATAAACTTCACGGTGTACTATAAATTTACTCATTATCTCTAATTATAATTGTCATCTTTCACAGCATTAAAAAATTAATAAAAGTTATTTTTAAAACATTAACATTAAATGTGTCAACGTAAATATATTTGAGTCAAAGAAATATAAACACTTATTTGTTTATAATTGAACCTAAAAGAGAGTACTTTAGGAAATAATTGAGCTTAAAGAGAGTACTTATATTTGAATCAAACAAATATAAACACTTCTAGCCATATAAAAATATGTCGTAGAAGAGACTTGTAATATAATTTGATACTTAGTTGGACTCTCTCATATCCTTTGGTTCATTGCTGGTGACTTCAATAATATCTCAAATGTTGAAGAGAAGGTTGGTAGATAGGGGTGAGAATAAGTCAGACCATATCAGACTTTGAAAGATCTGAGTTTCACATACGATTAATTTTTTAGGTCTGAGTCTAACATACGATCTATCATAGGTTTTTTTTAGTCTGGTCTGACCTTTTTTAAAAGTCTGATTTGGTCTGAAAACCTATTTAAAAACTTATTTTACATTAAAGCATTTAAATAACATATTTTATATTTTTTTAAATAGGCTAAACTAGACCTTTATATATAAGGAAAGCTAATAAATTAATAAACATAACGAAAACTAATAAAATTATACTTTTTTTTACTCAATAAATACTAAGTTACTAACAAATAACAATGTTAATAATATATATATATATATATATATATATATATATATATCGGCTTATCATGCCTAATATGCTTTTTTATAAGTCTGAGTCTGACCTATTTAAATTAATAGGTTTTAAAAAAAGTTTGAGTCTAGCCTTTTTATTAAACAGATCAAAGCAAATCAGGTTTTAAGTAGGTCAAACAATAGGCCCCTAACGGATGGTCTAGCTTATTCTCACCCCTAGTGGTAGAGTTGAACGACCGCAATAGTTTATTAATGGATACCATAATGTTTTATGGATTATGACCTCTCTGATATTTTGTCGAAGTTTACCCTTTTATTTTGGGATAGAAGTTTGGAGACACATCATCTTGTTGAAGAGAGGTTGGACTGGACGTTCGTCACTCTACATCTTGGTGGGACTTGTACACTCACTCGAGACTTGGAATCTTTCTCCCTATTACATTTGTTCATAACAACAACCTTTTCTCTATTGAGGTATACTAAACTAATATTTTTCGTAGAAGATTCAAAATTGAAAATAGTTGGTTGTACGAGGTGTAAAGTGGTTAAAACATGGTGCAATCATGTGATTTGTACATGAAACAAATATAAACTTAATCCCTAAATGTGATCAATCCCACACTATGTGGGACCTTTGCCTCATCTCGCTTTATAGTGTCATTTATAAGATACTCTCAAAAACTTTGACAAATAGGCTATTTGTGGTGTTAGGGAAAGGTGTTTCTATGGAACAATAAGTTTTTGTGATAGGAACGTCAATTGTGGATGATGCTCTTGTGGATTTAGAGATTGTCTACTACATGTGATGCAAACGGTTGGAAAGTATAAAGATGTGGCTATTAAGATGGACATCAACAAAGGGCATGATAAAGTGATTTGGAGTATCTCAATTCCTTTCTAATACATATCATGACGTAGGTGAAGTATTCTAGTATGGCAAATGTTAATCATTTGCAGATATGCCTTTCTAGTTTGAAAAAAGATGCAGATAGGTGAGGTCAGTTGCATGGTGTCAAGATCATTAGAGGAGATCTGGTAATTTGTCACTTACTTTTTGTTGATGATAGTTTCTTGTTTGTAAGGAACTTGCAAAAGTAAAACATATTTTGGAACAATATGAGTTAGCATTAGGTTAATTCATTAACCTGGATAAATAAGAGATTATGTTTAGTAGGAATGCACAACAATAAACTTGTGCAACATTGTCAAGCTTCAAGGGTGTTAGAAATTTTTGGTATAAGGAAGCATTTGAAAATGCCTTTAATTATTCGAAGACATTGAAATGAGGTTTTAAATTTTATCAATACTAAAATTTAGCAGCATACCCAATCTTGGCATGGGAGATCCCTTTCTGTGGATAGACGTGAGTTACTCCTCAAATTTGTTGCTCAAGCCATTCCATTATTGAATGGTGAGATCCAAAAAGTTCTTCATTCTTTTTGGTGGGGTTTTAGAAATACAGTATCAAGAGGCATAAATGTGGTTGACTTGAGATAAACTATATATGCCAAAGAAGTTTGGTGGCATGAATTTTCAGAATCTATATGCTTTTAATATAAAGATGATTGGTAACAAGTTTGGAAATTTGTTGCTCAACCTGATGCTCTAGTGACAGTTTTTAAGGATAAATACTTTCCAAGACGCAACTCTTGGAGCGTTCCAATTGGCCATAATCTTTCTTTCATTTGAAAATGCTTATGGTCCACATGATTCATGTTGAAGTCATGTGGTAGATGGCTTATTGGCAATAAATATCATATTCTAATATGGGATGAGACTTATATATTGGATGACATTTTTCTTGTGTGCTGAATATGAACTCTATCCTAGGACATTTAAAAAGTAGGATATTTGTTGAATCCAAATGTGAAGCAATGAAATGAGGAATTGATCAATACATTTTTGCTCTCAAATATAACCTAAAAAATGATTTGTTTGTGTCTTTGTGAAGAGGTCACTCATGGTCGTAGAGTTTGAAAAGCAACAATTTTTGGAAATTATTAATTAAAATTGGATACCATGTGTTGATGACTAATTTCATTGAATATAATGAACTGAAGAAGTAGAGTAACTTATTTCTTATCTTGAACTTGATGATTTCACTTTAAAGGTTCTCCTTTGGAGGGCTTGTAGATATTGCTTACCTTCCCGGTTCATGTTGCAACGAAAATGTATTATCTATCTCACTATTTGTGTCAACTGTGATAGTCAAATAAAAATTTTGTGGTGCCTCTTTATTACGCACTCACTTAATAAAGAGTGATGGAGGAGATTAGGCTTGTGGGATCATATTCATCCCTTATTTATACCGTTGCTTCAACATTTTTGCTTTACCTTCATAGAAAGTAATGAACCAGACATTAAAGCTTGTTTTGTCTTAACTCTTACGAGTATTTGGTGTCATAGAAATGAAAAATATTAAAAACATAATGTTTTGTCTTATGATAAAATTGTGGAAAGAAGACGTAATTTTCTTTGTGATTGGATCAAGACGAATAAACAAGTAGATGTTGTGGAATCTAGATCTCGAAATGATTATTTGAATAGTTGAAAGCCCCTCGTATTGGTTTTTATAAATGTAATGTTGATGCAAACTTCTTCCAACATTTGTGTAAAATTGATTTGGGTATGTGCATTCGCGATCATTACAAAAATATTGTTCAAGCTAGGATGATTTTGGTTCCTTATTGTTTACCTACTCTTGAAGGAGAAGCTACAAGTCTTCTTCATGTTATCCAATGAGTGAGAGATTTGGTTCCCAAAATGTTTTTTTAATTAGATCATAATCAGCGAATTATTAATTTACATGAGTCCCTCGAGGATTTTTTTTCCCATATATCCTTTTTTGAAAATAAAAATTTCATATACTCCACTTTGAAACTAATATACAAAAACGTCATTTTTTTTTACCTTTAGGAGTTCGAAAGACGAGAATTCAACCACGTGAAAATAATTTTGTTTCCTCTTTCAGAAGGTCGTGAGGATGCGATCATCTATTCATTCGTTTTTTCAACATATGAAAATATATTAATTAATAAATAAAATATAATTAAAAAAAATAAATTATATTAATAAAATCAAATAAAATACATTTAATGAGAAAAATACATCAAAGTTAATGTGGTTGAATAGATGTGTCAACAACGTTTGAACAATATTTCCTATAATGACCAAGGACCCAACATATTTGCAAGAGGCTGAATTTGGTGAAGTGATCAAACTCAGAAACTATAAAATAGATTTCAGTTTGATTATTGCTATGGTTGAGAGATGAAGACCAAAAACTCGTAGATTTCATCTCCCAATAGATGAGTGCACAATAACTTTAGAGGACGTGTATTACCTTTTATGGTTAAATGTTTCTGGTTTCCTTGTTAGTGGTTCGAATTTTGTGAACGTTAGTGATATGATCCTGGTTGTCATGAATCACTTTAAGGATCGTTCTAGGTTGAAAACTTACAAATTTGAGCCAAAAACACGTTTTTGCTGGAGAACGCGATAACCGGAGCTCCGAAAGTCCGAATCGGGCGATTCCAAGACAAGGTGAAAAATGACGTTCTAAAACGCAAGTTAGGCTGTTGAATCACCGAAAACAAGTACGTAGAAGTCGAGATATGATCGCAGGTTACTGAACACGAAAATTGGTAGAATTTGAGTACTAGGGTTTGATGTAAAGGAAATTCAAAATTATTATTTAGCAAACGAACCAAGAAAAGAATGGCGCCACAATCTAAGGATTGATAAGCGAAAAAAACACCACAAGGATTAACAACCTTGATAAGTTCAAACTGAATTCTTTCAAGAACTCTAGAGAGCAAAGTCTCACAACAATAATGTTCAAAATCTGCCGTCAATGAGGTTACAAATGCATATTTATAATAAAGCTATCTCTAAATCTAAACGGGTCATAAGTGACATCATTTTCTACGCCGATATTGAACTTACATCATTTTTAAAAAAAAAAAATAAACTAAATGTAAGGAAGTAAAGTATCTTCACTTACACATAACATAAACTAAATCTATAATAAAACTATTACAATTCCAAATCAAAGCAAACTAACAATTATCACAAACCAAATTAAAATAAATAAAGTTCATCTTAATTTATTAAAATATGGATCATTTTCATACTCTTGAGGTTCTTATCAGTTAGGGATGTTTGTCAAACTTACTTAAGAGTTATCTAACTTGAGAGAGCAACAAAGGATAATTTTATTAAATTAAAATAGTTTAAGAAAATATTTGACAGTGTTTGTGAAAATGTATCGTTAGAAGAAAAAGAAGCACCATATCTTATGTATGATTGGAGTTGTTGATACTTAACAAATTCAACAACAGTGTACATTTAAAATATTTGTCACTCTCGGGGATTTAAACAAAGCATCACAATATAGTTGAGATTTATTAGTTCTAGCAACATTTTATAAAGAATTGTGTCTTGTTACGGAAATCGATGTGATATCTATACATGGATGTGCATTATTTTTTCAAAACTGGACATGATATCGCTTTTTTTATCGAATTTTATTAATATAATGTATTTTGTTGAATTTTATTGATATAATTTTATTTTTTATTTTATTTTCTTAATTTAATATATTTTCATTTGTTAAAAAAATGAATAAATAGATGATCGTATGACTCCCTTATGATCTCCCGAAAGTAAGTAAAAAGAGGGTGTTTTCATATATTAGTTTTAAAGTAAGGTATATTATTTTTTTTTCTCAAAAAAGAATGTATGGAAAAAAAATTCGCCTCTTGATCAGGTATCTAAGCTTTATGCTATCGTGAAATTTTACAAGTTCCTTTCTTAGTTCATATACAAACAAACTATAATGTCAGTTTTGTTAGACGGTTAATAGATAGTATAGCTGAGATGCTAGCAAGAGTGACAACGTTCACCAATCCTCAAAAAAATTATTATATTGAAGTATTACTCTCGAAACAAATATACAGACTAAATTGTCTAATTTTATTGCAAAGATTAAAAAGGTTTTAAGGCTTAAATATTATATTAGTTTATGAAAATATAAAAAAATTGATTTTACTGCCTGCAAAATAAAACTTTTAGTTTAACTTCTTGTAAATTGTAAACATTTTCATGGTAGTATATGATATTTAAACCTGCAAAACCCAATAAATTTATTTCTAGTCCTTGAAAAATAAAAATAAAAAATTGTTTTAGTTCTTGCTAAATGCAAGAATTTTGATTTTAATCACTACATAGAAGATATGATTAGTGTATTATAATTTTTATCATTTTAATTTGGAAGATATACAAAAAATTAATTTTGACTAATTGATTAGCATTTATCTGATGTATAATTATATATTTTACTAGCTTCTCTAGCAACCCATTTCTCAATAATAAACAAAGTGAAAAAATTAGAATGTGAAAAAATTAAAAATATTATATTATAATTGTTCTATTTTTATTTTAATGATAATAATAATATATTAATTTTAATTAATTTTTGTGACAAGGTTTTTCTTGTATATAATTTTTATAAAAAGAATATACGAGACAAACTTTTGTTACAAACGAATTAGTTAAAATTAGTATTATCAAAATAAAAATTAGAACAATTATAATATAATAACTATAATTGATCATACTTTAATTTTTTCATAAAAATAAGTCGCTAAAGAAGTCAATAAAACATATAATTCATACACATAATAAGTGTTTGTCTCAAATTAAGTAGTCAAATTTAGTTTTTTTTTGTCTTTTAAATAAAAAATGTGAATAATTATAATATACTCTAATTACAAATGTATTATAAAAACTATGCACGGACAAATATTTGTCAATAACAAATTAGTTAAAATTAGTGTTTTTTTATATGATCAACATAAAAATAAGAAAAATTATAATACAATAACTATAATTTTTTTCACATTATTTTTTTAGAAATGAGTCGCTAAAGAAACTAATGGAACATATAATACATGAGAAAAATGTTTGTCATTAATGAATTAATCAAAAATAACATTTTTATATATTCTAAATAAAAGTGATAATAATACACTAATTATAATTTATTATATAAACTGTGCACGTGAGTAAAACAATTTTTTTATTATTTAAGAATTAAAATCAATTTTCTTGCATTTTGCAAAGATTAAAAGTTAAATCAAAACAAAAACATTTTACATGGATTAAAATCAACTTTCTTGGATTTTGCGGCGACTGAGGCTTTGTTTGATAACAATCAGTTATAACCTTATAGTTTATACTGTTTTTGATAAGTTAATTCAAGTAGTTTATGAATTTATCATTTTTTATTCCAATTTTACCCTAGTTATCTTAACTAAAACCCCTTTTTACCCTTTAATATTTATTTATTATGATTTAAAATAAATAATTTTAAAATAATAGTTTATTTATAAATAATTTATAACATTTAAAATTTAAAATAATTGTATATAGAATAATTTATTTAATAAATGATAATTTAAAGTAATTAGTTTAAATAAAATTTTAAAATATTTATAACTAATTTAAATATTAAAATAATTAAAATTTTAAAGTGAATAATTTATATATTTATTTAAATTTATAATAAAATATAAAAAATATCAATTTGATAAATTTTATTTTTAATAAAGAATTTCCTTGTAAGTCATTTTATATTTAAAGTTAATTAAACCATTAATTTTTAAAATCATTCAACTAGTTTAACAATTATCGATGTGGAGTGGAGTTTTTTGGGACATAAGGTGCCACCCAAAGTCCAAGAATTTTTTTGGATATGTTATTCCTTTATCTCTTTTTTATAAGAGACATTTGAATTATAATTTAGTCAACAAAAATTGATCTATTTGATTCATATTATAGATTAAATACATTAATTTTTATTGACCAATTTTTAACTCAAATGTCTATTATAAAAAAAACATAAGAAATAATTTATAAAAAATTACAAAAAACAACTACTATAATTATGAAATAAACTAAATTTTTCGATCTAAATTCCAACTATGTGAATTGTAAATTTTATCTAGAGATAAAATGAAACCAAATGATCCTATGATCTCAAAAATTTGACCAAAACTAATTAAATTAATTTGTAATTTTTTATGAATTTAAGTTCAAGTTGAACTAAACCAATAAATCTGACATTTATTGATTTGAGATATAGTTTCACGTAATTTTAAAATAGATAACTTAATATTCAAACTCAACAATTATCTTTTGTCAATATTGTTATCTTAAAGGATATTGTGTTTAAATGTATTTTTTTAACAAGTGATTAAATGTACTTTAATAATTATATATATATTGTTTTTGTCTATGTAGTTAAGGAAGTTGTATTAATAATGTAAAAATTTAGATTTATTTTGTATGAATCAATGATGTAAATATATTTTACACTATTAATTAATTACAACAGTCAGATTAATAAAATAATTTGACTTTTATCATAAATCATAATTACTTTTAAAATGACACTTATGAATGTTTGCAATTTGCTAACGCTGTAAACCATTTTACGTTGAAAAAATGACAAAACATAACAATTAAACTGTAAAAATTTTGGTGTTTAGAAAAAAAAATTTAATTATTAAAAATTTCAACCAAAATTTGATATATTATCTATCTCTAATAAACGTCAGTACATAAATTTTTGTAAATTTTAACAACAATCTCTTGAAACGATGAAACAATGACTTTAAATTCTACTCCAACTAATAAATATTAATATTGTCAAATTGATAATACATATATGAATTAATTATAATAATATTTAATATCTATTTTTAAATAAAATAAAAATGAAACGATATGAACGTAGGGTCTGTCGACACTTGACGCCATAACGGTGGACACCGTCACCGTCAATACTGTTCCTTCCATACCTCTCTAGCCACAAATTATAACGGTTACATGTCCAATATTGCATCTCTCAATCTTTCTCCTCATTTTCTTTTATTTTCGTTCCTACTCTATAAAAATAGCCTAGGACCTACCAAGTCTTATTCATCTTTTTGGGTTTATGGTTCTAATTACAATAACTTTTTTATAATAATAATGTAATCTCTTCCCTTTCTCTCTTCCCAAAGATAATAAAATACTTTTCCCCTTTTTCTTATAGTTTTTCTTTTAGTAAATCCTTTACCCCATGCTAGTCGTAGCGCTCTTTAATCTCCCTTTTCTTTTTCTTTGTGCTCTTAATTATGTTCCTTTAAATTCAATTATTAAAGGCAAAAATTAACTCCTTGGTTTTACCGCAATCCCAAACAAAAATTAAGACAATAAATACCGAATCCTACGGTGTTTTGTCCTAAAGAAAATAGGACAACGAACACAAAATTAAAATCAATAAAAAAAAATATTTTCTGTCAATTCTACATTAACATATTATTATCAAATATTGATTTAAAATAAAAAATAAAAAATATTAAATTAAAATCGTGTATTTAATATTAATTAGAAAATTTAATAAAAAAATATAAAAAATAAGTATTTTGTTAACAAGTGTTCTTAACTAAGAACGCATGTTAAAAAAAAAATTTAAAATTGAGAATTTTATATTGTAAATTACAAATTTTAAATTTTTATGAAGTTGAATTTTGCAAATTTGTAAATATGTTTTTGAAATTCAAAAATATTAATTAAAATTGTTTATCATTAAATTTTTATCGTTATAAATTTTGATGTGAGATATTAATTGAATATGTGATTCATTTGCATTGATATAATATTAATGTCATCACAACGTCAATTAATTTTTCTATAAAATTTAAATATTTCATGAATTGTTAATAATTAGTTCATCTATAATTACAATTATTTATAAATTCGTCTTTGAAATGACAATTTTATTCTTGATAAATTGACATTAATGTAGGATCAACGTTGATAAGTTTCATATTCAGTAGTTACATTGTCACATCAAAATATTTAACAATAAAAATATACTAATAAACTATTTTGATTGATATTTTACAATTTTATGAATGTATTTATCAATTTACAAAATTAATAGAGTTAAACTAACGCTTGCATTCTTTTTATTTTTTAACAAATATCATTTTGACACTTGTTACCATTCATTATTCATTATGAGACAATTGTTTTATAAATAATCATTAATTATGAGACAAGAAAGTACTATATGAAATATTAAATTAAAATTACCTATAACTTTTTTAACATTAAAATTAGCAAGTGGTATAATTTTAAAAAATACTTCCGGTACAAATATTTTTCAAATATAAGTCAAATAAAAAATATATAATTTACCAAAAATGAATTGGTTCAATTACGGAAGGATTTGAGCTCTCTAAATTAGTGATTAAGAATTTGGCCTATGACTTTTCCGTTATGTAAAAAGTTCATTTGGGAAGAGGAATTCTATCTTGTGCGCCCCACATGTTCTTAGACGAAAATTAGTTATTACTAAATGGTAGTAAAAATTTTGTACCTATGATAATGAAAAAATGCCTATAATTTTAAAAATATTGAGTCAAATAAACTCTATATTTTGATAGAATATACCGCAATGTAATTTCGTAAGTCCAACTTATGTGATAGCTAAAGATATATTTGATATACATGTGAGTTCAAATTTGAAATTATCTACTTCTCTATAACTAACATTGAAACATATATTTTAAAAATAAAAATTGACGACAAATAGTTAATTTTAATGCAAAAATAGTACATTATAAATTAACTATTTTCTCCGCCTAAAAATAACAATTTCTATCTTAGTTTTTCGATGCTGAATTCTTATATATATTGTTTTTGGAAATTTTACTTTATACCTCATAATTGTAATTCTACCTCTATATTTTACACAAATTACATATTTTACATCATTTTATCAAAAGATTTGTTCTACCCACAATCTTCAATTGTGTTTCAGAAAATTTAAATCGTAAGTTTTTCGGTATATAAATAAATATCAAAAAATTTAATTTAGGATTTTCAAAATACAAATATATTCTAAAAAATTTAAAGTTTTATTTTTTTTCAGAATATTTTTGTGTTATAGAAAACTTAAAATTTAAGTTTTTCAAAACACATTTGTGTTCACAATTTTTTAAATGATTTAGGTTAAAATTTTTTGGTATGTACCGTAAAATTTTTGAAAAGTTTTCATGTTGTAAATTGATTTTTTTTATTCTTTAAAAAATAAGTATGTATACCACAAAGTTTGATATTAAGTTTTCCAAAATTTATTTTGTACCAAATTTTTTATTTATAAAAAATGGTGATTTCGACTTTTAATATATATATATATATATATATATATATATATATATATATATATAAAGGTAAAATAAGATTTTCTTTAAAATACGTGCTAAGAGTATAACTATAGGAATGTAAAGTAAATTTTCATTGTTTTTTCTT
>JBBPBO010001984.1:11237408-11292014 GCA_037974295.1 Cicer cuneatum
TTTGATATTAAGTTTTCCAAAATTTATTTTGTACCAAATTTTTTATTTATAAAAAATGGTGATTTCGACTTTTAATATATATATATATATATATATATATATATATATATATATATATATATATATAAAGGTAAAATAAGATTTTCTTTAAAATACGTGCTAAGAGTATAACTATAGGAATGTAAAGTAAATTTTCATTGTTTTTTCTTACTACTACCATTTTTCTTCCCTTAAACTTCCAGGCATTGTATTTGGATTTCAATAAGAAAAATGGACATTCTATTAACAGCCATATTTGTTACCATTTCCATATTAATTCATATTTGTAGTATTCCATTAATTGTTGCATTTTCTCCTTCATTTGACAGAATCTACAAATATATAAATATTAAAAATAGTAACCCTATTAATAATAGATATATAAAATACCTTATTCACTTTAGATTTTATAAAAAACATAATAATCTTTTATGAACACAATCCATCGATTGCCATTAATTAAATACTAAAAACACGATTTATTCATGATCGGCCTTCACTTTTGGTCGAATTAAAAATATATCATTTAAAAGAGGATAATTTCTTCCTATCATTTTCAATAATTTCAAATAATAATCAATTATCAATTTACCATCAACAAAAAACTATATCAATATTATACCTTGCAATAATTACAAATTCAGTAGCCTTTTGTATTGATTCAAACATGAATGAAATTTGTACTGTTTGTAGTATTTTTCTCTGGCCTAATAGACCTATTTAAATTTTGATTATGCTGCATATAGACATATTGTACCCATATTAAATAAATTATATTATCACAATAAACAAATAAGTTAATCCTTTGTAAAAAAATTTAACCCTAACAAATGCATATTTAGATTCAAATCACCGGCTCTTTTCTTAATGCATAACTTTTTATATTATTGTAGAAGCTTCAATATGTAAAATCAATCGGAAATATTGAATTAATTTTTTAAAATGCAATCCATACTAGATTGGATTCGTGTTAGCACTTAACAAAGTCACATTAGAAGAATCTATTTAAACATATTGCACTAAAGATTATAAATCTATTTTATATAAATCACTACACATACAAAATATAATATTTTCTATATTCAATTTTTTTTGTTAAACTGTCTTTGATATATTGGATTAATGCAAAGTTAAAAAAGTTAATATATGATATAAAAAGTGTGTGCATATATATATATATATATAAAATTTATATCATTATATTAAAAATTATTTTTAAAAAAATTAAGAAAAAATTAAATATTTATAGTCAATGTGTACACTAATGATTATTTTACAACTGTTTTGTATTTTATTTGAACTCCGTTCATTAAATTCTAATATCAAACTCTTGATTTTTGAGGTCTTAAAATAGATAATAAATATTTACTATAATTAACTCATACAATTGTAAAATCTCAATTTCAAAGTTCAATCTAAAATAATTAATTATTCAAACATATATTAATGTATGCTTTATCAAATTTCATGTGGTATTAAATGTAAATTTTTATTTAAATAATCATCTTAAAACCCGGTGCAATAGTTAATATTGTACAAGTCAGTGTTTCAAATTTAAATTGATTTATAAAAAATAAAAATAAAATATTTGAATGAAAGTAAAAATAGTAAGAAAAGAAATCTAAACAAAAAAATATAGCATTAGATGGACGGCATAATCTGGAAGTTATTACACAACCTTCAATCAAAAATCCATCACATATCATAATATTCCCTTTTTAATTGTATCATAACCACACTCCATATTTATAAACCACAACACACACACCTATTCTCTCCAAAACACAAACAGCAATAAAAGTGCTTTCTCTTCTCTTCCCTTCTCCAAAGAAGAAGAAAAAAACAATGGCCAAAGAGAGAGAAAAAAAGCTCTTTTCATCTCTATTTGGAAACTACGCCGCAGAACTTAAACTCCTCGTAACAACTCTTTTTCTCTTATGCGGTGTAGCAACTTTCCTTCAGTTCATTCCTTCACGTTTCACTATTTCCGCTTCCGATATTCGCTTTTGCATCTCCAGAGTTACCCAAACAGCTCCTAATAACATTACAACAACAAACAACATAACCGTAACGGAAAAACTTACTTCCGTTACTCCACCGTTAACTTCTTCTGTTCCAAATCTCCCTCCACCGCCTCCGCCGTTTGTTGCCGACGTTAACAAAGAACGTGTATTAGAAAATGGAATCATCAAACGCGCTTTTAATCCTTATGGTTCTGCAGCTTATAACTTCATCACCATGGGTGCTTATCGAGGTGGCTTAAATACTTTCGCCATTATCGGCATAGCTTCAAAACCACTTCATCTTTATAGTAAACCAACTTATGAATGTGAATGGAACACCGGCACCGGCACCGGCGTCACCACCGTTGGTTACAAGATCCTCCCGGATTGGGGCTACGGCCGTGTTTATACGGTGGTAATAGTAAACTGTACCTTCCCGGAGCCGTTAAACGCCGACAACTCCGGCGGGAAGTTGATTCTTTACGCTTCAACTTCCGGCGGCGGTGATACAAGCTTAAACACTACCGATAAAATCGACGTTCTCGAAGAACCAAAAGGAACTCTAGATTTATCGATTTTTACTTCGAAACCTAAGTATGAATATTTATACTGTGGTTCATCACTTTATGGTAATTTGAATCCACAAAGAGTTCGAGAATGGATCGCTTACCATGTGAAATTTTTTGGTCCAAGTTCACATTTTGTGATACACGATGCTGGTGGGGTTCATGAGCAAGTTTTGGAGGTGTTAAAACCATGGATTGAACTTGGTTATGTTACTTTACAAGATATTAGGGATCAAGAGAGATTTGATGGGTATTATCATAATCAATTTATGGTTGTTAATGATTGTTTACATAGGTATAAGTTTATGGCTAAATGGATGTTCTTTTTTGATGTGGATGAGTATATTTATGTTCCTCCAAAGAGTACCATTAAATCAGTGCTTGATTCACTATCAGAATACTCTCAATTTACAATTGAACAGATGCCAATGAATAGTAAGCTATGTCTCTCTGCTGATTATGGAAAAACATATAGGTAAATTCTCAATTTCTATTTTAATTTCATATATTATGATTTTTTTCTTCTTCTTAATTTGGGTGTTTAAATTATGTGCTGTGAAATTGTAGATAGACCTGAGTTTTTATTGTGTCGGTTATGGCATTGATTGGTTAAAATTTTGTTAGATTTTGAGTGGATCTGTGGTGAGTGAGGTTTATGCCATCTATCAATTATGAATTTTGGTTTATAGCTGAATTGAATCTCTTTAACGGTTATGTGAGGTGTAGTTAGCCTTTAAGTTGGCAGTAGTTCAATTAAAGAATGAAAGTGATGTTATTGTTTTTTTTCTTTCCTTATTTTGTTTTGTTACTTCAATAATATTGTGGATCTTGAGTGGTTGAATATTGTTATTTTTCCTTGTGTGGGGGGTAGGGTGATTCAATTGTGGTTTGTATAATTGTATTGTGTAGTTAGTATCTGTTTTGATTTAGAACAGCCCATTCCTCATGACAGGTTGATGTGGGGTCCCTTTTGAACTTTGTTCTAGGATGATTTATTTCTTATTACTAGTAATTGTTTATTAGCTGGACCGTTTAATTAACTATTAAAAATAGGAAATTGGTCTTGTTTTGTCAATGGTCCTTAATGTGTTACCAAAAATTCAGAACTATTCAATTCATGTTGAATAAGTAAGTTGCAGTCTCTAGTAGCAATTTTCTACTTCTTAATTGTGGTAATTGAAAAAGCACAGAACATGTTAATAGTGACAATCTTCATGAACAATGAACATTCATTAAGATTGATTTCAGTCTTACCTTGCATGGTCCACAAGTGAAAAAATACCAAAGCGTGTTGCATAGAGATGATGGTTTTTTTCCTGAACTTTCATACATATTTACATAGATACTTGATTTTGATCTTTAGATTAGGACCCTTTTTTGTTGCCTCTGCCTGGCCTACAAGTCAAGGTTTGATCATGACAGATTTGTTTGGTGTGCACTCAAACCATTTTAAATAATTAATATTCATAATTTACTGTTTACAATGTTCACATTCCCTCAACAACTGTTAGATCCAGCTGTAGCACAGCCCAATTTTGAACCCGGATTCTCTGCCAATTGATTTTGATTTTTTTTTTAAAATTAAAATTACCAAATGTGAGATCTGGACCATCCAATCTCAACCAAACACTAACTGTGCGAATGTGTGCAATTAGTGACTGTAGGGTTTCCAGGTTCCCAGCTTCCCAGTTTTGTTGCTCGGTTTTTTTAGATTATAGTTTTTTACTTATAGGGTAAATTGTTTTTACAGAGATGTCTAATTATATTTTATTGGTACATAGATGTGTTCAAAATGAAATTCTTATTGTTATTTTACTATAGAAAATAGAAGAACAATTGGTGGTTGTATTGAGTTGTGAAATGGAATGTTT
Source organism: Cicer cuneatum (assembly GCA_037974295.1). NCBI lineage: Eukaryota > Viridiplantae > Streptophyta > Magnoliopsida > Fabales > Fabaceae > Cicer > Cicer cuneatum. The sequence continues at coordinate 11,241,888 of JBBPBO010001984.1, forward strand.
TGTTGCCTTTACAGTTGGTTTGAAAACAACACTTGCTTTAAACCCTCCAAAGTTGTCAACCATGTTCTTTGAACATAATTTGTGGCCATGTTATTTTTAAGTTTTCTCACATGGGTCTGTGTGAAATGTATTTTCAGGAAATGGGGAATGGAGAAGCTTGTGTATAAAGATGTGAAGAAAGGGATTAGAAGAGATAGAAAATATGCAGTTCAACCACGTAGTTTATTTGCAACTGGTGTTCACATGTCACAGAATTTAGATGGAAAAACAACTCACAAAACTGAAGGGAGGATAAAATATTATCATTATCATGGAACCATAGCTGAAAGAAGAGAATCATGTAAAATGTTTACAAATACAACAGAAACCACATTTGACAAAACACCTTATGCGTTGGATACAACCATGAGGGACATTGCAGGTGTGATTAAGAAATTTGAGCAGAAGATGATTGGAAACAGGGTACAGAAGATGACACGGCTATGACAGCTTCATATATTTTATTTTTTTATAAACTATATAAATATGAATATTATTATATAACTTGTGGTAGAATAGAAATTCATTGAGCGGTTCTTATTTTTTTTTTTATATCGTATATTTACAGATGATATGGTCATGTTTCATTTTTAATGTCTTTTTGTTTTTATCTATTTTTTAATTCTATTACTTTTACATATTTGTAAAAAAAAAAAAAAATAATGAATAAAGATGAATTGTTTCAATAATGTTGTCGGTGTGGGGTATTTGTGTTGAGGGTATCCCAAGTCCCCACCTACACTAGTGCCATATGGAAGAGGGTGGCTTTTGTTTACTGCTGCTTAGCGGGCGTGCCTGCATCTTTTTTTTTATTGTACTATGCTACTACTTATTAGGATCAATGTCTTAAAAATTGGAGATGGAATCAGCACTTTTTGAGTAAGGCAATTGATTAATGGTGAGATATACGGTGGACTAGTTTTAAAGTTGCCAAATGTTAATCAATACTTAAAAATTATAATGACTATCGACAATATTCTTTATAATAAATAGTTTATAATCTTCTTTGTTTTTATGTTATAATAAATAGTTTATAATTGAGGAGCATAACAATAGCATCAAATAGCTTTTTGTGTTTCAACGAATCACACGTAGAGATATTGATAAGACACATAGAGTTAATGGTATTTCATAACTAATTGATTGAGCAGCAGCTCGTAGACCACCCAAAAAGGAATATTTATTATTTGATCCATACCCTGACATAAGAAGTCCGATTGGAGCAATACTCGAAATAGCAATCCATAAAAAAACACCGATATTGAAATCCGATAAAACAAAGTTATAGCCAAAGGGAATTACTGAATAGCTTATTAGAATTGATATGACTGATATAGATGGTCCGATACTGAATAAACGAATTCTTTGTTTTTATGGATAATACATTGATTTAATTGATCTTGATTTAATATGTTATATATATATATATTTATTTTTATTTAATCACTATTTTATTTATGGAAGATAATTATTAATGTTTATTTTTAAAAAATGATATTTATAATTGTTGAAATTTTAAATATTTTTTAAACACTGATCCCTAATGCATAATGATTCATATTAGAATTTGACTTGATTTATGACTAAACGTATTTTTAGTCCCTAAAACTAACACATAACATGGAATGTTACAATATTCTTTCAAAGATTAAAAATATTTTAAATTCTCAAAATTTGACTTCCTAGACTATTGGAATTTTACTAATAGAAATAAGATTTAAAGACTTTTACATAATTTCTCTTCGTTTAAAAGATTATTATGACATCACATATATTTTTAAAGATTAAAATGAACCTTTATTGATTGATATAATCACAATTCTATTGGATAATAAATAAATAATGTTCAAAAATAAATAAATAGGTAAAAAGGGCTATGTATATGGTGGACCATCAAAATAAGTGGCCCATAAAAGGCAACTTAATGTGACTTATAGGCTGTTAATTATTTTTTCCCGTCTAATAGGCTGTTAATTTACTATTTGTTACCGGTTAGTTATAGATTTTATTTAATTAAAAATAGGTATTATACATGTTATTTATATTTTTGTAACAAATTACATTTCCAATAATTGTTATCCATAATAATAAAGTGGTGTGAATATGTTTGCAGATTCAACTTTTTTTATTTTAATAATTTTAATTGTAATATTCTTTATCATTTTAATCAATTTGAATCAATGAATATTATATTTTAGTCACACAAAAAAAAAATCCATGATAATGAATGCTACAATTATCACAAAAAATATTAATGAATACTACAATTAATGATTTTGAATCATAGAGTTTTAATTATTGAATGAAGTATTAGAAGAAAATATGTAGACATGAATTTTATAACGAGATAATCTTACCTGGATATTGACAATAAAGGAAAAAAAAAACCACTCAAAGATAATATTTACTGCAGAAAAATGTTGAAGATACATAATAAAATTCATTATTTTAAAGTGGTGGCTTATCTGATGTAGTTGAAGTTTGAAAATTGAAATTGAAATTGAAGTTTTTTTTTTTAGCAACATAATTTATAGTTTTGTTGCTTTTAATCCTAATTATGAACATGACAGATCGTAGTCACTCGTTCAATATTGATGTGTCAACTCAGTCATGTGACACCAAAATTCCACATGATATATCATGTCAATATACTACATCTTTTAGGTGTAGATGAAAAATGACAAGAGAAACTACAACAACAAAAATCTAAATTATAAGGACTGAATCTATTTTTTTTCCTAAAAAACTAAAACAAAAAATAACAATGTTTCATGGGTCAAAAACATAATTACCCCATTTTTTGGTTGGGACTAAAACCCTAAAGTTAAATATTAGGATTAATGTTTATGTATATAATATAACTATTTTAAAAACACCCATTTCTCCAAGTAAATGGTATAACAATGGTAGAAAAAAATAGCAAAAAATAATAAATTAAATTGTAAGTATATTGTTTGAATTTAAGTGGAGAGAAAATAAAAATATAAAAACAATATTTGTATTTGTTTATTTTAGAAGAAAAAACGAATAGTTAAAATTTGATAAGGAATAAAGTGATAAAAAAATAAAATAAAAATACATATAAAATAGTATATAATGAAAATAACTTTTTTTTGAAATTTGTGTTTTCTTTTTAGTTGAAAAGAAATAATATTTTGTTACAAGTGCGAAAAAGTAAGTTTTAAATAATATATAATTGCGAAGATCAATATACTTATTATCTTAAGATTTTAAGAAAAAATGTAATGCCAACACATTTGTGTGATTGTTCTTAGTTATATATGATTATCCTCATACCCCTTTATGGCTCAACTCTGGTATTAGAGTCGCTGAGATTTGACTAGCCAATGACAATACATGTCGATGTGGATGAAAAAAATAGTTCCTAAATTTTTTTTTATCCAATTTGCAAGTGAAACAATGTGTAAAAAACACTATTTGACATAAGGAATGATGTGAGTAATAAAGTTAAGGACATGTTGAAATATTCATAATTTCAATATCTTATTTGAGAGCGTTTTACAAGGTAAGAGACGAATTTGGTGGTTTCTTGATATAAAAACACCCATATATAAGTGGTCAATTTTTATGAGGTAGGTTTGTCATAACTCTAATCCAACTAGGTTTGTTTTAGATCATCAAGGCATTAATGTTTATGCTACTTGTCCATGCTTTGATGTAGGCATAAGAACTATTAACCATTGACCGTTGCTTATTGTCTTGCCCACGTATCGTGTTTATTTGGCGTGAATGCAGTTTTCCACATGTTCCAACAAGATTCCTGAAAGTGGCTACCATGAATATTTGAAATAGCATGAACATTATTTTTAATGAGGTTGAAATCACAACTTCTCTAATTATGTGGAACATATGATGTACAAAAAATAAATTTGTTTTTGAAAAGGAAGTCAAGCAATAGTTACACTTACAATTGCGTCGGTTTTTTCCCATCTCCATATCTCACAACGAGTATTTGGTGGCGTGCATTTGTCTCCCTCCTTACGACCTCCACACGAAGTTTGTTTGCAACATGGTGACACTAATACTTTGGTCCTAAATATAGATGACGATGCATTTAACAAACCTGAAACAAGTAGATTATGGTGGTCTTGTGCGCAACTCTTATGACCAATTCCAATTTGGTTTTTATTGTAGTGCGAGCCTATTCAATATTTTAACAGAAATTATTCTTTGTCGGGAAGTTGGTTTTAGGAAAATTGTGTTTTACTGTTTCACTTCATGTTGTTCAACTTTTGACGAAGGAAACATCGAAATTTCGTCGCTATGCTAACTTCTTGAAGCTAATCCAAAGTTAGGTGAGTAAGGATTGAGATATTTGTATCCAATATATCTTAAGAAAGGAAAATTCTTGTACAGATACTCTAATTAAATTATAATCTAATCGTAGTAGAACTCTTGTTTTGATGCATGAGCGGATTTGGCAGATATTTCGATTCCAGCTAATGATGATGCTATAGCTTCAATCCGATTAATTCTTAACAAATTAGTTTTTGCAATTTGTGAGGGTCGTTCTAGCTATATACGAAATCGCATTGTTTCTTTTCAGTTAACTGATGCATTAAGTGTGTCTTTTATTAAGACGAAGTTATTTTAGTTTTTTTCTCTCTCACATGTACCAAAAAATAGACATTAACAAATATTTAAACCCCTAAATAATCCTTTTAAGAGACTATTCATTTGTTTTTGAAAAAATAAAAATAAAGAGACTACTATTTATTTGTAAATTCTCTCTCTTTTCTTCCGGAATATTACTAAATTGGATTTCACAGCATCGAAACGAGTCATTACTCTAAATTTTAATTCAATTGCACTTGATCTGAGCCAAAATTCGTACAAGTCCTCTTGTCCAGTGAAGAAAGTTAGTGTGATGTTGGTAATTTCTACTTATGGTCTCGAAGCCTTTCCGTGAAAAAAAGAAAATTCTGTACTCTTTATTTGAGAATTGGGAACAGGTCATTATTGAAAGGGATTAGCTTTTGGACAAGTCAAAAAGGACATGTGGGGGACATTAGTGCTCTTTCTGTTGTTGTTTATATTCTGGTACAACGTGATTGAATCATTGGTCGCTTGTAACTAATTTTCTTTTACAGGTCATTATGCTTGCTTAAGATAAAATTAAACTTTACGACAAAATGAGGATTTATTTTCCGCTTTGCATGCAATCTTTAAATTTTATTGAAATTTGAAAAAATAAATCAAATAAAATTTTATTATTAATTTAAGCAAATTAAATTAAAATTAAATATCATCAACATATTCTAAGTTTTTAAACGTGAACATATTTTTTTTTACAAGTAAACTACCGTTTTAGTTATAAAAAATATAAGATGCTGTTATTTTTATCACTGACTTAGTAGAAAAATAAAAATTAGTTATCGAATAATCAAAATAGTAATTGAAAGATATAACTTATTATCATAATTTTTTTTAAATTATACAATTTATTGTTAAAATAGTCAACAATTATAATGTTAAGAACTAAACTGACTGACATTTTGATGATTTGAGTTTTTGCTGAGTTATGGATCAAAATGATAGCATCGAGCACTCTCAAGGACTAAATTTGTATTTTACCCATTTTTTTTACTAAAAAAAAACTTATATTCAATCATTAAAATTGATAGGATACATCAACTAAAAGCAATACAAATTCAAAGTCAAAGTCACTAAAATTAAAAAAAAAATGAATCTACGAACAAATTTACAACATCAAAATAGTATAAAATATCTACAAATGTAATAAATTAAAGTGTGTGATATAACCAACCATGCATTTGAATTTACAATGTTGGCAATAGGTCAAAATTATTCTGGTAATTTGAACTAAACGAAAACCACAACAAAAAAGTAATTCAAATAATACTGCACTAAGACGACAAACAAAATAACGTTATACACTTCAAAATCGGAGAAAAAAAGATTGTTGTTTAATAACAACTAGAGAATAATAATATCGAATAAATATTTCTACGAAACACCCAATATATGGCCCTAATACAATTACCCTCTTTAAAGTAAATATTTGAATTGTATTTCGCAACACTCTAGCACAAACATATTAGAGAAAATAAAAAAAATCAGATACAAATTTAAAGTGTTTTTGACTCGTGCATCATGTAAGAAGAAATAAAGGCAATATATATTACATTGGACTCCTTCCTCCTTTATGATAATAGGAAATGTCATAATTTATAAAATACTTCAATTTCAACCAACTCCAATAATCTTCACCTTGATTAAAAATGATACATCTTTTACTTTTATTACATACACGACAATCATAGTTAAAAAAAACTATCATACTTCACCATAAAGAGGATATTATACTTGAAGCTAAATCACTTCAAAAAATTTCACTTGAAACTAAATCACTCCAATAATTTCTACTTGAAGTTAAACTACTCCAATAATTTCCACTTGAAGCTAAACCAATCTAAGAATTATCATTTGAAGGTTAACCACTTCAAGATTTTTCACTTAAAACTAACACTACAAATTTTTTCACTAAAAGTAAAATCACTCCAAGAATTTTTGCATATAGAAAACTATTGACATAATTTTACAAAGCACCTTAAATCAATGCCAATCAATATCCATGCTATTCAATACTTGGAATAAACCTGATTGTATCAATGCATCCTTGATTTGAACTTTCACAAGTCTAAATTGATTCTTCCATTAAAACTAATTATGCCAAACTTCATGGAAGAATTCGATATTACATATTGTAATCATGTACTAGGTTGGTTCCCAAGAAAGATAAGTGAGTCACAAAAGACCACTTAAGTATCAAGTCTTTCATAGTCAAAACATTTCTAACCAAAATTTTTATAGTATCGTTTTTATTTTTTGGATGTGAAAAATCAAACAATGCTGTAATCACAAAATAGTAAGAATTCAATTTCCTCGGACCGAACCAAAAATTTTAATACCACTTGTTGGACAAAATTTGACATAGAGAAACTAAGGAATACAATCTCAACACAAGAACATAATGTGAAAACTTCAAAATTAGAGGAAAAATCACGATCGTTATCTAATGACAACTAGAGAATAACACTATGTGAAAATTATTACAACACATAAATTTCTCTCAAATACCCGTGGCTCCTAATACAACTACACTCTCCTACAATTTCTTTATCACATTGATTTCTAAATTTGAGAATCCATTAAATTTGGCAACCAATGTAAAGGTAGACTTTGTGAATTTTGTGGAGGAATTCGATAGGAATGAGAATTTAGTTAAAGAATTATCACGTTGATTTCTAGCTTTGAGAATCCACAAAAGTTGGGTCAAATGAAGTTTTGCATGGTTGCAACTATTTGGACACATTATTCAAACACTCATATATACTTAAAAAAATAAAAATAATTTAATTTTAAAGATATTTTATTTTTATATATTTTTTTTAAATTCTTCAATGTACCATATGTTGAATTTATATACCAAAAAATTATATTTTTTTTTACATTTAGGAGGTTGTATCTCTTAGTGTAGAGGCAAAAATCATCCTTCATATAATCGTAGGGCGGAAATACGACCTCCTAAAGATAAAAAAAAAAGTAAAATATTTTAGTATATAAATTTAGATACATATTATTTAGACACAAAAATATATAATCATTTGATTGCTTTAAAATTAGTTTTTTTTTCTTCATATATATCCTTTTTTTTTTTTAAATATTTGTGACCAAACAAATAATTTTTTTATCATTTCAACAAGTACCAATTGGAAATGCTAACGATATAACTTTATTACATAGTTGAATATATTTGTAGTCTTATAAAATTTATAATTCTTTTATTTTTGGTGTTTGTAGCGTTTTTCGTCCTTGCAAATTATAAAATGTACTATTTTGCAATTCGTAGGACTAAAAAAAAACAGATAAAAATAATTAAAATCAATATACAAAATAAAACATATTTAAATATTTATTATATATTAAAAGCAAAGTCTTGCCATATGATGTATAGGCACTGATATGAATACGAGATACAACATTTTATAAAAATTTAAGGTACGAATATGTCCATAAAAATGTGATTAATTTATATAATTTAATTTAGAGAATTAAATTATTCAATTTAAAATATAAAATCATAATAAAATTTTAAAAATGCACAAATTGTGTTTGTTTGCAACACAAATGATCTAAAATACACCGTAATATATAAAAAAATCATCAATAATATAAAAAATATAAAATATCTACAAATATAATACGAGTATTAGGATCTAATAAATACCTAATATAAATACTTTACCATTTTAAAATATCCATACTTTGTAAGTCTTGCATCAACAACCTTTATAAGTGGTTTACGATAGAAATAAATCTATAGCCATCAAAATTATTTGTTTTTATTTTAATACAGTGTGTTCTCTATCACTCAAATTTTTTTCCTCATAATATACTCTCGCTAAAATAAAATATATAAACAAACAAATTAACTTTATTTATGTATTTGATTTAAATTTTAGATTAAATAAATTGATCTTTTAATTTATTTTTATTTTACAGAAATATTAATATGTTCTTTTTATTTTATTTTCACTTCCCTTCACTTGTAATACAGGGTTTGAGATGATTCTCAAAGTCTATTATGGAGACCTTCTTGAGTTCTTGTCTAGTATGTCGGTAGGAGATTAGGACCATAAACTTTCTATACGCTAACTTTAGAGGAGCAGTGGCGTCAAAGGGAGTAAGAGACATTAATAAGAGTAAAATTTTATAATAGTGTATATTGATAATTTCTTTTTCCTACCATTGCATCATATAAATATAAATGATATAACGATGATGTAAATAAGAAAACATTATCAAAGTGGTCCATGGCTACCTTTGTTAATTTAGACCAAAATTTGAAGGGGCAAGCTTGGAAGTAGTAGCCAGCCGACACATGCATATAATCAATTATCGATGAGTTATATTCAAGATGTGACTTCAAAACATATTTTCAATAACCGTGTACTATATATCCTTCACAATTCTCATAGCTTTTTCATGATAGATGGCTTAAACTTAAAGTATACATTCTTTCTATTTTTAGTTTCCTTTCGTCTCTTAATTTCATGGTTGAATAGGAAAAATTTAAATGAGGCGAGAGAGTTCTAATCTTATGTCACCATGGTTAAATGCAATAGACTTATGCTCATGTGTTAGAATGCATCGGAATTATCGCTCAAGTAAAAATAATTTATTGGAGATGGTTATTGATAAAAGGGGATAGTAATCATCCTCTCAAATTTTCATATTGGTTAGTAGATCATATGATTGTTTAATATATTTTTTATTATAAAAAAACTCTCAATGGAGATATTTGTATATAGATCTTTGATAAATTAGAAAAATAGAATAAGCTTTTAATATGGATTCTCGATTTGCACCAATTGTAAATGTGGTGTGTGGTGGTTAATATCATACAACAAGAACATAACATGTTTATTAGAAAAATATCAAGTCGAATGATGAAAATAATCAAAGCTTTAAGAGAATTTATAAAGAGTGATATCTTCTACTTTATAAATTGGTTTTGTGAAAATAAATTAAAGTCAATATAAAATTTATAAAAGTGTCATATGTTAAATGGTTTGTGTGGATGAGTTAAATTCAATATAAAAATATATAATAATATCAAAATGAAAATTTGTTGGATTATTAGAGGAGTTCACGGATCATCACATTTGATAAAGAATAATTACATAAGTGATTTATAATTTTGTAGAAAAAAAAGACAAAATAAGTTATTTAGATACCACATTTTCACCAAAATTTTAAATAAATACGAATTATTTCCCTTATATGTAGTCCATAATTCATTTTTCCATCCAATGTGGAACATCAAACTCACATTTCACACACCAATAATCTCTCCTCAATTGACCCACATACAACAATGAAATATGTCGAACGACCACCCTAATGTAAGATAAACTTTCGATACATAAAGTCAATCATCAACTATAATACCATTTATAGATTACGAAAAAAGCTTAAAGGATCGTCACGTTGAACTGTATCAACCCTTCAAGCAGTTTAAATAACATATTCACTCAAAACATTATAAGACAATGTGTATTCTCATTTATATATTTTAACATTCACTATTTTCATCAAATGGGTGGCATCAAACTCACACTTAATGCACTAACACACTGTAGTTGCACAAATCTAGATATTGATTTAACACCTATGCATCTGCCTCTTGTGTAGCTGTTGTAGAAGATTAAAGATTGTAAATTTTAAAATTTGTTAGAAACAAATGAATCCATAATTCCTAATTACTCGTAAAGGAACACATTAGTAAAAAGATGGAATCACCACATCATTTTAACTCTATTATAGCAACACACAAAAGTTAAGTTTTAGGTTAAAAAGAAACTTTCTTTTCTTCATAAACATATTTCAATTGTCATAACTTAAAGGTGTTATCTGTTTTGTAGAGAACTATATAAAACCAAATTTTTCTATCACATGTAGTCTTAAAATTTTATTTTTCGTCTCAAATATAAACAAAAATTTTCTAAAAAATTAATATATTTAATTTAAAATTTATATCAAATACATTTAATTTTTTTATATTGTGACAGAAGCAATATTTTTATAACAGTTTTGTAATTACTAGAGTAACGACTCAAAATGTTATACATGATGAGACGCCTAATAATTAAAGCTAGTGATTCGAAATTTATTGAGATGGCTGCATTTTCGTGCGTGTAAGATTAAAGCAAGTAAAGAGGCGTAATGCTTAAGTTCATAATTAGAAATTTAACCTCTAAGGGATATACTTCCGGAAATCAATTGGTAATAAAGTAAAAATTACCAATATTAGTAAGATTTCGAGTTGCTATCACCAATGAAAAATGAGTAGGAAGAAAAAAACCACAAGAGGACACATAGATGTCACGTTAGGAAGGGGACAAATTAAGGAATGGACCCTAACATGTAATGTTACGTATAGCACCTCATGAATAGAGCTGGCAAAGTTCAAATAGAAAACCCACTTAACAAATCATGTACAATATATCCAATGTTTCTGTTGGTGTTGTCGACTTTAGAGAATTCTTAGGTATATGATGGGTGTATTCCTTCCTAATTAAAGAGAAACTTAATCATAAATTTAAATCATTTAAAAATAATTAAATATGAAAAAATATGTAAATTTAAATTAGTAGTTTAGTAAAATTCAAATTAAAAATGAATTATTTGAGATAATTCGAATTCGAATTATGACTCGCTGTCGAATTATCACAGTCTAATTTTCTTAAAAATGAGAGAATTAAGAAAAAAAATAAATAGTTGTTAGATATTATACCCAATAAAATATTTGGATAGTATAATATTCATGGTCGAGTTTTTGATATATTTCTTGGTTTTTCTTCTTCTAACTTAGTTTCTTTTCCCTATGGACATCTCATGAAGCATAGAGGCAACAACTTACATTGTAGTCCATAAACCCCAAAAAAAAGGAGATGAAGAATCAATGAAAAAGTTCCATTATTAAATGATCATTTATTGCAACCATATGTTAATTATCGCTTAATAACAAAAGATTAATTCAACAAGCAAGATAGAGGAGAAAAAGCTAAGAGTTTGTTTAGTACTATTGTAGAAAGCATTTCTATGATCTTTATGATGCTAAACAAACCGTGTACGGGAATGTAGACATTATTTAGAAAACAAAAATACTACTTCTAAGTTCTAACATGTCATTTATTTCATCTAACTAATTTAATCTTTAGCTAACTCTAATTTGTGGCGGTTATCCTATATACTAACTCCCTCCTTGAATATTAGATATTTGAGAATTTATTTTTGTTAGTTTTTATAGGATCTTCTTCAATATTTTGATTATATGAACTATTGTTTTTTTATCAAAATATCTCTAATGGGAAGAGTAACCCATGAATCAAATCCAAATAACCCCCAAACTCCAAAGGGTTGCTGGACCAATAATACAATAATTAATTAAACATTATAAATTTGAAGCTAAATTTTACGGACCCTATGATCTATGAAGTGAAGTGGAAAAGTATATAAGTAAATTACCAATTAGTATATTATTTCTTTCTGCACATGACCGAGGCATTAATGCATTAAATATTGCACCGTTCTTTGGCAGATATTAATTGACGTTATCCAAGATCACTAACATCAACTTTTACTTTAATCTGCAAACTAGTAATTTCCAGCTACTGACTTTTCATCGTTAAACTCCGATCTGTTGGATTTGTGAAGATGTGGTTAGAAATTTTGGATAAAGTATTAAAATAACTCTGACATCACACGGTTGAATCTTCACTACAAGGATGATAATGGATAGAGATGGTATTATTTGTTGGATAAAAATAATATTTATATTTGTTAGGTATTTGTTTATTATATGTTTGATAGATTTTTATGTATATATATATCATATATTTTTTAAATAAAAAAGTTATTTATATTTAAAAATAATTTTTTGTTTAATTATGTAAAAAAGTTCTTTTATTTTGTCAACACAAAAAATATCAACGTATAATAATATTAATAAATAAATAAAATATATAACAAAATTTATCATAAAACTATCAATACAACAATTCATAAAAAAATACAATATATTAATTTTATCAATTTATTATTAGATACAGGTATTCAGATATTATTACATTCATCTTTATATCTATTAAGTAATAATAATTAAAATATCAACTTATTTTATCTAGAGATACCGTCAAACTATCTATCCTATGCGGTTGTGGATTTTATCACATATATAAGTGGGTACAAATTTTTTTTACAATCTTTAATAATAAAACTTGTGAAATTTGAATGAGTAATGTTTGGTGGACAACCCATATATTGGGATATTTGACACCAAAAAAATATTTATTATTTTAAATTAATAATACCAATGATGGTGGGAGGTGATAGATCCCCCTAACATTTCTTGCCAACTACTATAGGTCATCGAAACTTCACCGCCAATCATATAGACAGTTGGATCTCTGTTGTTGCGGATCATCATCAACCACCACTAATAATAGAGGTGGCAAATATATGTTTCCATGTATAAAATGTTCATTTATCATTTCTCTGAATTGAATGATCCATGGGTTTGATTAGAACCTAGAAGAGGTGATTTAACATGAGAAGAAATATTCATCTTTTATTTTTATTTTTGTTTAACCAAATGAAAAGGAGTGCTCTATCCACTATATTGCATTTATATTAGTGATTTAGATTTTCGTATTGTTGATTTTACATGAGATGACTACTTACTTCATGTTTGTTTCCGCATTTACGAAGCACTAGACGTACGTTTTTAGAAAAGCTACGAGTTGTAATGTTAGGTCAACCGCACATTTGACCTTTGTTGGATGTGAAAGTAAACAATAACTCAATAAAATATTTAATGTTTAAAATTAAGTGAATTCTCTAATGCGTTAGAGTTATACAATATAATAGTCAGTATTTTATTATTTAATGTCATTATTGGCTACAACATATAACTATCTCCTTCAAAATATGCATAGATGGAGATATAAATAAATCTATTAATCTCAACATTCTTTATTTTATATACTTTATAGACAAAAATGGCATAAATTCCACCATAAAATGGCATTTAATTAGGATAAAATTATAATAAAAAAAAAGTAAAAACTATGCTTGGAGAATCCTGAACTTTGATGAGTGGGTGACTCTTTTCCCCGTAGGACCTCCTCAAATGGTCATCTTACGAACAACCTTTAATCATTGAAGCTAAAAGAATAAGGTCAATTAAAAATCACGGTTTATACTTTATAATTATACATTGAAAGTTTTAAATACTTTTCGAAAACCAAATAGGTCCTACATCTAACATGTGTCCTGTTAGACACAGATACATAGACAATTTGATTCCAATAAAGCAATAACACAACTTTTTCTTGATTAATCGAATGAATAATTCCACTAACATACTCTTATCTTCTTTTTTGTTTTGTTTAGAGAGTACTTATTTTGCAATAATACACTTCCCTTGGCAGGCACAATAATAGAAAAGGAGGTTGGTATTACATAATCATTTGTGAGGTGGCTCTTTTATGTATGAGGAATCTCTAACCAATTCTTCTAATGTATGTGTTCCTAGAGGACAAGATTATGTGTTCATTAATTGAGCAATACCCGTGAATCATAATAGGTCAGCTGATTATCTTGAGATAATTATTAATAAATAGATTGGAATTATGAATCTTTTGCATATTTTATTAACAAGGTCATAAAATTAGAGCTAAACACGAATTGAATTGGTTGTTTTTATTTATTAAATTCGATACTTGAACCGATCAATTTTATTTGGGTTGAGATGAGCTTTCAACCTATGATTTTTCTATTAAATCCGAACTAAACCAACCCGATTACGAGCGAATTGGGTTGAGATGAGTTCACAGGTAATAATAATTTTTATTTTAAAAAATGTAATTAAATTTAAATACTTGACATTTAAAAAATAATAAAACTATATCGTAACATATCATTTAATACTATAAATACATCCATAAATACAACAAAACACTTAAATCAATTAAATTAGTAACAAATTTTCTATCATAGTCCAACAACTAAATTTTAACTATACATCAATAGTAAAAAAGTAAATAAAAATATATATGTCAAGTCAATGAGTTGGGTTCACGAGTTTAAAAAGTTAAATCCAATATCCAAACCAAACATAATTGAATTTCAATTGGTTGGATTGGTTGGTTCGAGTTAGACCCGAACTTAAATGAATGAAGTCAAAATACATATTGAATTAAATTGGATTGAATGACTGAATTCACGGGTTTACCTCTATCTATATATACCCCTACATAAAATGATAATGATATAAAATTTATTTGATGACTAAAGTAGAAGACTAACTACTTGAATGATATAGTTATTTTGAGTTCCTTTCTCACTTCAAGCATAATACTGATGGATAACTATTTCGGTGACCGTTTTGAAATTTTTTCTTGTCTTTTTTATGAGATCCGTTTTAATGTTTTCAACTACATATTTTTTTTCTAATATAACTTTAATAATATTATATTATTTTATACAATCTATAATAAATACTATAATAAAGACACACAATAATTTGCTCCTTTAAAAATAAAATAATAAAATAATTTAAATTATCAACACATTTAATATTTAATATTGAAGATAGTACTAACAATTAATATAACGCTAGTTGACCACCGTTTAAAAAAATAAAAGGGTCATAGAATCTGTAGATGGAATTTTTATTTCACTTTTATAACTCGGTGGAAATTGTAATGACTTCTTTTAATTTTACCATTTATTTAAATTATTTTATTTATTATTTTTCTATCTTTATTTAATTAAATAATTTAATAAATTAAATATTTATTTATAGTTATATATTCTATAACTATATATAAAAGAAATATTTAAATTTTATTCTTCTTTATTCAATTAAATAACTTTTCTTCAAAAATATCAATGAAATAACTTACTTATATTTAAATATTCATTTATAGTTGTATATAAAAAGGATACTAAGTTTTGGTACAATTATTTTTTCTTTTGATTTTATTCATTATTTAAACTATTTTGTTTACAATTTTATTCTTTTTTATTAATTAAAATCCGATTTTTTTAAATAAGCATATAAAATTTTCATCTTCTTATACTGAAAGGATAATTAAAATAGATAGGCTGACACACAATGCTCGTCTATATATAAAGTGGATACTAAATATTGAAGTTTTTTCCATTCAATTTTATATTTCAATTAAACTCTTGAAAATTTTGCTACGTACCCTCACACTTATATTTCTACCTCTAAATTTTATAAAAACTATCTATTTTATCCTTTTTTTCTTTGTTTAAAAATAAATAAATAATTTGTTTTCTTTAATTCAATTTGTGTTGTAAAAAACTTTTTAAAACAATTTTCAAAATTCATGTATTTTAAAATACTTGAACTTTGTGTACCGAAAAACTTGAAAAGGTTTTCTAGTATACAAATATATTTTAAAAAATTGAATTGTGGACTATTTATTAAAGTTTTCCAGTACACAATTGTAATTTAGAAAATCAAATTTTGTGTATTAGAATTTTTTATGATACACAAATTTGTTTTAGAAAATTTGAATTTTGTGTACCGAAAAACTTTTTTCAAGTTTTTTGAAACACATTTATGTACTAGAAATTTTCTTTCTTTCTGAAATACAAATTTGTTTCGGAAATTACAAATAAAGTTTTCCAAAATACCAATGTATCCAAAAATTTAAACTCCGTATTATAAAAAAGTTTTTTTAAGTTTCTCGAATATACTTCTATTCTGGATGAAACAAGTTTTTCAGAACATAAATATGTCTCAAAAAACATAAAGTTTGAATTTTTTTCTTTTTAAAAAATTTAAAATTTTGATTTTTATTAAAATATTGGGTAGAAGTATAAATTTGAGGATATGAAATTAAATTTTTTAAACTCTTTTATTAACATGTCTGTCCTTCTGTACCTAATCAAATAATTAAATTTAATCATAATTTCAAAATTTGAATCAACTTTGATCTAATACTAATTTAAATTTAAAATAAAAAATAATCTAATCTTTAAATCAATATTTAAAGGAGAATGACATGGATACTATGAAAAAATCTTAATTATCAATTATTTATTTTTATATATTTCTCTTAAAAATTATAAATAAGATAATAATATGATTAATTTTTTATTAAATTAAACTTCAAAAGCCCAAAACCACAGGACTGTTTTATTTGGGCCAATTCAATCCTTATGGATTTGTTTTCTACGGAATGCGTTAGGTCTATTATTTAACATGGTTGTGGGTCGAAAAACAATTATGAACTCAATACAATTTGTAGATAATTTTAGTACCCAACCCCTGGTCCTCTCACTTCCACATATTTTGAAAATTCTCATAATACTCTTTTAACTTTTTTGTGTGTGACTAAATACTCCTTTTAGTTACCAAATTCTCATAATACTCTTTTAACTCTTAGTTAATTACCTTCTATTTTCTACTTTCATCCGATTTTACGAAATTCTCTCTACATCTCCTCCTCACGTTTTTCTAGCTCTGCAAAATAGCTAGTTAGTAAGTGTTAATTATATAACAATTTTGTCTGATTAATTAAATTATATTAATTATAGAATATTAGATTGTATTTTACAATCAATTTAATTCTCCTCATAAAACAAAAAATAAATCTTTATTTTAATTATTAATTTTAAAATAAAAAATAAAATTAAAAGTGATAAAGTCAAGATTGCAAAATATAAATAAATTACAATCAATACAATAGAGTCTATGATATTACATTACAAGAGTATCAATTAAAAAAAAAAGGTACTTATTAAAACTAAATCAATAAAAATAACTAGATCTTGCAAGTGTTTGAAACAAAAACAAAAAGACAAATTAGTTGATCAAACTGTTGTGTCTATTTTCAACTAAACACTAGAAAATGTGGATCAAAAGCTACAAATAGTAAAAAGCTATTTAGACTCAACAAACCAATTCTGATACTTACACACAAATAGAAGATTAACACATAAACAGTCAAATAGAAACAAATAAGCTAAAAATGTGAACGTATAGATGTGCAGAGGAAATCAGATTATG
The DNA here is from genome assembly GCA_037974295.1 of Cicer cuneatum. Classification (NCBI taxonomy): domain Eukaryota; kingdom Viridiplantae; phylum Streptophyta; class Magnoliopsida; order Fabales; family Fabaceae; genus Cicer; species Cicer cuneatum. Next base: position 11,259,580 of record JBBPBO010001984.1, read on the forward strand.
AGCAAGGAAATTAAAGTATCAAAAGATGAAATTAATTGGAACTACAATGAGAGGGAAAACAACCGAACACAATGAAAAAAATCCTATAAATACACCTTTGTTTTTTAGAAAGTGGAACTGATTTTTTAGTTAAAATCTAGTATTAACTCGCTTAAAAACAATCCACACACAAAGAAGAAAAAGAAAACAAAAAAGAGTAGCAACCCAAAAAAAGTCCATAAATCTAATAAGTTTAAAATTCTTTCAAATTTATCTTGAGTTTTTTCAAAATATTTTCGAAAAAAAAGTTTTTGAAGAATTTTTTTTTTATTTTTGTAGAGAAAAAAAAGTCAAAAATTTCACAAGAATAACTTTTTTTTTTAAAAAAAAAAGTTTTTCAATTTTAAAAAAAAAAATTAATTTCAAAAATTTCAAAGAAAAAATTCTCAATTCACAAAATATTAGACCCATAAATCCCTCACATAAGCCCACCAAAATATAATGAATAATGAACTGAGACTTTAAATAGTTATCTAAATTGAAACCTAATAGTAATATTAAGAGGCTTTTAAGGGCCTCGAACTTTGGGTAAATATTATTTTATTTCCTATTCTTTAAAATAAGTGTCACAATTTACTTGGTATAAATTATAAAACCACTGATGACTAATGAGTCTGCTATATTTTTCTCTGTTTTTGGGAATAAATTAAAACTTAGGACTATATAGTGTACTATGTAAAAATGTTTCACATCTAGCTAGAAAATCCATGATGCCATAAGATGTTTGTCCCTAGATTCCATGATTTGTCTGCTTCCTATTATGAGTACTTGAGTATCTTCCCTTTGATGTCAGCACGTTATTACAAGTTGTGTACTTCAATTTTGACACTTTTATTAAAGAATAATGTCCTGCGGCACCATATATTCAACTATCATTATATTATTTTAAAAAAATGCAATTAGCTCATTCAACCAATACAAATATACATTTCAGAAAATACTAAGATTGCTAGGTCCCTTGTTGATTTCTCTAAAGTCAATCATCCAACTATAATGCAGGCCAGATATTTAGAATTTTTTTAAAAAATATATAAGTCAACTTATCCTAATTCCTAAGAGCCAAAACCATATATTAATTGATCTAAATGATGGTACTAAATTAAAGAAACAAATCTCAATTGATGTTGAGATAGAAACAACATCAATAAAAGCCTATTTTTTCTCTATAAATAGTTCAATCACTAATCATTTTCATAATAGTATCTATACAATTAAGAGTTAGAAAATACCAATTGAAGAAATTTGAAGGATATTTTCTTTTCAAGATGAGGATTCAAAATTCAGCTATCTCATCATCTCAAAGTCAAGAATTTCCAAGTAAGGTAAGTAACTTAACTCACAAGAATCATCTTAAGCAATGGAGCAGCATGTCATTGTCAAATAGCAATGGAAAAACACATGCAGTCCCAGATGAATTTGATTTGAGGCCAAGTGAAAATGAAAACAGGAAACAAGAAAGTTTCTATAAAAGTGAAGCTATTATCAAAGATGGTTCAAAGGGTAGCAAAAGAATGGAGGGTGGTGATGGATTCAAATGTTGTTCATTTGGCATGTGTCTACCAAAGTTTGGTAAAGTGAAACCAATCAAAACAAGAAAAAGTGAAACCAAAATGGATTGTTCAATGAATGTGATGTCTAGTACATTTTCAATTTCTTTTGAAAACTTTGAGACTTATTCCGGGGTTACACAAGGAAGAATGGTCTGTGAAAATAATAATGAAGATGATTCTATCAGTTCCTACTTTGAACTTCCTTCTAACATGATGTGATGAAATGATGATGTTCATGAAATGTTAAGTTCAATTTAAGAGTTTGATCTTGTAGCTTGAAGCGACGAGGTTCAAATTCTTTTGAGACTATTGCAAAATGGCTACTAGTGCACTTTAATTAACTATAATTTCCTCTTTTCTAATTTTTGGGTGCACCATTCTCTTTGACGAAGACATTAAACTAGTTCAATAGTTTTGTAGTTTACAATTTTTGGATGCAAAAATTGTACGAGATAGATTGCTATTTTGTCTTTGTAAAAATTCCAAGTTGAGATGTTTGAAAGGATTTACGATGTGAGATTGTAGATTAAGTATGAAAGTGTTAAACCATACTATGTTTGGAAGTTGTCATTTATTTCTTTATTTCTTGTGAGAGTGTATTTTTGTTTGTGTGAAAACTTTCTTAGCTGTTATATCTTTTATGATATTATATTATTAGTGCACCATTTAGATCACACTCAGACTTTACATTCTACTGCATTTGTTCATAAATATAAGACTTCATTCAACAAATCATGAGATTTTAAAAAATGGATAATATTATTAAATTAGTTAAATATTGATATTATTTATATAAATTTACTATTGAAGAGAGATAGTTCTATAATAGTATTTATTGTTTAATTGCAAGAAGAAAAAAAGTAAATTAATTAGAGATTTGTTAGTAAAAAAATAAGTAATGTAATTAAAAAATTAAATCTTTTTTTTTATAAAAATGAATAAGAATTTTTTTCAACAAAAGTAGGGAAAGATCACAATGTTCTATACCAAAAATAAAAGAAGAATCGCTGAATTCATGAAATGAGTAAAAAAAAATGGAAGTCGTGAAATCATTGGATTTTAGGTGCAGCAGATTAAAACACAAACACACACTGTATTTTATTTATTTATTTAATAAAAGACAAAATCTATTTGTAATATATTAAATCTATCCCCAAAGCTTCAACAATGACACCCCTTTTGTTGGTGTGCCACATAATCTCCATTTAAAAGGTTTGCATCACTTTCAACTCATAATTAAATAATATAGTAACTCTTGTGCTTGTGACTTTTCAAACCCTGAATATATCAACCATAGTTCGTCTCCTCCAAGTATCAATTGTTTTGGTACACACTACCACACATGCATCAATAGTTTAAGAACAGAAAATCTATGATCCAACATTCCAAATCCAAACAAGATGAAAAACCCATGAACAATCCCAAGAGGAAGTAGTCCACACAATTTTGATGGGAGGATTGAAGAACGCAAGCAAATGTGGTGAGTCTCTTTAGTCTAAATGTTATTGTCACTCACTCTTTTCGATAGAAAAATTGAGTTTATTCCTACTTATATTCAACAATACATTCTTATGCAAAATTTAACAAATAATGATTAATTCTCTTCATACATAAGTTGAGATGCATATAGCCACACTAATTATACAATTCTAAACCGGTACCCACTAATGACTCAAATATGCAGTGACATTCAGTACTAACTAAAACAACAAAGGAATGTAGCATAATTGCAATCTTCTTTATATGTCTTTATCAAAATAGATTCACTTAAACTATGTAGTCAACACACTATGCTTTTATTTATCTTTAACTATGTATGTATAATTAGTTATCAAAAACCAATTACCATATTTGGTAAGTTAAATCAATTTTAGGAAAATCTTCCTATGTCAAAGCAAGCAACACTTATCTCCAAAGTCGAATTATCTAATTATCTCTAGATTCTCTACTTTAAAATAACATTATGGTCTCAATTATTACACTTATATAATTTATAAATTACAACACATTATATATCACTTTCAAATATAATAGAATAGAAAATATTGTGTGGGGCATAATCTAGTTTATATTTGTATGTGAAATGTATCTCAACAACTACAAAGAGAAATCTATCACACACCCTTCACATTTACATTCCACCAAAAACACATGAAAATATCATTTTACCCATATGATAGTCAAATTTTTGAAAAGTTTAAAAGAATTTCGAAACTTTGGATAAACGTGAAACTTTCTAAAATAATTTTTTTTTCAAAAACTTAAAAAATATGGATGAATGTGAAATTTCCAAAATACAAATTTTTCAAAAGTTTAAAAGAATTTCAAAACTTTAGATGAATGTGAAACTTCCGCAATGCAATTTTTTCAAAAATTTTAATAAAATTATGAAAATTTGGATTAATGTGAAACTTCTGAAAATTTTAATAAAATGCAATTTTGCAAGATTTTTATTAAATTTTTTTGAAAATTTAGATGAACACAACTTTCAATATGCAATTTTTCTAGAATCCTTTAAAAAAGTTAAAATTTTTCAAATTGTCAAAATGTTAATAATTTAAAAAATTTTAGCTAACAAAGAGTAGAGGGTAAAAAAAGTGAAAAAAAAATCTCTTTTTCTGTGCTTTGGGGGCGAACGTAAAGGTGAGGAGGTAAGTACTAGTTTTTTATGAATTTTTTTGGCCTATTTAAAATATAGGCTTATGACAATAATTAGTAAACTTGTCAAATTGACATGGAGATATGGTGGTATTTCATGATATATTGGTGTAAACCATGGATAATATATCTAAAGAATAAATTAGAAACGAAAATTGTTTTTCACATAAATTACGAGTGATAAAGTAATTTCTTGATGGAATATAAGAGTTTGAGAGATAAAGGGTTGTGAGTTTATAACTTCTCCCACAAACATTTTAAAGTCATGAAACTAAATTAGAAAATTAGAAACTAGTGTTTTATCTGATTTCTTCATAAATACCAATGAACTTTTAAAGGACTTACAATAAGTTAGAAATCAATTCTATTTATTTTTTCTTGATTGATTTGAAAAACCCTCATACATTAGTACTTAATCCAAACTGGGATCATAATTCATGATGGAATTGTCATAACCAGGCAAGAAAATTAAGCCTAAAGAAGAGTTAATCTCCATTTCCCTGAAAAAATATGACATTCGATTTAGTTTTCATAAAATAGTTCATTAGAATCAAGGTTTGAAAATTGGACCTATCAACTGGTCTAAACTAATGTTGCATATGTTTGATTACACAAGTAGTAGATAAATTTTATACATATAGGAAAGTGATGTACCATGTGATTTCAGCTTTGGATTTACTAAGATGATTATTAAAAATATAAAAATATTAGTATTTAATAACTATCTGTTCAACCGTTGAGCCTTAAATAAATATCTTTTTCAGTTCAATATCCAGTCCAATTTTCTAAATATTGATTAGAATTATAATATAGGGTCATATTATTCTCTCTATCATATACTACTTTGGATATGTTAAATATTTTTTTTAAGGATCGATGTTTCTCAAGTTGGTAATTGAGAATTTTTTTATACTTTTTTTTTTCTGAGGACTAAATTGAACCCACATTTTTCCTAAAAAAACTAAAATGATTCTTCACTTTAAAGAGAATTAGAAATATTTGCAGCCATATGTCTATCAATTCCTGTGTACTTCACGGTGAAATCTTCCGTAAGGTGTTTCCATTGAGTTTTTTCAAGAAAGCCGAAACAGATGTATCTTTACATTCACAATTTGAAACTTATTTTTTAATTTCTGAAATTCAACCCACAATCATATTTTTATAGGATAATTTATGTTTTTTGTCACCAAAAATAAAAATTAAATTTGGTGTTTGTAAGTTAAAATAGTTGAGATGTTAATATGATATGTCAGATGAGATTTTGGTGTTACTTGATATTAGATTGTAACGTATAATCCAATGAGTAGTTATCACATGGTAAAAATATAAATAAAATATAATTACATAAACCAAAAGCAACAAAAAAGCTACTCATTATTGGGATGAAAATTGAAAATAAAGAAAAAAACTTTATAGTTTCAATTTCAACTATTGCATATTCAATAATATTCACTTTTTTCCTATAATAAAAGGTATCTTGGGGTTGTTTTCTTTATCTTTATTGTCAATGCTACGCACAATTATTTCATCATAAAGCTTATGCGTAACACATTTTTTCATAGTTCATCAATAACAAAATTGTATAATATAAATTTAAAAAATTAGAGCATTCATAATAGAAATGACAATTAGTAGAGTTTGTAGTAATTTTATCATAAAAGTTATATTAAGTGATTCAAACTATTGAATATCCCCTTGATTATAATAGTTCATGAGTTATATATATGAAATGTCATATCTTTAAATGTACATCATATTAGTATTAATGAATATTTAATGCATTCTTAATGATAGAATGCCTATAAATAGACTTTGATCCTTATAATTACTTTCATCCCTTTATTCAGAAAAATACACTATCTATATTTGAAAAAAGTAAGAGCTTAAAAGAACCAAAGACAATATACTCACAACCTTGTAACAACGGCCTATGATGAAATTTTTTTTCTCTTTGTTTTCACAAACACAAGATTATTGATCATTATCTTACAAAGTCTTGATAGGATACTATTATACTTTTTGTAATATACGGGCACCAACAAATCTGCTGCCACAACATTGAGGAGTTAATTTTAGTTTGGTTGTAAATATGAGAATGAGTCCATTGTGGAGGCTAGGCAAGACCTTATGCATCAATTTTTTTTTTGAATAATCCCTTAAGTTATTATATAATAATAATCTTTAATAATCAAGTATCACCTATACGTTGGTCCTATTCATAGTAACTCACACACTTAAAACAACTTGTCCTTGATGAAACTAGAAATGAAAATTAATTCAGTCATAGTGTCTAAATACGCAAGAAAATGGATAATGTTAATAGATTAATTGAACTCTAAAAACCTATATGCTGTGTGTGGATACTTTTAGATATAAATCAAAATGTTAATAGATGTATTTATCATAATATGATGACAAATTTTAACTTTTATCTAGAGTTTTTCGTGGCGAAGATGAAGACCCAAAATGTGAAAGAAGACTCGATAAAAGCCTTTAAAACAAACACGTTAACCATCCAAATTGGATCTTATTATATGGTTGGCCAAACAATATTCAACATTATACTATGAAGCACTGACACAATTCTAAAAAAGACACTAACTTGTTAATATCAATAATAATTTGAGAAAATAAAAATAATTAAACGTAATCATATGTATTGATATTGTCAAGTCAACATCCAATGTCAAGTCAATATGTTATGTAATCTAAGTTAAATACTAAAACAATGAGAATTTTGAATTACAAATACTGAATCTAATTTTTTTTTAAATGACTAAGAGTTTACTTGTTACATATTATAAAATAAGTTATTTTGTTATTCAATAATTTATAAATTATTTTAAAAAATGTATAAGCAATTATATGTTTGTTTGTTGCAGTGAATTTTTTTTAAAACAATAGTAAAAAATGATATTTTTAAAAACTATTAAAATCATTTAAGTAGGTTTTAAATTATTATTGAAATTCTTATTATTTGAAAAGTTGTAAAAAAATGAATTTTTAAAAAAAAAATATTTTATCAAAAACCATAACAAACAAACTTAAATATAAAAACGTGACTATATTTTAGAGATATAAAACATTGTTAATGTGAAGATAAAGTCGTTATTTATTTATTTATTTATTTTTATGATGCGAAAGTTCTGTTTGACTTAGTGATGCGATAAAAAGAAAAAGATATAAATAAAAAAAAATATAAATAAAATGAATTGTTAAATATAATATGAAAATTTGAGATATATATATATATATATATATATATATATATATATATATATATTATTGATGATGAGTATGTCTAAACTCATGATGAGCATGTTTGTTCATACTGGGTGGAAAAAGACTCTAGATGGCAAGTCAAATTCAGGCTGGAAAAAAACTTCTGGTCAAATTCATGACCAATTCAATAACTCAAGCAGATTAAAGGCATCTTTTTTATCTCCTTTAAATATTATTCCTATAATGTTTGATGTGAATTCCCAAAGAAACAAACGTTTGCATCTGTTTGTGACCCAATTGTTCACAAAGAACACATATTTTGTTATGTGACTAAAAAATTTAGAAGCTGTCTTGTCTTGACTTGAGATTATAGAATTCGTATTACACCTTTGATTACAAATTATCCATAGTAACTACACAATGAGTCAATGAGAGATTATTTGAATCACAAACAAAAATACTCTAAATAATTTCCCTTTAAAACATTATTTTAACACCGAACAAATCTTACGAAGGAGATTAAGGATTCCTCATTTGCTACTAACATTTTCTACATTAATAAATTAACCAATAATATTTGTCTATAGAAAAACAAAAAAGTAACATAACCACTAAAATAAAATTTTTGAGTAAATATTTAAACTCTAAATTCCACAATTCCATATAGGCTTAATCTCCATCACACTCTTTGTGCAGCTAAGAAAGCATTAAAATCTTCTCTAGCTTTTCTCAAACGAGGACTAATGCAAGAAGCTGGAGATGTTGGGTAAGATGAAGAAGATGACAAAGAAAACCGAACATGGCGAGGTGATGTTTCCAATTTTCTACCACTCCCTCTAGCTGAACCATTTTTCAAAACCCCTTTAATGACTTTTTCATAAACATAAGATGCAGCCGTAGGTGAATCTACTTCAATATCACCACATTTCATCAATTCTAATGGAAGATCAAAGTAAGAGTTATTGGAATCTCCATCAATCTCATTAGACATAGCTGCAGAAGCCCAAGAACCACATTCAAAATTCTCCAATGAAACTGTTCTTGAAATTTCAGCTACTTTTGGTGACACTTCTTTTTTTGTTTTAACTTGCTTAAGCTTAACTTTACCAACAAAGTTAGGAAGATAAATGCATAGAGCATTGCATTTGAATCCATAGTCATGTTGTGATGTTTTCATGTTCTTAACACTCTTAGGACTATTTTCCTTAGCACCTTCATTTTTTGTGAAAGTACCATAATGACACTCCCATTTTTCATACTCTTTTGCACTTAGTTTATTCAACCATTGATCAAGTTCTTCTAAGGAAGAACATTCTCTTCCATTACCACATGATTTGCTCTTTTCAAATTGTGCTTCTTGAAGAAAATCTTGAAGCTTGTTGATCACATTAGTAGCTTCTTGATATTGTGTTTCGGGGCTGCCGCCTTTCGATTTCTTAACGGAAGCAAACCGGGGCGACGATTCAACTGAATTTGGGAGACTCAAGTTTAAAAATCTTGACTTTGGAGGTTGTAGTGTTGGAGGGTGAAAATGGGTAGGGGATAAAGAAGTTGTGATTATAGTTGGCAAATTTGTAGTAACTTGGTATTCTTGTAATTTGATTAGTGAATCTTTCAATGAAAGTGGATCCACTACAATCTGTTTTTCTTTTTGAAAGCTTTCCATGATTGAGAGGGATATAATGTTTGATGAAATAGAAATTTTTGTTTCAAAAGTGAACAAGGATTTGTGGAAGGTTAAAGAGTAGGAGACTATTTATAAAGAAGAGACATGAAATGTTAAAAAAATTGTGCATTGCTTGCATGATCATTCACATCTTAATCGTGAGGACCATGTTCTCTATTTAGTATAGTTAATTAAATGTTTTTTCTTTAGGTATAGCTGACTTCTTGTATTATATTATATGAGCACTAAAAGAAAAAAACTTTGTGACAATCCTATTGTCCATTGTCCCTTTTATTATAAAATATAGAGTTTTAGAAATGTTAATTATGTTGGTAAAGATATGACTGATATTTCACATAAGTGTGAGTTTAATTGTCTTTATAGGAGAGTGATTATATGATTGGTGTGTAAATTATATAAGTATTTTGTAAATGTTTGAGTGTTATGTTGTGTAAGGTATTGACGAGTCTCTCCAAAAATTAATTTACTTATATTTTCTTTCAAAAGAAAAAAAAAAGAGCACATAGGCGAATTAATGAATTAAGTATTGGAGTAGGTCACGAGTTGACCTTATACGTGATGGGATTAATCAGGAAAAAAATTATCATGTCAAAGCATACAAAAATATCTTATGCAAAGTTAGTGTAATAAATAATTGATATAAGTTAAAGATACAATGTCAATCATGTACTATAATTAGAGTTAATTTCATATCTTCACCTCTAGTTTTGTTCAAAATTATCGTAAATAGCTTGAATTGATTAAAACTTTGAAAGAAAAGTATCTTTATAATAGTCAAGATTTGAGACTGGATCCTCTCTTGCTGCATTATCTGCAACAGTCTCTCTCCTTCACAGATCTGAGCCATTGAGTTAATCTAACAGCTGAAATATTTAAAATTACTCAACTAGTAAACCAATGGGCAAGAGTTTGATGTATTTTGCTACCAGATTTCTCAGTATAAATAAAAGTTATAATATTTACTTTTAATAATTATAAATTAAGGGGATCAAACTAAATTTTAATTTATCTAATTTATTTTAGAAAAATTAATAAATATAATTACAAATTGATATTAATTCTTGATATATCAATATAAGTCATCTCAAAACAATAAATGTGACAAAATATTCATAGTGAGCATGAGAAATTACAAAAGACATTCTCCATGCATCACTATGAGTCAACTCAAAACAAGTGGAAAAACAAATCAATTGTACTCCCTTAGTCAAAAGAACAATGGTGATAAAAATATTTACCCCAAATTATGACTTAGTTAATAGAAAAATATAATTTAATGAATAAAAATGGAACTTAGAAAAAAAAAATACATGAAAGGTCAAGTAACCAGTGTTGAAAGGAAAAAAAAATGACTTACAGAAATACCACGATAACATTTGTGTACTCTATTTGATCAAACAGATGAAAGTTATGATTCACTATAGACCACTTGACAAATTGGTACACAATAGAATTAGCTTTTTTTCCGTATTAAATTAGTATTTTATCTTTAAAAATATTCACACACTTGAACCAACTTTCGTTCTTAGTTAATAAATCGTATACTATGAAAATATTTCACCAGTAATCAACACCACAATTAGACATCTGTTATCAATAATGAAGTCATTATCTAAAAAATAAATAAAATGTCAATTTCGATTGATTATAATTTAAACAGTAATTATGATGTGATTTAGATATTATATCGATGAATTCAAAATACAATATATTTTTTGAATATTTTTGCTAAAAAATAATATTGGTGATGTTTTTAAACGTAAAGATATTTTGACAAAAAAAATGATAATAACTTACGTGAAACTTTAAATTATGTTAACAGACTTAATAGTAAATTGTGCCTATCTTCTTTGTCCCTAGTTAACTATTAGCTGTCATTGTATTTTTTTTTTACGTATATTAAAAAAAATAAGTAGTAAAGTTAATGTGTCAATTATATAGGTAGATGTTCTTAAAATATCCTTTATGTAAATGTATTTATTAATTTATTTTTCAAAATAAATTAGCAGTATTAATAAAGAGTTAATGTTTTTTAGATGTAGCTCAACAGACATATATTATTAGATTGGACGCCATATTCTAGATTAGAAATTAAAACCAGTTGTGTGAATTGATTATAGTAGTATTTTAATAAATGGTTGTAAAAAAAAATTTAACAAATAATATGTTTAAGAAAACGCTAAGATTTTTAGCTATATTAGAGGAAATATGTAATATGTAATATTTTTTCTTTATAATTACTACTTTTCTCCCTAAATATAATATTCTATTAAGATATTTTTTGGTCACTTTTTACAAGACCCTTTCAATTTTTTAATAGCATTAATTATTTTTATATATGTACTAAACTACCCATAATTATTTTCATTTGTTTCGACAGTTGATAATAGATACTACATTAAAAACATAAATTAACTATGTTTCTTAAACTAAAACAATTTAATTTGCTAACAAATTTAGTATTACAAAAAAAGTTTTAATTTTCGTGATTTAGTTTCAGATAGGTAGATCGGTTGGTGGAAAAAATTAATTTAATTATTAATTTAATGACCTCGAAATAGGTCAGAAAGGTTTTGTTTCTCCCACCTCCACCCCACTAATTCGAGAAAATCTACACTCTCCTCTATTTCTTTTAGGGGTTGAACACCACACTTGCTCATATATATAATTGATAGAAAAATAAAAATTATTATAAAATATTAAAATCATATTTCTATAGAAAATATATTAAAATGTATAATATACAAAAAAATATTGAACAAAACAATATATATATATATATATATATATATATATATATATATATATATATATATATATGGAGTATTTTTCTCCACATGTGCTGATATATGGCTAAATATAAAATACAATTCCATAGAATATTAACAATTAGCAGAAAATTAATTTTGAGACAAACACAATTGTTAAGGTAGAAAACTTTCCTTAAATTAAGAGAATAAAAACCAAAACCACGGCACCTAGTCCATTAAAACCTTCCCCTATAATAATTAATGAATATACAAGAGTCTTCTTAGTGACACTAAGGAACATTAATCAACAATAGCCATCACCAAATGATGGACACCAAACAAATAACAAACAACCTTCCACTAAAGTGGGTATTCTAAACTAACTCTCAGAGAAGGTAAGACTAATAACACTTTATATTAAAAGAACAAACTCAGTGGTAGAAATGACGTACTAAAATTGTAGACGAAAGGAGCAAGTTTGCTACACAAATATTATCAAAAAACCGATTTTCTTCTCCTCTATTTTCTCGCCAACCTATTTTTCCTTTTTCTTCTTTGTTTTGTTGTGTACATTTGTTCCTTTTTTTTTTTGCTTAGGGATTTTAAAAATCCCTTTTCGTCTTTTTTTTTTCTGCACATGGGCCAAGCCTTATAAATAACCATTTTTTTTCTTTAGTAATAATAATAATGATAATAATAATAATAATAATAATAATAATAATAATAATAGTAAAATTGGTGGGTTCCATTTAAGGAGTAAACCCACCTAACAAATCTCCCCCTCACAACTCATGTGGTAAGGTACTACTCAATCATGTCGACCTTCTTCCTACAACATATCATATTCGACACAAGCAAGATCTTTGTCATCATATCTGAACCATTCTCATCAATTGAATCTTTTCAATTATAAATTACTTCATTTTCAGTGCATCATGTATCCAATGATACTGCACCTCAATATAATTCGACTTTGCATGAAAAGTTGAACTCTTGCTGAGATGGATCACACTCTGACTGTCACAGAATAACACAAACTTGTCTTGCTTAAGGCCTGACTCATGTAACAATTTCTTCATCCACAAGAGTTCTTTCGAAGCTTTAGTTGATGCAATGTACTGAACTTCAGTAATGGATAAAGCAATACACTTTTGTAACCTTGATTGCTAAGACACAACTCCCCCTACAAACTTCATTATATAACTAGAAGTAGATTTTCTAAAATCAAGATCACCTGACATATCTGCATATGTGTAGCCATCTAACACAGGTTCACCACCTCCATAGTATAAACAAAATTTGGAAGTACCTCGAAGGTATATGAGAATCCACTTCACTGCTTGCCAATGATCATTACCTGGATTAGAGAGAAATCGACTGACAACTCCAACTACATGAAAAACATCGAGCCTTGTGCATACAATAACATACATCAAACTACCAAATGTGGATGCATAAGGAACCTTTTTCGTCTATTTTTTGTCTGTCTCAATTGTAGAAGATCGATCAGAATTCAATTTGAAATGAGTAGCAAGTGGAGTACTAACATATTTGCAATTGCTCATGTTAAACCTCTCTAACATCTTCTCAATGTAATTGTGTTGAGACAACCACAATTTATCATTCTTGTTGTCACGAGTAATTCTCATGCCCAGAATTTGCTTTTAGGACCCAAGTCTTTCATTGCAAAAGACTTGTTCAAATCTTTCTTTAGAGATATAATATTTTTAGTGTCATGACCAACAATCAACATATCATTCACATATAACAAGAGAATAATGTAATCACCATTAGAGAATTTCTTTACTAACACATAACGGTCAGACGTAGTTTTACTGTAACCATGTTTCTCCATGAAATAATCAAATTTCTTGTACCATTGCCGAAGTGATTGCTTGAGCCAATACAAGCTTTTCTTCAATTTACATACAAGTTGCTTTTTACCTTTGACTTGGAAACCATCTGGTTGCTCCATATTGTTGGAACCAAGTTGGTTCTAAGTACTTAGGATTTTGATGTTTACAAAAGCACTCCATGTAATCTTATTTTGTACCTTGAATTATTACATTAAATGCCACCAGAAGATGAAGTTTCCAGAGGCAGAAGATGAAGACATCATATAATGCATCCAGAAGGTACCAGATGATGCATCCTGAAATTACCAGAGGATATCTTTGCTGGCCCAGATCAGAAGGAAGCAAAGTCAGAAGGAGACCTGAACCAGACCAGAAGGAAGTCTTCCAGAGGGAGACTTGATCCATACCAGAAGGTATCATTAGTCAGACTTAGTCCAGAAGTTATTCTGACCAGAAGATGGCCTGATAATGAAATGATAAACAGTCCAGACTTGATCAAGACTTAATCAGAGGATGAATTAATGGGTCCAGAACAAGAGATTCAATCCAGATTTGACCTAGACCAGAAGATAGCATTGTTTAGGGTATGAAACTAAGTCCAAACCAGAAGAAATGATGTCCAGAATTGATCCAGAATCAAAGGTAAAAGTCCAGAATTAAATATCCTTTGTCTAGAGTTAATTTCAGTTCAATCCAGACCAAGTCCAGAATTGGTCCAGATCAGAGGGAAGATATTCAGATCAATGGTCCAGATATAAGTATATGGCCCAGTGTTGGCCGAGATCAGAAGATCAGACCATGGCCCAGTGTAGCCTAAATCAGAAGGTCAGAATGTGTCGTCCAGCATTGGCTGAGATAAGAGGATCATAGCAGATAAGTTTGTAAGTCCAGGCTGGCCGATATCAGAATTAATCATGATGATTAACGGTGGAGATTTAATTAAATTTGATCAAAGTATTAAAAGGATTTGATTCAAAAATAAATTGAAGTCTTGTGGGGATTCAGAAGCTATTGGCGGGAAGAAAGATTTTTTCCAGAATTAATTAAAGTCAGGATTGGTCAAAGTTATTTTTGAAAGCAAATCTGGAGATAAAAAGATATGTTTTTTTTTTTTATATGAAACCTGATTGGCCAAGTTATTTTTACAAGAGAATCCAGCAAGATACAGCTCGAATTTAGCTTGGAAGAGACCCTAATTCACATCTATAAAAGGAGGCTCAAGGCTGAAGACTCAGTATCGAAAATCACAAAAGAGTCAAACACTTTCAAAAGCAAACACTCAAGTTTTCAGTGAGGTTAATTGTGAGTTCCAGCTTTCCAGAAGCAAGCACTCATGTTATTTTCTTTCCCTTGTGTTAGATCTAAGTTGTTGAAGTAGAGTCTACAATCTGAGGGAGTCAGAAGGGGTAGCAGATTACTTGGCAATTAGATTCAAGGCGTTGTAATTCCTTCTACAATCTGGGGTTGTCAGATTGGTAGGAGAAGACTTGACTTAGGAAGTCAATGTGCTGTATTCCTCAAGAGTCTAGAATTGTTAGACTGTTTGAGAAGACTGACTTGGAGGGTCAGTGGAACTGTTGTAATTCAAGGTTTGAATTAGTGAAATCTTTCAAGGTGAAGGGACTGGACGTAGCCTCGTTAACGGTGAACCAGTATAAAATTATGTGTTTTTATTTTTACTTTATATCAGCTGCTAACTCTGTTTTATTCATACATCAAGTTTTGTTTTAAAACTGCAAAAACAGAAAAAGTATTCAAGTTAGTCAAACACAATTCAACCCCTTCTTCTCGTGTTTGCACCTTCATATATAGATCTCTACCTCCGAATCACCTTGAATGAATGTCGTTTTCCCATGAAATTGTTTAACTTCTAGGTTCAAACTAGCTGTTAACCCAAACACAACTCAGATAGAGGACATGTTCACCATAGGTAAAAAAATTCTTCAACGTCAATACGTTTTCTATGATTGAAACATTTCACAACCAATCTTGCTTTATATCTTAGTTGAGAATTATTCTCTTATGCTTTTATCTTGTATATCCATTTGTTCTTGAGTGCTTTTCTGTCCTTAGGCAACTTCACCAAATCAAATGTGTGATTCTCATGCAATGAATTAATCTCTTCTTGCATGACATTAAACCACTTTTCTTTATCAACATTTGTAATAGCCTATTGGTAGTACTATGGCTTTCCACTATCAGTGATCATCACAAACTCATGTGGAGGATTTCTCTGGGAAGGTTGATGTTCTCTAGTAGATCTTCTCAACTCAAACTCAACTGGTGGTTCAGCTAGAACATGTTCATCATCATCAGTTACATTATTATCATATACTTGTATATCTCCCCCATCAACAAGAGTTTCAACAGGGGGCTTAGGCGCAATATCAATGTAACTTATGGAATTTGGTTTATGTTTCCATGCTTTATCAAAATCTTCAATAGTCTGGTGTTTTAGAAATATAACATCTCAACTTCTGATAATTTTTTTGTCAACCGGATCCTACAATCTATAACCAAATTATTCACCACCATAACCGAAGAACACACACTATTTTGATTTACTATCAAGCTTAGACATTTCATTTCTTGGAACATGAACAAAATATCTGCAGTCAAACACTCTCAAATGACGATAAGAGACATCTTTCTCTATCCACACTTAATTTGGAACATCACCATCAAGTGGAATAGATGAGAAATATTGATCAAATCCACTACAGTTTTCATTGCTTCACCCCAAAATGATATCGATAATTTTGCATGAGGTAGCATACTCTAATTCTATCATTAGTCATACGATTCATTCTCTCTACAACACCATTATGTTGAGGTGTCTTTGGAACTATTTTCTCAAGCCTGATTCCATGTTCTCCATAATATTCTTCAAACGGACCTCTATATTCACCAATTCTATCTGATCGAACACATTTCAATTTCATTCCCTTTTCTCTTTCAACACTTTCATGAAAATGCTTCAAGACTCTAAGTACCTGGTCTTTATATTTCAAAGGAAAAACCCACACTTTTCTAGAGTGGTCGTCAATAAAAATAACAAAATATGATGCACCACGAAGATATTTACTATTCATTATGCAAACATCAGTATGAACTAAACCAAGAATGGTTTGCCTCCTATGAGGACCATTATTATGAAAAGAAACTCTATGTTGTTTTCTGAAAAAACAATGAGTGCAAGTTTTTAGAGTCGTACCTTTCACATGGAGAAAACTTTTCTTCGCAAGTATGTTGAGTCCTTTCTCACTCAAGTGGTCGAGGCGCATATGCCATAAATCAGAATAGGCGTCTTCAATTGCATTCACTTTTTCCTTGCGCAGCTTCGTAGGTATCCTATGGAAAGAAGTGAAACTTTGCTCTTTTTGTAACCACTAGAGACCCTTTGGTGATTTTACATATACCACCACCACCAAAGTAAGTGTGATAATCCTCAATATTCAAGGCTTTCGCCAAAATCAAATTAAGACAAATATCAGGAACATGTCTAACATTCTTTAGTTGAATCTTGCAACCAATCTCAGTTTCAACCCAAACATCTCCCATATCGATAATTTTACATACTCATTCATCTCCCATTTTTATTGTGTCAAAGTCACCAATACTGTAAGATGAGAAGAAATCACGCCTAGGAGTAACATGATATGAGACACCCGAACCAATAATCCAAGTTGAATCCTACATGCAAAGTTTATGGAATTATAATCACAAACAATGTAGACATCACTAACAAATGCAACTGTTGTTGTGTCTTTATCATTTTTCTTCTTTTTGTCTTCATCAATTTCCCTTGATGGATCTCTCTTAAGGAACTTGCAATTTCTTTTTATGTGACCTGCTTTGCCACAGTTGTAGCATATCACTTCTTTTTTAGTCATTGACTTGCTACGACTTTCAGAGTTGTCGCGTCTATGGAAGTGTCCAGATTGACTTCTCCCTCATGACTATGTAACTAGTGCTTCTGACTTTGAGGAAAAACCAATCAAACCACGTTCCTTTCTTCGAGCTTCTTCATTCAATATGCTCTCTTTTTACTATTGACAATTTCAACTTTCCACTTGGAGTTGAACTGGTCAATGTCACAACAAGGACTTCCCAAATATTAGACAAGGAACTCAACAATAACAACGCTTACAACTCATCATCTAATCTAATATCTGTCATTGTCAACTGGTTCATTGTATTCTGAAAAATACTCATGCTCTGCCATTGAATCGTCATCTTTGTATTTCATATTCACCAGTTTCTAAATCAAGAATGTTTTATTTTGAACTTTCTTCTGTTCATACATCTCTTTTTAATTTCTCTCACATCTTGTTAGTATATATTTTAGTTTCAATATGTGGATATACACTTATATCAAACCACTATCTGATCAAGGCCACTACATTTCTATTCATCTTTTTCCAGTCAGTGTCGAATTTATCTTCGGACTTAGCAGTGTCACCGTCAATAGGATCATACAAATATTTACTGTATAATATGTCTTCCATGAGAGTCTTTCAAAGTGTGTCATTAGAACAATTGAGTTTAATCATATTCAGACCTTCATTTTCCTCATCCATATAAATAGACTAACCAAACCAATCGAGCTCTAGATACCACTTTATTAGGAAAAACCAAAAACTATATCAGTAATGTGAAATATTTTTCCCCACATGTGCAGATAAATGGTCAAACAGATAATACAATTCCACAAAATAACAACAATTGAAATAAAATTAAATACGAGACAAACATAATTTTTAACGTTGAAAATTTCCCTCAAATTGAGAGAATAAAAATCATAGACCTAGTTCTGTAAAATCTTCCACAAATAACAATTAAAATCTTCCACTATAATAATTAATGGGTAAATCAATGTATTTCTAGTAACACTAGTAGGAACATCAATCAACAATAGCCATCACTAAAAAGTGGAAACCAAACAAATAACAAACAAACTTCCACTAAATTAAGTATTACAAACTAACTCTTAGAGAATATAAAACTATTAACACTATATATTAAAAGAACAAATTCACTAGTAAAAATAATATACTAAAATTCTAGACGAAACCGAATAAATTTATTACACACCTATTACCATTGAAAACTAATTTTCTTCTTTTCTAGTTACTCGCCGACATGATTTTCCTTTTTCTTCTTTGTTGTACTTTGGGCTGTGTTCCTTTTCTTTTGTTTAAGGATTTCAAAATCTCTTTCCTTCTTTTATTTTTTTTTCTACAGCGGTCACGCTCAATAAATATATTTCTTTTTCTTTCTTTGATAATAATAATAATAATAAAATTTGTAGACTCCGGTGAATCTATCTAACGGATAAATATCAATACTTCACATCCAATTTCATATCTAAGTTTTGATTTAAGTGAAATCCACATCAAAACAGATTTTACTCTTTCAAAATTAAAATTTGGGTTGGCGTGTACCCGTGTCTAGATTATGGTGTCCTGCTTGATGATGTAAAAATTTGTGAAGCGTTCAAAACTATTTTGATTACTGTAAAACTGTGATCACGATAATGCTTTTATTAGAAAAAAAAAAGCTCTTTTCTAGGTATACGTCTAAAACATGTACTTAGATCACGTTATTATTATTAATGATAAAAACAGCTACATTAATTTTACCTGAGCTGTATTTTTTGTTGAATGATATTAAATGTCTTTGTTACAAATTTACAACATCATATACTTTTATTTTTTATTTTTTTTTATCTTAGATAATACAATAAATTCTACCAAATTAATTTACATAATTGTGAGATTTGAGTCTTAAAAATAAGTGTCTTTAAAATACTTGTTAAAGAATTAAAAAAATAATAATAAATATTGTATGAAAAAGATCAAAATTTAAAATTCTAATGAGTTAAATACACAATTTTTAATATTAATTTTCTTTTTTAATGTCTTAACAAGTACCTTCAAAACACTTATTATTATTTCTCATTAAAAAATATATAGTAAACGAAAGAGAAAAAATAATACTTTTACCATATCACTTTTATCAAATGGTGTATTCAATATTGTCATTAATACAAAATAAAAAAATGGTGAATTAACGAGAGAAGTGAATATAATATTAAATTAAATAAAATATACAATTGGAACAACAACGTATATTAAAAGTGTAATTTATTTTGATAAAAAATAATTTACATATTAGCCACTTATTGTAAGATGGATGCAATATTACTTTTCGCTGATTTACTACTACATGAGTAGATTTTTAATCCGTGTTTTAAATTATTTACTTACATTATAAAACAATTAAATTTTATTACTTTTAATAAAATTACTATTTATCTTTTTTGTATAGAACCATAAATTATTTATATATTATCTCATTCAATATATTTTTTTCACTACGATAAATAATTAAGTATTTCAATAAAAAAAAATTGTTAAGTATAATTGTGACAAAATAATACTGCTTGTACCTAAAATAAGAAAAACAAATATATGAGTAGATCTACATTTAGATAAATA
Source organism: Cicer cuneatum (assembly GCA_037974295.1). Taxonomy (NCBI): domain Eukaryota; kingdom Viridiplantae; phylum Streptophyta; class Magnoliopsida; order Fabales; family Fabaceae; genus Cicer; species Cicer cuneatum. Next base: position 11,279,842 of record JBBPBO010001984.1, read on the forward strand.
AATACTTTTTTTCTTATATTTAAGATTCAAGAAGTTTGGAGAGAGTATTATTTGATAATTTCACAAAAATTAAGAAATGTATTAATGTTGAATGAAAAATAAAATAAAATTATAAGTTACTTTACAAAAATATCCTCCATTAATGGTATGAGAAACATAAATATGCAAACAATTGAAAAAAAGATAATTTTTAATAAAGGGTGTAATAAGAAAAGAAGTATTAATGATGTATTAATATTTTAAAATGACATATAATTTAAAATAAATATATTTTACTAAAATGATATATAATTTGAGATTGAAGGAGTATTACTTTTAACTTTGAGAATAACAAAAGAAGAAAAAAAATCTACATAAAAGAGTCATAAAAAGGAAAGTAAGGGAGATAACACTTTTTTTGTTCCTAAATATATAACAAGTTGGCTAATTATAAAGAAATTACGAAATGTTTAGCCAAAAAATAAATTTAGATTAAATTATATGTCATTTTAAAATTTTAATATATTATTAAATTTAATTATATTATTAAATTTTTTAGTTTACAAAATATATTATTAGAATTTTTACCGTAAAAAATAAATTTTATAACATAAAAGTATTAAATCCAAAGTTGACTATATATGGACATATTATTTTTAACGATTATTATTTACGAGAGAGGATTGATTTATTTTTTCTATCACAATAGTGATGGTTGTTTCCAAAACAATATTTGTAAAATAATCATGATTTTGTTTTAAAAGAATCTAATTGATGTTGAAAATGTGATAGAGATAATTTAAGAAATAATAATTTAATTCATATATATTATCGACGTAAAACATTTTTTTTTATCATCAATAAATCATAATTATTAGTTTGTTAAAATATTTAATTTTAATTTTAATTTTAGTTACTTCAAAAATCACACAATGATATTAATGCAAGTGTAAAACTTTTTACGACGATAATTATTCAAAGAACAAATAAATTTGTCAAAAAGATGATATATGAAAAGATGATTAGTTAATTGAAGTCATAAAGTTGTTAAAAATATGTGTCGTTTAATTTATATAAGAAAGTTGATTTTATGTGAATACGTATTTTTGAATTTTCTACTATAAAAAATTTGGTTTCAAATATAGAAATCTTTTTGTTTTGTTTTTTCTTTTAAATGAAAATGTACTTTTTATAAGAAAAAATTAATTTTTAAAAGAAAAATATTAAAATTTAATTAAATGGAAATCCTATCATACAATATATACATCGTAAAGCCTTATATGAATATAATTGTAAAAAAAAAAGCATTATATGAATATTATGAAATTGGATCTCTATTTTTTTTTTGAGATAAAGGTAAAGTGATTTTAGGTAAAAATTAAGTAAATATAAGAGAAAATGATATTTAAAATGAAAGAAAATAAATGTGAGATATATAAAACAAATTAAGAGAGATAGACACAAAGATACATAAATGAAGGTTAAAAGATCCTTACTCAAAGACAAATTTTACTATGTTATAAAAAAGTAGTGTGTCTTGGTACCGTGAATATTGAAAAATAGTTTTTTTTTTAATTTATTTATGTCAACATTATTATAGTATTTATTAAAGTTGAGTAAATTAATATTTTTTTATATATTTATCTATTCAATTTTGATTTCAATAATTATATAAACTGTTTCTATAATTGAAATTAAAATTTTAATTTTAATTAAAATTATAACAAAAAAATTATTTTAAAATAGATCTATAAAATAAAATTTAAAAATTTAATGTTATTAAATCTAAAATAAACTAAAACTCATTAATAAATAACATATTATTCAATTGTCGGTGATTTAATTTTAATAATACAAAACATATTCATTTTCAAATATACGGAGAAGTCCTCAATATTATAAGAAAATGTTTATTGCTAGGATGAAAAACAATAACTAAAGAAAAGACAGTATTTATGTCATTTTTTAATTGATTTGCCTGTATCAAATCACTACTTGATGTATGCTGAATTTGAAAAATAATTATTGTTACTATGAAAAAGGTTAACAAAAGTACAAAAATTATATGTGTAATTTTTTAATTCGTTTTTAATCATTTTAACCACTATTTGATATAGAATTACTTTTCCTACCTTAAAATTTTAGTCCTTTGTTATTTATTTGCGAAAAAATGAATCAAACTAAATAGGTTTAATTTTCCCAAGTTAAGATTTTAATGTGATTTATTGGTAACAAAAATACTATATATAATATTGCTGATATTATAATATCCAACAAAATATATATGCGCAAATCAAATATTGCTCTCTCATAAAAAAGAAAAAATTGTCAGTCTCTCTCCACAGCACTTCATCGGCATCAATCTCTCACTATGAACCCTATCAATGAAGACACAATTGACATTGAATCCATTGATCATCATAAAAAAGAAAGAGAAGAATCACAACAACATGAAAATGAATCTTCATCAATGGAGGACAACAAAAACAGCCTGCATGGAGATGAAAAATCAATGAATAACAAAAGGTACATGCCCCTTTTAGTGATCAATTACCTTTTACTCTTCATTGGTTCAATCTCATCAAGTTTACTCTCAAAGTACTATTTCATCCACAAAGGTTCAAGCAAATGGGTTTTAACTTGGGTTCAATGTGCTGGTTTCCCTCTCTTAATCATCCCAATTTTCATCCCTTATTATCTCCTCAATTCCACAAACAGAAAACCTTTCACTGATTTCACATTCAAAATGTTCCTTGCTTCAATTTTTGTTGGCATCATGTTAGGGTTTAACAATCTTTTAATTTCATGGGGTGTTGCATATCTCCCTGTTTCAACCTCATCACTTTTACTATCTTCACAACTTGTTTTCAATCTCATTCTCTCTGCCATCATTGTCAAACAAAAAATCACTTTTTCAAATCTCAATTGTGTTATCCTTTTAACCTTAAGTTCCATCATCCTTGCCTTGAATTCTAGTAGTGAGAGACCAAAAGGGCTAACACAAAAATACTATTTTATTGGATTCTTTTGCACCATTGGTGCAGGGTTGTTATTTGCATTGTATTTGCCTGTGGTTGAAAAGATTTATAAAAAGGTTTATTGTTATGAAATGGTGATGGAAATGCAATTTATAATGGAAATTGCAGCCACTCTTTTGGCTACTATAGGAATGCTATTTGATGGTGGATTTCATGATATGAAGGAAGAAAGTGAGAAATTTTTTGATAAAGGAAACAAAGTTTATTGGGTAACAATTTTTGTTACTGTTGTTACATGGCAGTTTTGTTTTATGGGAACAGCTGGAATGGTTTTTCTGACATCTTCAATAACTGGTGGGATTTGTATGACAGCTTTGTTGTCTATGAATGTGTTGGGAGGTGTTTTGGTTTATAGAGATTCTTTTGGTGGTTTGAAAGCTGTGTCAACTTTTTTGTGTATGTGGGGATTCTGTTCTTATGTTTATGGTATGTATGTTAAGATGTTGGAAGAGAAAGGTAGAAGGGTGAAGATGCAGAGGAATGAATCATCCATGGAGTTGATTAATGTCATGACGAGGAGTAGAGGTGCAACTGCTTCATGAATTGAAGTACTCTGAGTATCTCAGATACTACAATCAATTAAAATGTTTGAGACATTTTAATATAAAAATTGTTTGATGGAAATCTATTTTTTTTTTTATATAGGAAACATCTAATTAATCGCGTGCATAAATGTAATTAATTTAGTTGAATAGATGATAATATAGATCATATTAAAAATTATGGGTAATTTTATAATTTAAGTACTCAAAATTTTGGCTGAGATTTTAATTAATTGTGTACTCAACTAAATAAAATGTATTTTTGCACGTGATTATTCTGACGTGACATATATAAAAAAAATTGACGGTATTAATATAATTAATACCTTAAGTTTTTTTCTTTTTGACAACAGTACCTTAAGCTTTTGATTGATTGTACTTAATAATCGTAAGAATTGTTGGATTAAAACATTTTTATTTTAAATTTCCGTGTTGGGTAATTGGCTGTGTGGCTAAAAAATATTAAATTTTGATATTGAATTTGACTTATTTTATAAACTCATTGTAAGTCTTTATCTTTATTCAATTGTGGAATTTGAGCCTTTCTTAATAAAACTACCAACATATTGGGGTTTGTTGATAGATAATTGAGTCAGTATAATTATAAGTATGTGGTCAATAAAATTATGGAAAAACATCTGTTACGAGAAATCAATTCCTTAAATAAAATCTTTGTATTAGTATTTGATTTCTTAGACAATCCAAAAGAGTTATTTGAATTCTTGTTTCCAGAACAGAAATATTTTCCCAGTTGCATTTAATTATATAAACTTCAAGAGTTTTGTTATTTATCCATTGGAGTTGTCCTAGTAAAAACATGTTATGACAGTAAGTTGAAATAATATATACAAGAATACTCTTTAGTATAAAGTTACTCATTTGATTTCTTATAGATCAAAAAATATTACCGTAAGTGTTACTATTTTATAATCTCAATGATTATGCCATTGAGCACAATCTTACAAACATGACAGTTACAATACGAGATAATAATGAGTTAACCCCGTTAGTGTCTAATTAGACATTCATGTCATTCAGCAATTGTGTAACCACAAATTTTGTTCATCATCTATACATGAAATAGTTCTTCAATCAAATATGATAAAAATAAATAAAAATCAATAGTTGATAACTTTGATATCACTATCAATATTTCCCTTCAGGTAAGTTGATCTTAGGTTTGGTATACCTTTTTTATCACAAGAAATCTGTTTCTAAAGTTTATTTACTAGTATCTTAAATTGAATCACGTATGATATGTGCTTTAATCTAAGGTGCTTCCAATTGTCATTAGTAGTGAATATCTATCTCCCTGGCCTAGAGATTATTGCTATTATATTCTCATCTGTATCACAATCAATCAATGTCACTTTATATTTTTATATCCTTAAATATATATTTTTTTAAATTATTAAATACATTTATTATTTTTTCAAAACAAATTTTATTAATACTATTAATTTACTGGTATCTTTGAAGGTATAAAGACAAATTAAATATATTTATAAACAAATACGTATAAAATAAACACATTAGATTTGTTATATATTTTTATTGATAGGTGTGAACACAGAAATACATGCTTGGAACAACACACAGAGAGAGTAATCATGAATTAAAACTATTAACTGAATTTGGCTTGAAAAGTACTCGTAATTTTTAAAGAATCTTTATTTTGCTCACAAAAGTAGTTAACGGATGGAACTTTTACTAGAAAGGTTCACATAATGCATGTGGCACTTTTTTAGTTTTGGTTATTAAATTGCCGAATAATTATATGAACGCATTTGATAATGTGGCTTAGTGTAGACTATACTAATTAGGTGACTACTATAGGGTGAAAATTCTATTTAAAAAAAGTAGGGTGAAAGAGACTTTAAAGTAAATACTACCTCTAATCTTATTTCTAAGAGAAAATTAAAAAAAAAAACATTAAAATCAATGTATTTATTCATGGTTTTAATTTTTTTTATTATTTTTATATATATCTTTATTAAAAACTGTGAAATATTAAATATTCATTAATAATATAAAAAACAAATATGTTAAACAATGGTATAAAAATAACTTAATAATAAATATATAGTAAAAAATTATTCAAAAAATTTCTTAAATAAAATACTGGAGTGAACAGATGATTTCAATTTCAAAGTACATAAAGTAAAGTCAAGGTGTACGTACCAATTTGTCATTTCCCACACCTTACCAATTTGTCATTTCCCACACCATCTATGTAAGCCGTTGAATTAAGGATCGAGAGATTTGACGATAACAACAAATGCATACTCCTCATGTCATGTTATTATTACAAAAAAAATAGCACGGGCCGAAGGTACATCGTTTTTGTGTTCGATTTATTTAAGATTAATTTGAAAAAAATTCAATGTATCTATAACAGTTGCTTTAATAGAATTAAGAATTTCTTAAGTCTTATAATGTCAATATTGACTAATAAAGTTTAAATATTATAGGATGAAAACACAAAAAAGAATATGAAATGTTTAATTATCATATGATAGAAGAATAAAATGAATGATACTATCAATGGTCTCAATTATAAGAAAACTTTTAAAGATTTTTAGGTCTTATTTGTAAGAAAATTTTGTGACTTTTAAAATGTATTTATCGTTTAATTGAAGAGTATTTTTATAAAAATATTCAAAAATAATAATAATAATAATAATAATAATAATAATAAATAAGTTTGTTGATATTGATGTTTTTGTTTTTATAATTTGGACCACATTGAGTAATTGCTTTACTACCATAAAGTAATACCATATGGAGAAAATCAATGGCTAAAAAGAATTAATGAAATAATAATGAAACATATTACTATAAAGAAAATAATGATGAACAATGAAATCTTCAAAGAATCATATTATGAATGTCAAACCATCTTCAATTTTCAAATAAATTTTCAAAATTTTTACAATCAATAACATAAAATCAATCAAACTTCTGACAGCTTGAACAAGATATTTTCCATTACCATCTAAAAATGCACATCAATGTCTTTGAATGGTATTTTGGAGAGACGATTTTGAAATTGATTTCCAAACTAACTAATGCATTGAGAATCACAAATATGGATTCAAAGTGATGGAGAAAATTGAAAAATTATATTTCTTATGAGAAAGAAAGGAAAAAAATTAAAATGGAATAATTATGATCATCTCTTTAAAGTGGATACTATGGCCCTTGATACAATGCCGAGAAGCATAATTGGGCACAATAAATAGAGAAATGATTAAAAGATATTGAACTTAAAGTTTTTATTATGAAGAATATGATACAATTAAGGTATCGTATATTTGTTCATTAGATAACTAAAATAAACAACTTTTACTTAATAAGAATTAACTTTTAACTTCGTTATGTCAATAATAGCTGAAAAGATGATGTATCTCCTATTAAATTAATAGCATATACATAGTGGTGGATGCAATATATAGCTCATGGAGATTCTTGCTCACTCAAAAAAATCATTTTAATAATATTAATTTTTTTATTACACCCCTGTAGAATCTTCTAGTTCTAGAAAACATATTGGAAATCCAATTATATATTTACTTCTAAAGTTTGCTTTAATTTTACCTGTGGCAACTGCAACTTTGAAAGATGTGTCTCTACTATAAATTTGGTGAATAATTGAATGTGCGATCGTATAGAGGATGAGTAGTTAAATGATTTGTAATTAATTATATATAGAGAGTGACATATTTGATAGTATTAACAATGAAAAAATTATTGAACATTTTTAAATAATAAAAAGTCGTAGAGGACAATTATAATTTATAGAAGTTTTTATATATTTTGAATTTATTTAATCATTATAATTATGTATTTTGTAAAAATTAATAATAATTTTGTTTGACCTAAATATATATCACTATATATACATTTATTTTCAATAAATTTTTTACTTATAATTTCTTTTACTAATGCTTATATTTTATTTTAATGGGGATATTTTAGTATCGAGCACATTGTATGTATAGAATTTACTTATATTCTAAAAATTGTGAAGAGACGGTCTTCTTACGTAAAGCGGTTCATCCCTAGTGCAAGGTAAAAATCGGGGGGACTTCTTCCAAATATAAATGTTTAGGCAATTAATGTTGCTTAGTAAAAAAATAAAAGGTAATTAATGTTGCATTTGTAGTCATGAATATATATAGCTATGATAAAAAAAAGAGAACCAACGTATTAGTGCAAACGACAACAAAATTGGGCGTATGCCATTATCGTTTTCCATTCACACTTAAAGCTACCCCTTGTGTTTGTATTATTGTCCCCTAATAATATCTAGGCAAACAAATACTCCTTGATGTACGACTTGCATAGGGGTTCACTTATATGGCCTTAATGTACCACTTTTACTTCAATAATCGCTCCTTCATAGTAAGTCTCTACTAGCTACTAGTATTACTAACTAAACACATTCGCCAACTCAAACGCATTTGTTTAATGTCAATTATTAAAAAATATTGTGTGATAAATCAATAAATAAATAAATAAATACTCTCTTTATCCTACAATATAAACATAAATAGAAAGAATAAAAGAAAATTGAAAATATATTTAATTTAAATTTTACATCAAGTAAATTAAAAAAATTATTTATTTTTGTTTATATTTTTTTGACGGAGAGAGTAAATAATAAATAATAACGACAAAGTTAGCATGACCAAATTTGCATGGTCTAAGCTACTGATATTAGTAGTGTGTTTGGGAGATAACACAACGGGGAAGTTATTCGATTAGAAACTACTTGATATTCGAAACAATTTAAATCCAACCACTGCATATCGAGACCCCCTAAAAAATAGAATGTTCATGCATCTACTCAAAACGAAGAAAAAATAAGATATCGAATGTTCACGTGCCTGTAAAGTTGTTTCTCCTTAATTAGAAAAATCTACTAATCACTTCAAGATTTAATTAAATACTATATCCTTATATTTGTATTAAAATTTAATTTTTCTCTGCTTTATTTTTAAAAAAATATTCGATAAGTGAAACATATTCCAAAAATAAAAAAAATTAGAATTCCAAATTTTTCACACTTACATAACCCAGAAAAATAAACATATTAGATATTACAATTCTTGATTTATATCATTGAAAAGAGATAAATGATAAATGTTAAATTAAATATTATTGATAATATAAAGAAGGAATTGCATTAATGATTACACATATTTATATAGTTAATTAAACAAATAATTAACTAATGTAAAATACCTAGTTAGTGTAACTACGATCAATTTTACTAACTAATCAACAAAATTTTTAATAAATTAAAATATGTAACATCAGTGTTTGCTATCTCATATTATATTTGACGTTGTCTTAAAAACTCAGAAAACATTGTGAAAACTACAATAGTTACATCCAGATATATGAGGACCAAGCCGTATAATATTAATTTTTGAGAAATAAATATAAATCCTTCCGCATTTTTCATCTTTTCAAAAATTCGGTAACCCTAAATTCATATTCCGAATTGTTGTTATTTTAAATAACCTATAATATAAATTTATTCTAAAAATTTTATTTTTATAAAAATTCAAAATTGCAAACATTTCAAAAAATTAAATATTTGAAACCTAAATATATTCCTAATTTTTCAAATAAACGAAAAAATATATATATTTAAAAAAAATAAAACAAAAAATATCTAGAATTACGGAAAATATAATTAATTTATTTATAAAAAACACACATTTAAACTGTAAGTTCTTGGGTAGTATCCATAATTATATTAAAAATTGTTTCAAATTTTTTCAATTTCTAAAAATTTGGTATTTTGAATTTTTCTGTGTTTAAAAAATTCGGAAATAACAAAAATTCATTTTTATTCTAAATATTTTTAATAAAATAATAGAAGAATTATTTTATAATTTTAATAGATTTGTATGTGTGGAATGACTAGTTATTTGTTTGTGAAGTAGATTTTTTGTGAATTAATTCAAAGAGTAATAATTTACGGAGTAAGGTTGGGATGAAATTTTTGGTTACATGAGAGAACTAAAAGTGTTCTTATATAATCATTGAAATTATTTTTTATGCGTATTTATTTTATAAAATTATTAATAATTTATTTATTATTAATCTCCTTTGAAAATATTTTTTTTATAAGAATCAAAGAAAAGACAATTTAGTCTATCTTGTGATGTAGTAGATTATAAATAGTATTTGATTAATTTTAATTTTGAAAAATATTTCTTAGTACTACATGCAACACTAACATAGATAATATTATCTAAAAAGTATGATAAATGAGTATTTTTTTTTTACTAAAGAATGATATTCATTCAAATTGATATAAATTATTTTTATCGGGAAGATTACAATTTAAAATCGCTAAAGACGTGAGAACAAAACTCACATAAAATGGTATAATATTTACGAATGTGACAAAACTTACAAATATCACAAAATTGAAGTTTATGAAATACTTGTGTCTCCATAGCTGTAATGTCGATGACATTAGAGTTATTGACTGAATTTGCATTCTTGATCGAAGTTAATTTGTCAACTTGAACTAAAGAACATCGTAGCAAGATGAAAAATTAAAATATTACAATAAAACGAGAAATCAAAACACTACACCAATCCAACGAATAAGCACAACACGACATTAAGACGATAAAACCACAAAAAATAAGAAGGAGAAAATTATATCTACGTAGAAATCACTAAATATAGGACAATATAGGACAAAAAGGAGAAAACACAACAGGGCATGCGGCTAACCTAGAATGGAACATGAATAATGAGTATCTTATTAACATCAATCACCCATATACTAAAATACATCTTTTTATTAAATTGAAAAATTATGAAAAGGGTTACAACTAAAAGGAAAAGCCTTTGCTTTTATAATATGGAGAAGACCTACAAAAAATATAGATAGAGAAAAAAACAAACAGAAATGGGCCAAGCACAACAAACTAAAACAGAGAGAAAATAAAACCTAAATAATGGTACACCTTACTTATTACTAGTACTATCAACTATTGCTTATATATCTTCAAAGAACTAAATACCATAAACTTGATTTTAGTTAAATTCTTAAAACATTTCTAATAATTTTTAATTCTTCACAATCAAGATAATGTGAACTATTATATTTTAGAAAAGTATCAAATTGCTTGGAATCTATTTTTAAGTCATGATTATTAGAAAATGATTTAAATATTTCCTTACTACCAAAAAATGTAAAAATATGTGATATATATATGTTATTTAAATCTTTCTATCAAATGTGTCAATTGATTGATTTATAATATCACAAAAACAATTAATTGTAAAAGATTCGCCGATAAACTCAATATTTTATGTGTGCATTCACACAAATTTATATCAGTATTTTTGCCTCTAAACTTCACATTTTTTAACAAACACATTCAATCTTTATTTCATTAAACGTCTTTCCAAATTAACAGTAGAATTTGTAAATCTATATTCTCTATATAGATTCAAGTATTTAATAAAAAAATTACTAGTTATAATACAAATACATTGATACAAATATTTTTTGTTGTAAATTTTTTTCAAATGACTTCTTAACAAACTCAACATTTTATTTAAAATCAATTAAAATCAAAATAATAAATTACAATTATTATAATTAAATTATTCAGCTCAAGTGATTAATATATTTCAGTTTATGATAGACCGTTTAGAAAAATTAAAGATGGAATGCTAACTAAATTAGTTTTTGCCCAAACTTTAATTTCATCTCAGTTGAATTACGAATTACTAGAAGACAAATTAATGAAAAAACTAATATAGGCAGGCATAAGAAGACTTTTTTTTATGAATGATGCAATGCAATGAACACAAAGTGATTAGAGAAAGATAGAAAATAATAATAGATATTAAAGAGAGTTAGAGACTACATGATTGAAATTTAGTTTAACACATATTCTTTTTATTATTTAGTTTGAATACTTTTAATTTTTTATTACTCTACTATTTAAAAAATAAAATTTGTGTTTCCAATTATTTCGAACCAAAATTTATATCGAAGTTTTAAATTATTTTTCATATTATTGTGCTGATATTTTAAATTTCAAATTTGTATATAAATTCAAGATTTGGTCTTATCTCTCTAATTTCTAAAATAAATGGGTTTGGGTAATATGAAATTCACTCGTAATATAGGAAAAGTAATAATAATTTTCCTACTTAGTTCAAACATGTACTCTGATAGTGAATTTAATTTTAAATTTAATCTAAAATAAAATATTTTAGTTAAATTTACGAACATAAGTATTATGAATATTAATTGAAGAAATGACAACAACACACAATTTGACATATCATTGTTTTTTGTTGTTGTTGCTAATTTAATATGTATCATGATAATATTTTTTCTCTATTCTTGTATTAAATATGTCTCTTAGAATCATGCATGTAATGTGAACATAAATATTACATACGTTCATTTTTACACCAATGAATATTATATATGTTAGAAATATAAAATAATTGTAAATTTTAACTCTTATTACATTTAATGATTATATATATATATATATATATATTTAAATAATTACTATTTTTTTAAATAACAACATAAAATAATTATATAACTCTTATT
>JBBPBO010001984.1:11300253-11715913 GCA_037974295.1 Cicer cuneatum
TTTTTTAGTACAAGAAGAATTTGAGCTAAGGATTTGTGGCTAGGTGTGACCCAACCCGTAATAGAAATTTGGGCTTGGAGTCGGTGGCTTAGTTTTTGTATGATCAAGGTTAAGAAAAAAAAATAATAAATAAATAAAATAATATTTTTTCTATTCTTTTCTTTATTTGGGCCCAACACTATCTACCTAATAATCTCCACTTTAAATTTTCCCTAAAGTCCACAATATTTCCATACTAAGTAATAGTAAGCAGAAAAAAATACTGAAACCCTAGCCGTCATCTCCTTCACACCTCATCTCCTTCGTGCAGCAAACTTTTCGTGTGAACAACTTCGTGGGGGCTTAGAGATTCGTACTAGGAAGAAAAACGGCCAATGTAAGGGCTTTTCCCCGCATAAATTATAGTTAGAACGTTAGTTGGATACATGAAACTTATAATTGTAATTGCTTGTTTTTGAAAGAAATAAGTGTAGACTAATAAAATAAAATAATGAAATCCGAAATCTTTTACATTGAGTTGATGTGTAATGTATGTCTTTTCAAGAAGTAAAAATGTGAATTTTTATCCTTTACGTGATAAAGTTTTAATTTTTATGATGACTATGAAGCAAAATATGATTATTTTTTTATGTTATATATATATGACAAGATTTCGGTTCGATGATGTATATGAGTTGGAGTTGAAATTTCTTGTTATATATAAAGTTTTAATCTTTATGGTGTAAATGAAGTCAAGTCTCGATTTTTATGCGTACGTTGTGAAAATTATTATTTAATGATTATTTGTCTATGAATATATGATTCTCATGATAAGGATGTGTCATATGTGATCTTTGTGATATGTGAATACGATGATGGTTTTAAAAATATGATTTTTTTTGTTGAAAGTATATGACATGATTCTTAATGGGCTGTGTGCGAGTATAGTTTTGATAATATATAGTCATGTCATGGCATATGCATCTTTGTGGGAGTAGCCTTAGTGGAAGATTTATTTCCCCATTGGTATGGGTGATTTTTGTGTGTGGAAGTTGCCTTAGTGGCAGATTTATATCCGGATCATATAGTTTTAGGAGCATGCATTATACATATATTTTTATATACGATTTACCGTTTGCGCATTTTTTTCTTTTAAATTAGAAGTTTTGACCTTTATATGTTTTGTGTTATTCTTCTATATGTTTAGCTTTGGTTTGATGTGGATGATGGAAAAAACTGACCCTTACAACAACATTTTAGGTACTAATGAGTTCGAGGAGATTCAAGAGTAGTTGATGAGTATTAATGTGCGGCGAACGTGGGGTAAAAATGGGGTTTTCAAGACAATTTTTGTAATAATAAATATTGCCGCAACATTTCTATGTCTATTTTTTATTTTTAAATCTTTGTCACTAAACTTTAGTAATCTTTTTTTTGTTTTAGTTTTTGAATAAACATTTTTTTAATAATATTAAATAAACGTGATTGTTACTAATTATTTAAATGGATAAATGTAAGATGTTCTTATTCTTAAAAAAAAATTATCGTAAATTTTTCTAAAAGTACTTTTTTTAGTAACGTTTTGGACCAAAAATCCGAGACGTTACATTATGGTATCAGAGCAATAATCCTCGGAAAAATTTTGGGGGGACGATTATGTATGACGCATGCCTTGATTTATGTGTGATGTTTGACCTTGGTATATTTTATTCTATGATTTATTACTGATTTGGTTATATATATTCATATAGGGAAAATTTACATTTTGCATTGATTATTTGGTCTCTTTTAATACTGATTGATTTTTTTTTTCTTTCTTCTCAAAAATAAAAATTTTCCTTCAATTAATTGCAATTATAATATGCCTTAAATTCTTAATCCTATGATTTGAAATAGTTTTAATTTGATTCAATGCAATAATTAAATACGATTTTATGATGGTATAAATTATGAATTTATTGCATTATAATTTGAAACTATCTCGATTTAATTTGATTCAATGCAATAATTGCTTTTAATTTTATGACGTTGTGAATTTACTCTCGTGATTTGAATTTTTAATAATTGTTGTTTGAATGTTATGAATTTATTATTCGTGAATTAATGACGTTCTAAATTTATGATGTTATGAATTTACTCTCGTGATTTGAATGTTTTTTTAATAATTGTCGTTTGTATGTTATGAATTTATTATTCGTAAATTAATGACGTTATGAATTTAATATTATGATGTTAGGAATTTACTCTCGTGATTTAATTTTTTTTTTAATTATTGTTGGTATGTTATGAATTTATTATTCGTGAATTAATGACGTTATGAATTTAATATTATGATGTTATGAATTTACTACTCGTGATTTGAATTTTTAATAATGGTTTGTATGTTATGGATTTAATAATCGTGATTTAATGACATTATAACATTATGAATGTACTATTATGACATTATCAATTAGGTGAAACTGATTGATGTTTTTTTTAAAAACTATAAATGATTAGTTGTTATTTTGTTATACAGTGAAATTATTGCGTAATAAATTAGATTGATTTGATTTGAAAACATACGACATTTAATTGGTCTCCACCTTAATTATGAAATTAATTAGGCCAATTGAATGTTCGTTAATTACTTAATTTTGTGTTATAATCTAAAATTTTGTAATAAAGACAATGGTAAATCTCTAACTGGTATAAAATTGTATGATTCCCACAATATAAGTGAAGGGTAACACCATAAAAAGTTGTATTAGTGGAATTCTGGCTAAGGAAATACTTGGTTATTAGGTGGTCCATTGACCCACCTCTCTTTCTTGGGAACTCCACTAGTACACGACTTATCGTGTGACCTAAAGCTATTGTCCCCATAATAGAAGGGAAGGGTAATACCGTAAAAAGTTGTAGTAGTGGGATTCTAGCTAAGGAAAGACTTGGTTATTAAGTGGTCCGTAGACACACCTCTCTTTCCTGGGAACCCCCATAGTACACAATTTATTGTGTGACCCGAACCTACTATATAGTCGTGAATAAAATATTCCTTACGACCCTAAGGTTACAATGAGATCGCAGTGTCATCCGGATTAGATAATTTGTAGGAAGTATGGCTCGTCGCGCGAATCGACCAGAGCCCCAGGGAGAAAGTGGCATGACTGAAGCAATCCAAGCCATGAATGCAATGGCCGCCGCAATGGCCCAACAAGCTACAGTTCAAGCTCAACAGGCTGCAGACTAGGCTCAACGTAATGTGCAGAGGGACCTGAGGGAGGAAGCAACTATGGCAACAAGAGGACTCACTAAATTCCTTAGGCAAGATCCGCCAAAATTTAAAAGGGAGCATGACCCTGACAAGGCTGACCTCTGGCTGCAGGAGATCGAGAAGATCCTTGAGATCCTCCACTACCCAGATGACACGAAGGTGGAGCATGCCACCTATTTATTGATTGGTGAAGCTGAAAACTGGTGGCGAGGGGCGAGGCAAATGATGGAAGGAAATCACGAAGAGGTGACCTGGGAAGTTTTCAAGAGAAAGTTCTTGGAAAAATATTTTCCGAAGAGTGCCAGGGGTGAGAAGGAGGCCCAATTCCTGAGACTATATCAGGGAAGTCTCACAATCCGAGTATGCATCAAAGTTTGAGTCCCTAGCAAAACATTTTCGCTACTTTTGTAACCAAATGGATGAAGAGTACATGTGTGAGAGGTTTGAAAGCGGGCTCAGATATGAAATTAAGGAGTCTGTGGGACCTCTAGAGATACGTCAGTATCAGGTGCTGGTGGAGAAGTGCAAAAAGGTGGAGATCATGAAACGAGGCCGCCTGAACGGAGGTGCTATTGGGGGACCAACGAGACATCAGGTAGGAAATCAAACACAACCTTACCATTTAATTATGGGGTTCTATCTCTAAATATTACTTTCAAACAGGGAAACGGTGACCAACAAAACAAAGGCAGTCAGTTCCAACAGAAAAAGCCGTATGCCCGCCTACAGGGGACTACTGGAGATCGACCGGGACCCCAAAACAGGGGAGATCAGAGGCATCAGAATCCAACACAAAACCAGGCGCATATTGTTCGATGCTATCACTGTGGACAGAAGGGACATAGGCTGATTGAGTGTCCAAAAAGAACCAGGATATGTTATGCTTGTCAGAAACCAGGTCATATGGCAAAAGATTGTCCGGAGAAGGATACTGTCAACAACAAGGATGTGGCACGCCCTACTGCTCGAGGACGTGTTTATCACATTAGAGGAGAAGAAGCACCATCTTCCTCAGAACTTATCTATGGTGAGTGTTTTATTGCTGGAAAAATACTTTCTATGATATATGATTATGGGGCAACACACTCGTTCATTTCATTAGATTGGGTGGAATCGCTCCAACTAGATGTCACTACCTTACCATTTGATTTAATGGTTACCCTTCCCTCTGTTGAACCAGTAAAATGTAATTTGGCGTGTTTGCAATGCTCGTTGACTGTGTTTAAAATGAATTTTAAGATCGATTTAATTTGTATTCCTCTAAAACATCTTGGAGTAATTTTGGGAATGGATTGGTTGTCTAGCAACTACATCATGTTAGACTATGCCCGACGGAACGTGATATTTCCATATCCCGATATTTCGAAGTTCCTTTCGGCCAACAAATTGAAGTTTTCTCTGGAGGGAGGAGTCCAGAAATATGTGTTTCTCAACTCAGTAAGCATGAGTCCAGAGGTTGTTGTCGATGAGATCCCGGTAGTGAAGGATTTCTTTGAGGTTTTCCCACCAAACGTACCAGGACTACCCCTAGTCTGTGATGTCGAATTTTCTATCAATGTTATTCCAGGTACTGGACCCATCTATATCGCTCCTTACAGAATGGCCCCCTTAGAGCTATCAGAACTAAAGAACCAATTGGAAGACCTTCTGTCTAAGAAATTCATTCAGCCTAGTGTGTCACCATGGGGAGCCCCCGTGTTATTGGTCAAGAAGAAGGATGGAAAGTCGAGATTGTGTGTTGATTATCGACGGCTCAACAAAGTCACAATAAAAAATAGATACCCTTTACCTCGCATTGATGATTTAATGGACCAACTCAGAGGGACAGAGGTATTTTCTAAGATTGATCTAAAGTCGGGATACCACCAGATTCGAGTGAAAGAAGATGATATATCCAAGACAACCTTTAGAACGCGATATAGGCACTATGAGTACTTGATGATGCCTTTTGGAGTAACCAATGCGCCAGCTATCTTCATGGATTATATGAACCGTATCTTCCGTCCGTTCTTAGACAAGTTTGTGGTGATCTTTATTGATGACATCTTGATCTATTCCAAGAGTAGGGAGGAACATGAGGAACATTTGCGTCAAGTTCTGCAAGTACTGAAGGAGCAACAACTATATGCCAATCTAGGAAAATGTGAATTTTGGTTGGAAGAAGTGAAGTTCTTGGGACATGTAATTTCTAAGGAAGGGATCACTATCGACCCATCCAAGGTAGAAGTCGTGATGGCATGGAAACAACCGCAGACAGTCACATAGACTAATAAAATAAAATAATGAAATCCGAAATCTTTTACATTGAGTTGGATGTGTAATGTATGTCTTTTCAAGAAGTAAAAATGTGAATTTTTATCCTTTACGTGATAAAGTTTTAATTTTTATGATGACTATGAAGCAAAATATGATTATTTTTTTATGTTATATATATGACAAGATTTGGGTTCGATGATGTATATGAGTTGGAGTTGAAGTTTCTTGTTATATATAAAGTTTTAATCTTTATGGTGTAAATGAAGTCAAGTCTCGATTTTTATGCGTACATTGTGAAAATTATTATGTAATGATTATTTGTCTATGAATATATGATTCTCATGATAAGGATGTGTGATATGTGATCTTTGTGATATGTGAATACGATGATGGTTTTAAAAATATGATTTTTTTTGTTGAAAGTATATGACATGATTCTTAGTGGGCTGTGTGCGAGTATAGTTTTGATAATATATGGTCATGTCATGGCATATGCATCTTTGTGGGAGTTGCCTTAGTGGCAGGTTTATTTCCCATTGGTATGGGTGATTTTTCTGTGTGGAAGTTGCCTTAGTGGCAGGTTTATATCCGGATCATATAGTTTTAGGAGCATGCATTATACATATATTTTTATATACGATTTACCGTTTGCGCATTTTTTTCTTTTAAATTAGAAGTTTTTACCTTTATATGTTTTGTGTTATTCTTCTATATGTTTAGCTTTGGTTTGATGTGGATGATGGAAAAAACTGACCCTTACAACAACATTTTAGGTACTAATGAGTTCGAGGAGATTCAAGAGTAGTTGATGAGTACTAATGTGCGGCAAACGTGGGGTAAAAATGGGGTTTTCAAGACAATTTTTGTAATAATAAATATTGCCGCAACATTTTTATGTCTATTTTTTATTTTTAAATCTTTGTCACTAAACTTTAGTAATCTTTTTTTTGTTTTAGTTTTTGAATAAACATTTTTTTAATAATATTAAATAAACGTGATTGTTACTAATTATTTAAATGGATAAATGTTAGATATTCTTATTCTTAAAAAAAATTTTCGTAAATTTTTCTAAAAGTATTTTTTTTTAAGTAACGTTTTGGACTAAAAATCCGGGACGTTACACTAATGAAGCAAACAACAATGTTTATCCATGTAGACTCTATTTCTAACTATAAGTTTATAAGTAATGGTTTTCATCTAAAAATTATAAGACTAATGCACTTGGATAACTATAAGTTTATAACTTCTGCATTGTTTCTCCTTAAGTAAGAGAACACTCATGTTATACTTCAAAGATTTGTTCCAAAAGTAGAAGCACATAAGCAAAAATAATTAAGGCATGTAATAAGAGACTAATTAAAACAAGGTGACAACACAAAAACTAAAGCATACCACATAAACACATGGATTAGCAAATGTTGAGTTCATAGAACAAGAGAAACAGTGGAAATATAGTAAAATAACAGTAAGATAGGCAAACAATAAGATTTAAGTGTGATGATGTTGATAATTGAGCCTATTAAAAGAAATAACTCAATTACCAATTGGAGTTGAGTTTAGTGGAAGACATTAGTCCTCCACAATGTGATGAACTACTTTTAAACAAATTAACTCCAATGAAGAGAACACATGAAAAATAAATAAATAAAATAACAAACAATAAGATTACAGTGTGGTAATTAGTGTTGGATAATTTAGTCTTACTGCAATGTCAACAATGATTGATTATGAGTTAGGAACTTAGGATACTGAATTTGAACCCATTAGCAGCAGTTAGTTGGGGGACCTCTCATTAATGTCTTAAAATTGAGGTATGATTCTGCTGTTCACAGGCATTTTTTTTCTAAATACGCAATCTCCTTCTGTTTATAATGTAGTCCCCAAATTGCCCTCTCCTTTATAGAATACACCACCTTAAAAAAATTGCATGTTTTTTTTTTATTTCTGGAATTTAAACTAACTTTCAAAAATGTATCTTCTTTTTTTAAAAATATTTATTCTTCCTGTTCATTTTTGATACACAATTACATTTAGTCTGACAAATTATTTTGTAACATAGAATAGTGAACTGTAATATGTAAAATTACATAATTGAGGAGAATGTCACGTTAAATTTATGTTTGATACACATTAAGAGTAAGATAGGACAACTACTGATTTTCACTGAATTTTGAACAAAATTATATGGTCTGTTTGCCGTAAGATATGACAGTTGAAAGTCCAAGCAAGGCAACGTTTCTAATGGTTGCATTATCTATGCAAGCGAAATAATCCAAAATGAAAACAGTGTTCAATGGTATCAGTATTAAATACCATAGGAAAGGATTGCCTTCAATTTACAAGCATTCAAACTTAACCGACTTCTCATAATCTAGAATAAGATATATAATGTAAACAATGCTCATAAAATAGCTAAATAATCAACCAAGTCAAAACATCATCTGTCATTTGAATCATAAAATATTTATTCTTCCTGTTCATTTTTGATACATAATTACAATTAGTCTGACAAATTGTTTTGTAACATAGAACAGTGAACTGTGATATGTAAAATTACATAATTGAGGAGCATGTCACGTTAAATCTATGTCTGATACACATTAATGTTGGAACCAAGTTGGTTCTAAGTACTTAGGATTTTGATGTTTACAAAAGCACTCCATGTAATCTTATTTTGAACCTTGAATTATTACATTAAATGCCACCAGAAGATGAAGTTATCAGAGACAAAAGATGAGTTACTAGAGGATAAAAACAGACCAGAGGATACACCTCCAGAAGACACTAGAAAATGCACCCAGAATGTAACAGAGGATGTATCCAGGAATTACCAGAGGATACACCAGGATGTCAAAACACCACTAGAGGATATCTTTCCTGGCCCAGATCAGAAGGAAGCAAAGTCAGAAGAAGACCTGGACCAGACCAGAGGGAAGCCTGCCAGAGGGTGACTTGATCAAGACCAGAAGGAATCATTTGTCAGACTTATTCCAGAAGTTATTCTGACCAGAATATGGTCTGACAGTGAAATGATAAAACAGCCCAGACTTGATCCAGACTTAATCAGAGGATAAGTTAATGGGTCCAGAACAAGAGATTCAATCCAAATTTGACCCAGACCAGAAGATAACATGGTTCAGGGTATGAAACTAAGTCCAGACCAGAAGAAATGATGTCCAGAATTGATCCACACCTGATCTAAAACATAAGGTAAAATGTCCAGACGGAAATATTATTTGTCCAGAGTTAATTTCAGTTCAATCCAGACCAAGTCCAGAATTGGTCCAGATCAGAGGGAATATATTCAGATCAATGGTTCAGATTTAATTATTTGGCCCAGTGTTGGCCGAGATCAGAAGATCAGACCATGGCCCAGTGTTGGCTGAAATCAGAAGGTCAGAATGTGTGGTCCAACATTAGCCGAGATCTGAGGATCACAGCAGATCAGTTTACTAGACCAGGTTGGCCAAGATCAGAAGATCAGAAGATCAAAAAGTGTGGTCCATGGTTGGCCGAAATCAGAGGATCACAGCAGATCACTTAGTATGGTCCAGATGTGGACTAGTGCAGAAGATCAAACGGTCCAGATTTAATCATGAGGATTAACGGTGGAGATTTAATTAAATTTGATCAAAGTATTAAAAGGATCTGTTACAAAAATAAAGTGAAGTCGTATGGAATATCAGGAGCTGTTGGCGGGAAGAAACTAAAGACATGATTGACCAGTTATTTTTGAAAGAAAATATGAAGCATAAAAAGATATGTTTTTTTATTTAAGTGAAGCCCGATTGGTCAAGATATTTTTGCAAGAGAATCCAGCAAGATACAACTCGAAATTAAGCCTGGAAGAGGCCCTAATCTGTATCTATAAAAGGAGGCTCAAGGCAGAATACTTAGCATCGAAAATCACAAAAGAGTCATACATTTCCGAAGCAAACACTCAAGTTTTCAGTGAGGTTAATTGTGAGTTCCAGCTTTCCAGAAGCAAACACTCGTGTTATTTTCTTTCCCTTGTGTTAGATCTAAGTTGTTGAAGTAGAGTCTACAATATGAGGGAGTCAGAAGAGGTAGCAGATTACTTGGCAATTAGATTCAAGGCGTTGTAATTCCTTCTACAATCTGGGGTTGTCAGATTGGTAGGAGAAGACTTGACTTAGGAAGTCAAGGTGTTGTATTCCTCAAGAGTCTAGGATTGTTAGACTGTTTGAGAAGACTGACTTGGAGGGTCAGTGGAACTGTTGTAATTCAAGGTTTGAATTAGTGAAATCCTTCAAGGTGAAGGGACTGGACGTAGCTTCGTTAACGGTGAACTAGTATAAAATTCTGTGTTTTTATTTTTACTTTATATCCGCTGCTACCTCTGTTTTATTCATACATCAAGTTTTGTTTTAAAACTGCAAAAGCAGAAAAAGTATTCAAGTTAGGCAAACACAATTCAACCCCCTTCTCGTGTTTGCACCTTCAATTGGCATCAGAGCTCGATCTCAAGGCTGAGCACTTAACAGTGTTTGAGGAAAGGTCCAAGGGGTTCAACATGGCAGAATCCAGAGATGATTTGGGAGGCAACCTCAATAGACCACCACTGTTTGATGGAGAAAGGTTTGAGTATTGGAAGGACAGAATGAGAATTTTCTTCATATCTCAAGATCCTGAATTATGGAAGATGGTAGTCAAAGGATACACTGCACCTACTGTTTCAGGAGATCCAACTAAAGAACTGGACATGGATTATATGAAACAAGACCAGAGCAGATTTTACAAACTTCATCACAAGTCCAGAAACATCATGATCAGTGCCATCACATTCAAGGAATTTGACAGATGCACAGATAAAGAAACAGCAAAGAGCATATTCGTCAGTCTGGTTCTGACCTATGAAAGAAGCCAGCAGGTTCAAGAAGCAAGGGCTAACATACTGGTTAAACAGTATGAGATGTTCAAGATAGAAGATGATAAAAAAATTGATGAAATGTTTTGTAGATTCCAGACTCTGATATCTGGGCTGAAGGTCTTGAAGAAAAGCTACACAACAGCAGATCATGTCAAGAAGATTCTAAGAAGCTTACTAACCAAGTGGAGACCAATGGTTACTGCAGTTCAGCAAGCCAAAGATCTGAATAACTTAAAAATTGAAGATCTGATCAGCTCACTCAGGTCTCATGAACTAGAACTGGAAACAGATGAACCAAAGAAGAAGAAGAATCTAACCCTGAAGTCGAAACAGAAGAAAGCTGCAAAGGCAGCATCAGAATCAGAGGATAGCGACAATGACTGTGATGATATGGCTTACTTAACCAAACAGATGGTTAAGATATGGGAAAACAGGAAGACGAGAAGCTTCAAGAAGAAACATAACAACAAAGGAAAGGAAGAATCTGAAAAGAAGAGTATCGCTTGTTATGGATGCAATGAACCTGGACATATATAGTCAAAATGTCCAAATCTGGAAAAAGGCAAACAGCAAAAGAAGAGTTCCAAATTCAGAAAGAAGGGTCTGATGGCAGCCTGGGATGTCTCAGAATCAGAAGAATAATCGTCTGATGAAGAAGAGGCAGAAACATCAAAGATGGCACACATCAGGTCTGCCTCTGGACTTCATAAAGGCAAGAATTCAGGAAGGAAAGCAGGCAGAAGGAAGAATGATCAAAGCAGTCATTCAAGCAAGTCTGGAAGCACATCAGAGGGAGCAATTCTGGCTCTGATGGCTCATACAAACTCAAGTTCTGAATACAGTTCAGGCTCTGGAACAGATTCAGAGGATGAAGACGATGAGGTATTTTTTGATCTCTCTAAATCTGAGTTAATCAATGCTTTAAAAGATTTTTTAAATGCAAACAATAAGATGGCTTTAAAACTGAAAACTCTTAGGGAAGATAAGAAAAATCTGACCAAAGAAGTCCAAGTTTTAAAGAATCAAAATTCTGAGTATGCAACTGAAAACAAGGATTTTAAAACTGAAGTTGCAAGACTCAAATCTGAAAACCAAACTCTCAAAAGTAATGTTTGTTCCACGTCCAGAACTATTTGTGAATCTGATATGCATGAGCAATTTTTTCAAAACTTTATTTCTAATGGAATGGAAAGAAGTAAATATGCATCTATGATTTATGGAAACAGTAACACTGGAAAGAGAGGTCTTGGTTTTACAGAAACGATTACTGAAAGTAAAGCTGTTCATTCTGATGTTTTATGCATTGTTTGTGCTAAGAAAGGTCACTCTGAACTATCTTGTCCAATGGTAAAATCTGAACAAGATCAGGGAGCTTTTAAGACTAACAAACCTAAACCCAATCAGTTTTGGGTACCAAAAGATCAAATTATCTATGTTGCAGATATTCTGAGCAAACAAAAGAAGACACCAACAATGGTGCCTGGACAATGGATGTTGGCAATGCACAAGCAGAAGAAGGTTTATGTTCCAACATCTACCAAACAGAAGCCAATTGACTATGGTAGAAGAAGAACTGGTCAACACAATACCCATCAGAACCAGAACCAGAATCATAGGAGGAACAGGAAATATCAAAGAAATCACACATATCACACGAATTAGAACAGGAAGTGGAACCAGAATCAGAACTGGAACTAGTATCAAAGGTACAGGAACTGGAACCAGAACCAAAACTGGAACCAGTATTAGAGGCACAGGAACTGGAACCAGAACCAACACTGGAACCAGAATCAGAATCAGTACCAGAACCCGAACCAGAACCATAACAGGTATCAGTATCAAAGGTTCAGTTATGATCATCAGAATTACTCTAATTATCAGAATCAGTGTAATTACCAGAATCACCATAAGTTCCAGAATCACCAGAGGAACATGGTGTATCAGCCAAAGCAGAAAGAGAAGAATCAGAATCAGGAGAATTCTTCAAACACTCCAGTGAAATTCATCAAGACTACTAACCTGGAAGGGAATTCAAATCCCTTAATCTAAACCATGTAATCACAGAACAAACAGATTTGGAATTTGAAAATCAGAAGCAAGAGGATTTTCAGAGTAAAACTAAAACTGTTGACATAGAGGTTACATCTTGTTGTAAATACTATTATTGTTTGAAATTTATGTTTACTGTGATAACAAGAAGCTTGATCTTAAAAATCAAAGCTAGATAAGTATTCTGTAGGTTATCAAACGGTCAGAGGAACCAGATGATTCCCACGAATTGAACACTTCAGCAGAAACAACATTCCAGTGGTTTCAAAAACAAGCAGAAACCACCAGAAGCAGAATTAATGGTTTGGCTGTATTTAGTTCAATTTTAGAATATTTGATTTGCATTATGTTATATGACAAACTGCTTGATCTTGACAAGTCAAAGCAAGATAAAGATAGTGCAGGTTCACCAAAACCAAAGGGAGCAGAAGCAGAAGAAATAGAAGTACCTGGAAAGGTAGAGGATACAAGCAAGTCAGCAACACATGACAAATCTTCAAAAGATAAATCTGATCAAGTCAGAAACAGCCAAGATAAGTCAAAAGAGAAATCAGGATATTTACCAGAATCAGAAGCTGTTACAGATTTACCAGAACCAGAAGCTGATTTATCAGAATCAAAAGTTGTTACAGATTTACCAGAATTAGAAGTTGATGCAGACCAACCAATGTTGATGAAGATATTGCAGAAGAAGGTTGGATACTTGCAATGCAAGAAGAGCTGAATGAATTCCAAAGGAATGATGTTTGGGATCTGGTATCTAGACCAAACAAAAACATTATTGGAACCAAGTGGGTGTTCAGGAATAAACTCAATGAAAAAGGTGAAGTGGTAAGGAACAAAGCCAGATTTGTAGCTCAAGGATACAATCAACAGGAAAATATAGATTACACTGAAACTTTTGCTCTAGTGACCAGGTTAGAAGCAATTAAAATTCCTTTATCATTTGCTGCTAATCATGATATAGTTCTGTATCAAATGGATGTTAAAAGTGCATTCTTCAATGGCTATATAAGTGAGGAAGTCTATGTCAAACAGCCCCCTGGATTTGAAAATCCTGATTTTCCAAACCATGTTTTTAAACTTAAAAAATCTTTATATGGTTTAAAACAAGCACCAAGGGCATGGTATGACAGACTTAGCAACTTTCTGTTTAAGAATGAATTTGATAGAGGCCAGATTAATAATACTCTATTTAGGAAATCCATTAAAAATGATATTTTGATTATTCAAGTTTATGTTGATGATATCATATTTGGATCCACTAATGGCACTTTGTGCAAAGATTTTTCTGACCTAATGTAGAAAGAGTTCCAAATGGGCATGATGGGAGAACTTAAGTTCTTCCTGGGAATTCAGATTCACCAAGGTAAATCAGGTATACTCATTCACCAATCTAAATACACTAAAGAACTTCTTAAAAAGTTCAAGATGAGTGACTGTAAGCCTATGGCCACCCCCATGCACCCAACCTGCTCACTTGAGAAAGATGAAACCAGCAAAAAGGTAGACTAGAAAACATACAGAGGTATGATTGGATCCCTTCTTTATTTAACTGCTTCTAGACCTAACATTCTGTTTAGTGTTTGTGTCTGTGCCCGTTTTCAAGCTGACCCTAGGGAATCCCATTTAACTGCTGTCAAACGAATATTGAGATACCTTAAAGGAACCACCAACCTTACCCTGTTATACAAGAAAACCTCCACCTACAAACTAAAAGGTTTTTGTGATTCCGACTATGCTGGAGACAAGCTGGAAAGGAAAAGTACAAGTGGCAACTGCACTTTCTTAGGTGATAATTTGATCTGTTGGTCAAGCAAAAGACAAAGCACCATTGTCATGTCAACAGCTGAAGTTTAGTATACATCAGCAACAGGATGCAGCTCACAGTTACTCTGGATGAAACATCAACTTGAAGATTACAACATCTTTGAAACTAATATCCCTTTGTTCTGTGATAACACTTCAGCCATAAACCTAACCAAGAACCCTATCTTACACTCTAGAGCCAAACACATTGAAATAAAACACCATTTCATTAGGGACCATGTTCAAAAAGGGACTTTAAGCATCTAGTTTGTGGACACTAATCATCAATGGGCTGACATCTTCACCAAAACACTACCTGAAGATAGGTTCGAGTTCATCAAGAAGCATCTCAACATTACCTCCATATCTGACTAGCTCAAGTAGTCATCTTAGGAGTTTTTAATTTTCTTGTAATTTTATTTTATGCCTTTTAATTTTCTGTTTTTACTTTCTGTAATTTGTAAAGAGAAAAAAAAATTACAAAAATAGTAGGACCTCTTTTTGGCTGATGACAAAAAGGGGGAGAGAGAGAGAAAAAGGAGAAATAAGTAGAAAATGAGAGATAAAAAGAAAGGAGGAGCGAAAAAGAAAGAGATGAAAAGGAGAAGAAACAGGGAGAGAGAAAAATAAAGAGTGAAAAAGAGAAGAAGTTGAAAAGGAGAGGAAACAGGGAGAGAGAAAAATAAAGAGAGAAATAGAAATAGTGAAAAAAGAGGGAGTTGAAAAGGAGAGGCAATGTGAAGAGAGAAAAGAAAGAGCAAATAAAGAAGGAGATGAAAAGGAGAGGAAAAGAGAAGAAAAGAAAGAGTGAAAAGAGAAGGAGTTGAAAATGAGAAGAAAAAGTCAGTATCAGACTTAGGGGGAGAGATTGGTCTGAGGGGGAGTAATTCAAGTCTTCCAGTTATAAGCTAGCAAAATAAGTTAGGAGGAGAGATTGGTCTGATGTGGCCTACTTGACCACATTGATAGCACACCTTACCATCTTTGGAACAATTTCCAAAGTGAAACCACGAATAGAACATAGTGTAGCTGAAACATTGGAATGTCTCCGAGGGAAAATGGATTGTGATGTTGCTCCATAATCTGATCTATGACTCTGCATTGTTCCAGAAGATGTTGGAACCAAGTTGGTTCTAAGTCTTAGGATTTTGATGTTTACAAAAGCACTCAATGTAATCTTATTTTGTATCTTGAATTATTAAATTAAATGCCACCAGAAGCTAAAGTAATCAAAGAAGAAGATCAAAGGGTTCCAGAGATTGAATCCTGAATGTACCAGAAGATACTCCAGGATGTCAAAACATCACCAGAAGATATCTTTGCCCCAAACCAGAATATAGCATGGTTCAGGGTATGAAACTAAGTCCAGACCAGAAGAAATGATCTCCAGACTTAATCCAGAACTGATCCAAAACAGAAGGTAAAATGTCCAGACTGAAATATTATTTGTCCAAAGTTAATTTCAGTTCAATCCAGACCAAGTCCAGAGTTGGTCCAGACCAGAGGGAAGATATTCAGATCAATGGTTCAGATTTAAGTATTTGGCCCAGTGTTGGCCGAGATCAGAAGATCAGACCATGGCCCAGTGTTGGCTAAAATCAGAAGGTCAGAATTGTGTGGTCCAGCATTGGCCGAGATCAGAGGATCGCAGCAGATCAGTTTGCTAGACCAGATTGGCCGAGATTAGAAGATCAGAAGATCAGAAAGTGTGGTCCAGGGTTGGACGAAATCAGAGGATCACAACAGATCACTTAGTATGGTCTAGATGTGGACTAGCGCAGAAGATCAAATGGTCCAGATTTAATCATGAGGATTAACGATGGAGATTTAATTAAATTTGATCAAAGTATTAAAAGGATTTGTTACAAAAATAAAGTGAAGTCGTATGGAAGATCAGGAGCTGTTGGCGGGAAGAAACTAAAGACATGATTGGCCAGTTATTTTTGAAAGAAAATATGAAGCATAAAAAGATATGTTTTTTATTTAAGTGAAGCCCGATTGGTCAAGATATTTTTGCATCGAAATTAAGCCTGGAAGAGGCTCTAATCTGCATCTATAAAAGGAGGCTCAAGGCAGAATACTTAGCATCAAAAATCACAAAAGAGTCATACACTTCCAAAGCAAACACTCAAGTTTTCAGTGAGGTTAACTGTGAGTTCCAGCTTTCCAGAAGCAAACACTCGTGTTATTTTCTTTCCCTTGTGTTAGATCTAAGTTGTTGAAGTAGAGTCTACAATCTGAGGGAGTCAGAAGAGGTAGCAGATTACTTTGCAATTAGATTCAAGGCGTTGTAATTCTTTCTACAATCTGGGGTTGTCAGATTGGTAGGAGAAGACTTGACTTAGGAAGTCAAGGTGCTGTATTCCTCAAGAGTCTAGGATTGTTAGACTGTTTGAGAAGACTAACTTGGAGGGTCAGTGGAACTGTTGTAATTCAAGGTTTGAATTAGTGAAATCCTTCAAGGTGAAGGGACTCGACGTAGCTTCGTTAATGGTGAACCAGTATAAAATTCTGTGTTTTTATTTTTACTTTATATCCGCTGCTAACTTTGTTTTATTCATACATCAAGTTTTGTTTTAAAACTGCAAAAACAGAAAAAGTATTCAAGTTAGGCAAACACAATTCAACCCCCCTTCTCGTGTTTGCACCTTCAATTAAGAGTAATAGCTTGGGTTTATTTATCAGACCAAATTGATTGAAGTATGTATAATGAAGGAGTTCACAATAGAGTATAATGTAACCTATATTAGCCAATCCGTTGAAATAAAGGTTAGTGAAAACTCATGTGTGAGTTGTATTTGTTAAATAGTGTAATTAAACACAAGATGAATATGCTTCGGCATAAACACACTTTAATGTATTTGTATTGCAGGATGATTTGTGACTGTATATATCTTTTCTTTTACAAATTATACCTCTTAGTGTATTGGCATAAAATAAAACTATTTGAAAATAAATTCAACTACATTTCTGCTTTCAGTGGCAAAACTCAGGTTGTACCCAAATACTTTCTCATGGCATTTAGAAGTACTCTCTTTTTTAAAAATGTATCTTCGTTTTTCAATTAAGTGCACAAATACATCCATAGTTTGAACTTAGAACTACTAGATAAGAATTTATTCATGCAATTTATCGTATTTTGTTTAATTAGCTCATTCCATTTCATTCTACTCAATTTCACCTTATAAAATTAATTCAAATATACTCTTAATATTGAAGATAACAATTACAACTATAGTCTATAGGTATATTGGAACATTGCAAGGAATACATACAAATTTATCCCTGTCTGAATCTAACAGTTACAACTATAGGTACTTATATTGATACGGTAACATTTAAAATGGTCTCTGTCCAAATAAGACATCAAGTTCGTGCTGCATCGTATCATCATATTAATTTCTTATATTTGCCATATAATCAACTAAGTTCAGAATCCTTCACCATAAAATATCAAGCAAAAAGATTATAGAACCACAACTAGTGCAAAATCAAACCATTTTAATAGATGAAGCCAATAATGCTGAACATAAATCTGAACATAAATATGGAACAAACAATTATTACTATAGGAACAAGGTAATCGAATAGTCGAACAAGAAAATATTTACCAAATCGTTCCAAAATGCAAGGAGCAAGAAAAAATAATAAGCAAAGAGTGAGAAGATAAATACCTCGAGTGAATACGGAGAAGACAGAGACACAACGAATCACGAAAATGAATGAATGTTGATACAGGAGCAATGCGCAGCACAAAGGAGAAATAGAGAAGGTTGAAGGTTCCGAGCGCAGCGCAAAGACTGTTGATACCGGAGCAACAACTCGAGGAAAAAGTGAATGTTACGATTGCAGCGCAAAGGGGATCGATCGTGAGTGAATGAAGAGGAAATAGAGTTAGGGTACGGTGGTTCTGTTTCTTAACTTGCTTTTGTTTCTTAATTAACTAGAGGAAAGTTTAAGTTAATTAACTAGAGGAAATTTTTCAAAAAAAAAAAAATACAATAATTAATTAATTATTATTTAAACTAACTTGAGGCCACATTTTTTATAGCTTTAGACCACACTTAAAATGTGTAGTTATTAAACTTAATTAGACAACGGTTTTTCTTCGTGGTAAAACAACAATACTTTTAAAATTGTGGCTTAATCGATGACAATAACAAAATATGCAACGGTTTTTATTCAAAGTTAAGAAATTGTACTCTATAAGTAAATTATAGGCAACACTCAAAAAACTGTTGCCTTTTTCCGTTTCCAGCCACTCTTTTTTACCCGTTGCTAAGTGAAGTGTGGCCTAAAATGAAAAATGTTGTAGTGAAAGTTTATTTTCAATAATTCAACTGTTCAATCTTAACTAACTAGACAAACTACGACCTAAAAACTATGATTTCAACTATCTAACCTAATTACATTAACAACTACTTAGAAATTCTTATTTAGAGTAATCTACAATTCAATTTTAACTAATTAGACTAACTAAGATCTATGAATTCTAATTTCGATGATCCAAAAATTTAATCTTACTTAATTTCACAAACAATGACTTTGAAATTATAATTTTAATGATTCAACGACTCAATCTGGACTAATTAAATTGAATCGTTAAATAATATAAATTATAATTTATAAGTCTTAGTTTATTTTGTTAAGATTGAATTGTTGAATAATTAAAATTGAAATTTTTAAGTCATTCTTTGTGTAATTAGTTTAGACTGAACCATTAGATCATCCAAATTACAATTTCTATGTTATATTTGGTTTATTTACTTCAGAAATTTTAATTTCGATGATCTAACGATTCAATCATAATTTATTAGAGTTATTATGACTTAGAATTTCAAATTTTTATGATTTAACAATTCAATCTAACCTAATTAAACTAACTATAATTTAAAAATTCTAATTTCGATGTTGTAACGGTACAATCAGTACTAATTCTAGACTCGAGTTCAGAGATTGTGCCAGAAGTCTGGTTGCCAGATAAATATACATTGGCAATGTGAAAATCAAGACTCTTATCTTCAAAGCGGACTTGATACCTAAAATACCAAATTGTGTCAATGATAAAGATGATGCTAGCTAAGATAAAACAAAAAAAACAATCCGCTTTGAAGACAAAAGTTTTGATTTTTACATTGTCATTAACAAAATTAATGTCAATGTATCTTTATTTAGCAACCATACTTCTAACACATTCTCTAATTCTATGCATGAATTTCTAAGTCTCAAGTCCTTATAGGTTAAAACCCATGCTTCTAAGGCTTTTACCATCAAGGAAGTGTATTGGCACCCTCCTAACGAATATTACATTAAATGTAATATAGATTAAGGTGCTTATGGTTGTTCTGACCCTATTGCTTGAGGAGATATATGTAGGGACAATTTCCCTGATTCACTAGGTTGTTTCGTTGTGAATTTGAGGATTACAACTGCATTGAATGTTGAGTTTAGGTTGTGATTGAAAGAACATACAAGAATGAGTGCCATTTTTTGTGGATTGGGTCTAATTCTCAATCGGAAAAACTAGCTTTCATAAATCATGGTCTTGTTATTTGGTGTACTAGATAAAATGACTTAATTGTGTTGTGATGGTCAAAAGAATGAAGTTTGTTATCTCATATGAGAAGGTAATCAATGTGTTGTCTTCATTGTTAATTTGGGACTTTATATTGTTAACACTTATCAATGGGATGCTTTTCCTTCTAATATTTAAGATGTTTTCCATAGAAACATATAATTAGTCTTCCTAAATTTAGATTCTGCTGATTTTTATAGATGTTTATTGCATTCTTTATTTCTTCACCATGGTTTTATCCATCTAAGTTTTTCAAGTAAGGTTTTTAACAAGGCAGTAATTTGTGTCCATTAAAAAAATTTATCTTGGATTTTTGTATACTCCCCAAGAATTTTGTATTTTCTATTCTATTTTATATTTAATAATATTTAAAGTGTTGTAAATAATAAGTGATTGATTTGAAGTGTCAATATATTGATATGTTAATCATGTGATGTCTTTGTATTTCATTTTTGCAAAAAAGAAAACAAAATCAAAAATTCTAGACACACTATTACTATTTCAATTTTGTGTATTATTTTATAAAGTATTATATATTGTCGATATTTTGAGCACTTTGTTCATTATTTTCCAAAGCATTCTATCATCACCATTTGGGTTATATTTTCTGAGCATCTCACTCATTATTATCTGATTCTACTATATGGCATATTTGTCCACACACTAGGAAACTTTTTTAAGTCAAACAAATCTTAATACTTTGCAAAACAAGTGCTATTACAATTTCCACAAAAAACTGAAGTTCTATTAGAGTTAATTACGGTTGTTATCATTGTTCTCCTTTTAATTCTCATATGGACTCATATATATAAATAGGGCCTATTGTATTTATTATTTAGCAATTGATCAAGTTAACAATAATATTTTCTCTAAATTTTTTTTATTTATGATTTTTATTTAGAATTGTAATATGGTATCAGATGAATAATTATTCAATTATTATTTTTTCTTTAAAATTTTTGAGAAAATTTTCATTAAAACTTAATTAATTTATCTTTCATTTTGTGTTTGATTCTTGAAGAATTTGTTTATTTTCTTCTTTTTTTCATTTCAAATTTCAAATTCAAATTATTTCATGAAGACGATGATAAAAAAATAAGACAATGGTTATTAAGGACAATATGTTTGCAGCAAAGTTTATACAAAAAAAAAATCATTATTTCCTCACTTTTCTCCTTCTTTCTCCGTTCAAAACTCATTTATTCAATATTTTTAAAAAAGGAGCATTTTTTATTATTTCTAACAAAAAATTTGAAATTATCCATCACAAGGAACTTCCATACAAAATTATTGGCAAAACCCATGTTGCAGCAAATTTGGTAAATATTTTAGAAGTTTAACTACAATCAAGGTTATTCATGTGGATAGAATCTTGCTTAAAGTCGTTGTGGTCCAAATCATTTTCTTGATCTCCAACATCATGAAAATATGTACTTGAATCAGCCTTCAAGATTTCTTGTAGATGGAGTATTTCCTAGATATATGTCTCCAACAAAATTTAAATTTCTTTCAAAGCCTTCTTCTTTGGGTTTGTGAAAGTTTCTCAAGAACTTAAAAAAATATATGGTGCTAAATAGAATTTCATTTTTTTTAATCCAATTGACATTCTAGCTTATATCCACGAAAATAATGAATAGCTAAGAAAAATTCATTATTTTTAGTTTAAGCGACATTTTAACTTCTATATATACTTAAAAATAAATAAATTGATAAGCAAATAAGGAATTTTTATTGTAACAAATATGGTGTTCTATTAAATAAATATTGGATCTTTTGTTGGAGTATGCTATAAATCTTGAACAAGAAGAAGATGAAATTGATAATGATGAAAGTTGCACAAATAAATTTCAAAACGTGTGTATCACACTAAGCTTTAGTGTTCGATTCGCCTCCACCAATCTATATATATTTGATGCAAACGGGTTAACCGACGAATCCCCTTCAGGATATTTTGAAATCCTTAAAGTGAATTGGACATTCACATCAAGTCTATCTATCAATGTTATATAGTTTACAAAATAAAGTTTCTTCATTTAATCTCGTGCACTAGAGAAAATAAGAAATGACTCAAAAATATTGACTCGTGTAACATGAAAATTGTGTTCTTCTTTCTACCTTTAAAGTGTCTTTATTTATTGAGAAACTCATACCAATTGGTGAAAGAAAACAACTTTTGAAGAAGTTTGTAACTATTGGTAACTTAACACGTGCATTGATTTGATGACTAACAAATACATTAGTTTGATGACTAACATTAAATCCAAACGTTGCAACCACTTAAACAAGTGATATATTAAGTTATTTAATTTTGTTTCATTAATATAACTATTAAAAAATTTCAAATATATTTTGGAAATTCAACAATGTAATATCAACAATGTATATACTATTTATTTTCATACACTTATTTAACATTTCATTTTCTCTATATTTCTCTTATTTTATCGCATCATCAATCTATTAAATCATTCTTTATTATTTATTTTTCTCTCAAAATATATACACCCTCGTGAGATCTATACCAAATATTTTTCTTGTAATATATTTGTAGCAGTGGTAATAAATAAAAATATTTCAAACCGACTGATTTTTAATCAATATGTGCTTTGAAGGTTTTTTTTTTTTTTTTTTATAATTAGAAGCTATAACTAATTGATTTTTGTTTCTTGGTGTGTGCATTCCTAATAATTTTTGTAATCTCTGCGTAAAAATATTAAAAAAGAATTTATTTTTATGAGATACTTGAATTGAGATAATCTAAATTTAGAGAAAAAATATAAAAAATATGCAAGCACTCCAAATAATTACAGCTCTCTTACATAAGAGTATCGCATGTAGCTACAACTTACATAAGTGCTTTTTGTTTGGGTACAATACATAAGTACTTTATTCCTCTCCTTTTTCTTAGAATTTAATCGAAACAATTTTCAATTTATCAACTCCTTAATCCGTATTAAACCATTTTCCAAGTTTATACCGTAAATGTAGTTTAGATTTATGTGTAGTTTACATTTCCGGGTATATTTGAACATGCAAACAAAAAGCAATTGTTTTGAGAAAATATTATTGGTTGTTAGTGTAAATAAATATTTTTACACATAATGTAATGTATTTCCCTCTATAAACTCAATTTAAATTATGTGAAATTGTACTAACTTTTAAATACTTATACTTTTATAAAATATAAAAGTATTTAGTTATTAGTATTTTTAAGTTTTACAAATAATTATCTTTTAATATAATATAAATATAATATTATTTTGCATAAAATTTATATGTGTATTGTACGAGTCCATACACTAATTATTAATAACAAATTCAAGTAAATAAATAAATGTTATTTTACTGACACTTTTTTTTTTATGAATTTGTTTTTTGACAAGATACTTTTTGGTGAATTTTATTTAGTTATTATTATAATATATTTTAAGTGATACTATTAAATAAAAATATATTTAACTATTGATTTAAATATTAGCAGTATCATTGAACGTTAAATTGACACAAATTATTATCATTTAATTTTAGGCACAACAACTTTACTTCCATCTTTCGAAATAAAAATATTTTTATTTATGTATTTTTTATCATCATAAATATAAAATAAAAATAATACTTTAAAATTTACATAGTAATAATTAAAATTTACGATTTAAAAAACAAAATTAAAATTTCAATGAAAAGGAGTAATATAGAGGCAGTGATCGATTCAGTGTACTGTCTTTTAAAGGGATGGTTTTTCGATGTGGTCAACTGATTCTATCCCAACCCAATTAATACTGGAAAATGGAAATGAAACAATTTCTTTTTTTTTTTGTGTGCATGTGTGTGTGTGTGTTTTTTTTTTTAAATGAACATGCAGTTTCATAAAAAACAACTTCACATTATGATGACAGATGGTTCTCAATGAGACTGACAAGCAAAATAAAATCAACTTATATATAAGTTATATTTTTCCTAAGAAAAAAAAAAAACTTCAACTTTAATTCATTCAAATTCAATCTCTCACCCCAATACAACATCAATCTCAATTTGAATTTCTCACAATGACAACTCTAAAGAATGATACAAGTAGTGACATTGAATCAATTGATCAAGAAATTGAAGAAGAAACTCATCTAGATCTAACAAATTCCTCCACAATGATCAAAACAATGCAGCAGAATCTGCATGCAGATGAAAAGTCAAGCACTAACAAAAGGTACATGCCCCTTTTGGTAATTAACTACATTTTTCTCTTTGTAGGGTCACTTTCTTCAAGTTTACTCTCAAAGTACTATTTTATCCACAAAGGTTCAAGTAGATGGGTTTCAACTTTTGTTCAATCTTCAGGTTTTCCTCTCTTAATAATCCCAATTTTTTCCACTTATTATCATTTAAAATCAACAAAAAGAAAACCCTTTTCAGATTTCAACCTAAAAATGTTAACTTTATCAATTTCAATTGGTTTAATGTTGGGAATCAACAATCTTTTCTTCTCATGGGGAAATTCATATCTCCCTGTTTCAACCTCTGCACTTTTGCTATCTTCACAGCTAATTTTCAATCTTGTTCTTTCTGTCATCATTGTGAAGCAAAAAATCACTTTTTCAAATCTCAATTGTGTAATCCTTCTTACCTTAAGTTCTATCCTTCTAGCATTGGATTCTAGTCACGAGAAGCCAAATGGGGTGACAATAAAAGAGTACTTTATTGGATTCTTTTGCACAATTGGTGCTGGGTTGTTATTTGCATTGTATTTACCAGTTATGGAGAAGGTTTATAAAGAGGTTTATTGTTATGAAATGGTGATGGAAATGCAATTTATAATGGAAATTGCAGCCACTCTTTTGGCTACAATAGGAATGCTATTTGATGGTGGATTTCATGATATGAAGGAAGAAAGTGAGAAAATTTTTGATAAAGGAAAAAGAGTTTATTGGGTGACTGTTATGGCTAATGTGGTGACATGGCAGTTTTGTTTTATGGGAACAGCTGGTATGGTTTTTTTGACATGTTCATTAACTGGTGGTATTTGCATGACAGCTTTGTTGTGTATGAATGTGTTGGGAGGTGTTTTGGTTTTTAGAGATGAATTTGATGGTTTTAAGGCTGTGTCAACTGTTTTGTGTATGTGGGGGTTTTGTTCTTATGTTTACGGTATGTATGTTAAGATGGTTGAAGAGAAAAGTAGAATGAGGAATCATAATAAGTCGTCTACTGAGATGGTGTATATTGGGAATCATCCTTTGTTTGACTCACTCAACTAATTCCAATCTATTTTTGGCTGTGATTTTGAGAAGTTAATCTTTGAATACTTTGAGTGGAGGAGAGTTTGAAATGTTATTTTGTATTTATTATTTGAATAAAACTAATGTGTTTTTTTTTGTCAGCTAAAACTAACAATTTATATGAAGGGTTATCTTGTTATGACTTGGACTATTTTTATCCCAAAATAATTTTCTTATTTGATTATTTCGTATAATAAATATATAAATACAAAAGAAAGAAATAATAAATGGAGAGTGATAAAGATAGTATTAACTAGACTTATGTATGTGTGCCATGCACAGACCAATTACAAAAATAATACAAATAAAAATTATTAAAAATTGCCAATAATTATGATATTGACATTTTTGAATCACATATATAAAGACATATATTTTCAGCACATGTTAAGACAAGGAAAGATAAAGTGAAATAATATGATAAAAATTACTCACAAATTTTATCCAATTGATAAATGAGAACATTTTATCATTAATGCTAGTGAAATTTTTGAAGCACGCATGTAAAGAAATAAATGGACTCAAGCCAAGCCAATCATTAATGGACTCAAGTACAACTTAAATAGATGAATGAGAATACTTAATCATTAATTATAGTATTTTTGAAGCACACAAATTTTATCTAATAGATGAATAGAACAATTTGTCATTAATTGTATAATGATGTAAAGTACAAATCTTGCAAATTGAGCAGAGCATTTGTAGCGTTTTCTTTGCGGAAGGGCATCATGAGTAAAAATCGATTTCTGGCTATTTGTGGTGAAGTGAAAATAAGCCTTGAAGTTGAGTAAACTAAATAAACTTATCAAAAATATTTTTATAATAAACATATACAATACGAATAATATCTCAAAAATAAATCTTGAAAAGTATTTATTGATAGAGATCAATACCTTGAATGGATTTATATTTTTGAAGGATTAGTCTCTAACAAAATGTTACCTTGACAACAAAAAAATATAAAATAAAAATAAATGTTTAAAATATGATAATTAATAATTACATACTTTTATAAAGAACTTAGTTTTGTTATCTATATCAGCATGTATATGTAGCATCAAATTGTTGAAAACTTAGTTAAAATTGGCTCCATAAACGCAAGAGCATAGTCACTTTAGGAGGATATAAAAAACAAAGTGGCAAAAAAAATCCAGCAAGGAATTTAGTGAGCAAGAAAAAGATTAAAAGAAATAGAATAAGCACCCTCAAATCCTGTTTTCTCATTCTCATTCTCATTTATTTTAACAAGTTTTCTTTTGGATAAAAGGAACAGAATATTAGAGAAATCTAAAAAAGTAAAATAAGAGAGAAAGGAGAGGTTGTGACCATTTCAATAATGGTGGTTGAGGAAATTTCAGAGGTAGAAGTCGAGGAAATTTTATAGGAAGAGGACGTGGTAATTTTAACCTGTGGAGAGATAATAATTTATATCCGTCAAATTAAGGAAAAGACGAAAATAATTTCAATCATGGCAGATGAAGATGCAAATACAATCAAGAAATGAAAGATTATAGTTGTTATCATTGTGAAAAATTTGGACACAAAGCAACTGATTGTAGATATCATCATCAAAAAAACATGACAGAGAATCATTATCAAAATACTAATGAGAGTTTTGAAAAGCTGCAAAATTTATTTTTAACAAGCAATAGTTTTTCTGAAGATAAAGATATTTGGTATTTGGATATTGGGTGTCGTAATCATATGTGTGGAAAAAATGAATTATTTTCTTCTCTTAATGATACGATAAGATCTACCGTGAAATTCAAATATATTGACTTTGGGAAAATGCCACATTGCTATAAGGTTGAAATATGGATCTCAAAGTTTTTTTATTGGTGATGTTTTCTATGCTCCTGGACTACATCATAATCTATTGAGTATGGGATAAATATAAGAGAAAAGCTACAACGTGCAGATTCACAACAGTAATTGCACGTTGATTGACAAAACTGACAGATTTATCACAAAGGTAAGAGTGACACCTAACCGCCTATTCCCTCTAAAAATTCGTCATGAAAGATTTCCTTGCTTGAGCTCTATAATTTCAAATGATGATTGATTGTGGCATATGAGATTTGATCACTTTCATTGTCTGGCATGAATTACTTATAACGAAAAGAATATGTTTCTAGTTTGCATTGAAATAGCAATGTCGATTTACAAGAACTGGGGGTTTGAATTGTAAATTCGCCCTTTTAAAATTCCTGTTAAAAACTTAAGAAAATAACTCAAGATTGATCTTGGTTGTGAAAATAGAAAACGGAGAACATTCTGAAGGTGCAAAAACAAGAATTTTATTGTGTTTTCAAAACTTGAATTCTTCTGCTGTTATGTTGAATTGATACAAATTATTTGATGAATAAATAATCAGATTTAGCTGCGGGTAATCACAACATAAGAACACAACAATTTATCTTGGCTCAGCATTAACTAGGCTACGTCCAGTCCCTTCCTTCAGAAGGCCTTTTTCACTAATTCAAACTCTTTTGAATTACAACACCATTGACCCTTCAAGGCAGTCTTCCCAAACAGTCTGAAAACCCTAGACTTTTGAGGAACAACAACACCTTGACTATACCAGCCAAGTCTTCTCAAACAGTTTGACAACCCTAGACTTTTGAGGAACTTCACAACCTTAAACCTACAAGCAAAGTCTTTTTCTAACAACCTGACAACCCCAGATTTTAGAAGAAACTTCAACACTATAGGCTTTTATATAAGAGATCGAAATTAGAACTGAATAACTACTTCTGGAAAGTTGATACTCACGATAATCTTAAAGTGAACTAGAGTGTTTGCTTCTGAATAATTTATGATGACGATCTGCTTCATACTCTAAGAAAAGAACACTTAGAAAATATTTATCTTTTAAGCAAGTGTTTATCTCCTTTGAACTCTTTGAATACTTAGGAATTTTTTGCTCGAGTTCTTCTATTTTTCGATGTTTATTCTTAAGCATTAAGCCTCTATTTATAGTTGAAATTAGTGCTTCACTTTGATATGATGTTTTACTTTTGGAGTGTATTTCGATTAATTCTGTTTTGAGAATATTCTGAAGTATTTTGCTCAGATTCTGTTTCTGAAGTCTTTTGCTCCGATTCTGTTTTGAGCATTTTACTCAGATTTTGTTTTGAACATACTTTTAGCTACATTATGTTTCTAGAGTTTTTTTTCTCCGATTCTGTTTTGAGCATACTTTCAGCTTCTAATGATGTAGCTTCTGATTTTTGCATCTAATAAGATCCTCTAAAATTATCCTCTGATGGGATCCTCTGATTTTATCCTCTAGTGATATCCTCTGGTATTTTCTGGAGGTATCTTCTGGTACCCTCTGGTGACATCCTCTCGATGTTTCCTTTGGTATCCTCTAAACATATCCTCTGGATGCATTTTTATCTTCTGGTGACTTCATTTTCTGATGACATCTTCTGCTTCTGATTTGTATCTTCTGCTAACGTCATCCTCTGATTTCTTCTTCTGGTGACGTCATCTTCTGGTGACATCCTCTGGTGACGTTATCCTCTGATTTCTGCTTCTGGTTACGTTATCTGATTTTTCATTCTTCTTCTAAGTCAAAATACGATTTTCATAAAATACATTTGTTAACATCAAAACTTTAATTGCAAGAACCAACTTGGTTCCAACACGTTCTTGGTTTTCACCAGAAAACAGATAGCGTTCTTGGTTAGTTAAAATCAACAGTTCAGTTTATCTATTTAACTTGATAATTAAAAGACTGAAAGTAAATAGAGATAAGGGAAGAGAAATCACACACGGATATATCCTGGTTCACCCAACCCGGGCTACGTCTAGTCCTCACAACGGTGGGATTTTCACTAAGTGCTAAAACAGAGATCAATCTTGGTTTTTCACACCCTATTTCAGATCAACTTTGATCTGTTACAAAAACAAATCCTTTCCACCCAGAAAGGAGTTCAATCAAATCACCTATCAATCTTTAGATAGGATTATACAGTTCACCTTTTAATCATAAAAGGATTTCCAACAAGTTTACTCAAAACCACACTATAGCCTTGAGTTTACAATGATATGATTTAAAGTGTTTTGTCATAATCTGAGAAGGCTCAACACTTGTTTGAGTTCTGATTCTTTGATAGAGAAATACACGAGAATGATTCTAGGAATCGAATAGGAAAAATCAGAACTGACTCAATGTATGTGAGTGAGATAACTTCAAGTATGATTGAAGTGAGTAATGAATTGCTTAGTACTTGCAGCTCTGATTTTGGACAGAATCTGAGTATGCTCAACTCTTGTTTGAGTTCTGATTCTTTGACAAAAGAATTCAGTAGAATGATTCTGATATGAAGAAGAAGAAGAAGAACAGAACTGAATCTTTTGGTTGTGATTAAGAAGCTTTTAAGTATATATGTGTATGTAAGTGATGTATTAATTTGAACTTGAAGCTCTTGAATCTGATTATGAATGATGAAAAAATTGCTTTCGTGAGTGCTTTTTGTTGCCTATATCTTGAGTTCTCTTTTATGGACTCAAAAAGTACTTTTGACAGCTCATCTGCCCGTTGGGAATAACTGGCTTGTCCTCTATCTGTGATTAGGTGAGAGCAGGTCAAAAAGCAAGAACGTTCTTCATTCTGCTTCTAATGTTCAAGAGCAGACTTGGTTCTTCCTTTGTGTTGCAAATGAGTCTTGATCATAGTGATGCGTATTCTTGACTTTTAAATTATAGGGATCCTCTGGTGATATCCTCTGGATGTATTTTCTGGTATCCTCTGGAGGTATCCTCTGATGACGTCATCTGGAGGTATCCTCTAGATGTATCTTCTGGTGACGTCATCTGGAGGTATCATCTGGTGACGACATCTATAGGTATCGTCTAGATGTATCCTCTGGTGACGACTTCTGGAGGTATCCTCTGGTGACATCATCTAGAGGTATCCTCTGTTGACGACTTCTGGAGGTATCCTCTGTTGACGACTTCTGGAGGTATCCTCTGTTGACGACTTCTGGAGGTATCCTCTGGTGACATCCTCTAATGACGTCATCCTCTGGTGACATCAGAATGTTTTCCAAAATGTTCTTGGATCTTCAGATTTGATATTGCTTCTCTCAACTGATTTTGATTCGAATTTCCTTCAAGTCTTCCGTGATTTTTGAATCAAATCCCCTTAATACTTTGATCAGATTTCTATCAAAAATCAATCAAGTCTTCTTCGAATTTTAATTAAGTCTTCACTTGTTCATGATTTAAATATGGATTATATGATTTGCTGATCTGGATCAAGTCTGGACCATGTGATCTAATGTGTACCATTTTTCTTCCTGATCTGGACAGTGTAACCTTCTGATATGGACTATGTGATATTATGATCTAGACCTGTGATCTTCTTGCTTGAACCATGCTATCTTCTTGTCTGGACCAAGTCTTCTATTATGGACCAAATCTGGAACATGTCTTCTGTTATGGACTGAGTTATCTTCTGAACTCTGTTTCCTTCTAGTTTGACCAAGACTCCTTCTAGACAAGATTACCTTCTGGTCTGGACCAAGTCTCCTTCTGGACCATGTTTCCTTCTGATCTGGGCCATGAATAATATCCTCTGATAATGTCATTGTTTCTCTCCTCTGATGATACACTTCAAGATCGTTCAACGTTCTAGGCAGTCAAGTTGGAGAAGAATGTAACAAGGCTGGAGAATGATGTTCAGTATGCTGGAGAATGATTGTATCATTCTGGGCTGATGTTATCATATTGGAGTATGATGTTGATCATTCTGGAGATAGTTGTTAATCATGCTAGAGAAAGATGTTTGCTGCTGGAGATTATTTATCAATCTGGAGACTGATGATACACTTCTGGATAATGATGTTAAACATGCTGGAGATTGATGTTAACATGCTGAAGAATGATAATCATTCTAGACAGAAGATCATTTTGGACAGCAAATCATTCTGGACATTCTGTAGACTGATCTGATCATTCTGGACATTTCTGGAGACTGATCTGTCTTGTTGGAACAGTTTGATTCATAGCCTTTTTCCTTAAACAAAACTCAAGTGCAATAATTAGTAGATCACCATTCATAAAACTCAATTATTTAATTCAAAAGGTTTGTTGTCATTAAAACATATATCAAAAAGGTTTTTTCCTCAACATGCATGTTGTGAACATTCCAAATAATGTAGGTGAGACTTGTCAAATTGGAAAGAAGCATAGAGAATCATTTCCAATTGGAAGATCTTGGAGGGCAAAGAAACTACTGGAGATAGTTGAAGTAACAATGTAAATCACAAGGAAATGGGTTTGAATTGTGATTGTCTTTTAAAAAATTAATTCCTGCTTTTAATTTAAACTAACTCAAGATTAATTTTGGTTTCAAAACAAAAATGCAGAACGTTCTTAATTAGTGAAAATAAATGAAAGAGATTATATCTACGTGACATGTGCTTGTGAGTGATAAATAATTAAAGATAAGAATAAGAGAATCACACAATAATGTATCATGGTTCACCCAAGATGAGATACGTCCAATCCTCACAATTTGTGAGTTTTTCCACTAATGCGCTTTAACTAGTGGCTAAAGGTTTGGTGGGAATGTTTTATGCAATGGAGTTATAATATTAAGAAATAAAATATTAGAAGATATAATTAGAAAAAAGAAATTAAGCTAATGAAAGTTGGTTTAGTTGGTAAATAGTTGATTCACACTTATAATGTTGTGGGTTCAACAATCGCGGCTAATGTGTATATATCCTTGGTGGGTATTAAGTAAGTACCTACCCTCTTGAGTCTTGAGGCGTTCTCTAACTCTGATGAGCTCCCATAATCCAATTCATCTAAACTTTTACAGAAGAATAAAAAGGTTTACCTCTTCCATCCGCCCATTACTCTGCGAGGAGAACCCGTATCTACCCCCATTTTTGGCAGGGATTCGAATTTGGATCCTAGCCTCTTGAAGGGTTGGGTTTTCCCGTCCCGACCTCACCCTTGTCTATATAAAATATTGTAACAAAAATTTGTCTTCAAATGAATGACTTTTCGGGGCTCAATGCAATCTTTTGTTTTTTTTTTTGTGAAGATGTTCAATGCAATCTAAATTACTATTTTTTTTTAATTGTACTCTTGAATTAATATTAATTGCATTAGTTTCAATTCAATCTATCTCACTTTGCATTTGCGGTAT
Organism: Cicer cuneatum; assembly: GCA_037974295.1. Taxonomy (NCBI): domain Eukaryota; kingdom Viridiplantae; phylum Streptophyta; class Magnoliopsida; order Fabales; family Fabaceae; genus Cicer; species Cicer cuneatum. The sequence goes on from JBBPBO010001984.1 coordinate 11,332,504, forward strand.
TGGTGTAAACATTAATAATTCATAAAGATAATTTAGTAAAAATATTTATTCTTTCTATTTTATATATATTTTTTATTAGTACACATGAAATTGTAAAGTGTATCACTCATTGTAGAAATAAATATAATAAAGGAAACTTTATTAGATAATGATAAAATAAAATTATATGAAAAGAAGAGATTAAATTTTTTTATATAAAAATATTAAATAAAATGAATGGTTACATGTATATAAAAGTAACAATATTTGTCTTAATAAAGCTGTCGGTTTCTAATGTAATTTTATTGATTTTTCAATCTGCATTCTCAAATTAGTAATACGTGTTTCACTTTTTAGTTATTATTTTTCACTTTATATTTAATTAAAATCAATATTATTTTTCTTTCATTTATTATAATTTTTGTAGTTTGTATGAAATTATTAAATGGGATAATTTTGTAGGATAAATGAGGAATTTTTTTAATAAATTAAACGAATAATGCATTTTACTAAAAAGAACATTTAATGTTAAATTATTACTATAATCAAACTAAATAAAGTGCCAATATTAATTGAGTGATAATGTACAAAATATTAAATATATTTTTAGCTTATTCCCTATAAAAAATTGATCTTATTTTCAGTCCTCACATCTATAAAATAGAGTGTTTTTAGTTATTGTAAAGTCTAAAATAATCTTATTTTTAAAAAAGGTGAGAACTTAAAAGGATAAACTTTTTATAAAGACTGTTATGTTATATAGGAAAAATATCTATAAAGACTAAACTCGTTTTAGAATTGTAGAGACTAAAACGTCTATTATTTTAAAAGAATTACAAATATATTTTAATTATTAAATATTTTACATACACCATGTATTAAAATAAGTTAATTAAAATAATAATGATAAACGAAGCAAAATTAAGATGGGATTGAAAATATTGTGCCATAATATACAAAAGTTATTTATCATAGAAATTATTAAAAAAAAATTGTCAAAAAAAAAAAGAGAAAAAATTTACTTATATTTTTGTCACAATCTAAAAAAAAGACCGTTATTATGAGGCCCATCAAAGGTCCACAAGTGTTTCAGCGCAAAAGTCGTTACTTCCTTTTATTGTTTTCCCGCCAAAACCCAAAACTATTATTGATTATTTCTTTTCATTGACTTAGTGTTCTGCGTTTTTAATAATAAATAAAAATCTAAATAACTGTATTATTTGTTTGAGATGAATTACCAGCTTAGATTAAGGCAACGAAATGAACTCTAACCCTAACAAGGACATTATCATTGGGTCTTTACAACATTAAAATGGTGAAGTGGTATATTGGGTTTCCATTTCAATTTTTGTTCTCACTTAATTAATTTAAGTTTAATTAAATTATAATTGAAAATGGTGGCTTTGGAGTTTCAATTAGCTTTTTTTTTTTTTTTTAATCCTCTCCTCGAAATGAGGCTATAGTAATCTAGAAAATTCAACGGGAGGTAAGTAAAGTTTGGCCAAGGTTCTCCTCGAAAACTTATTAACCAATTACACTCAATCACTTGATTTCGATTAGCTATTAATTAGTTTCACTATGTGTGCTTTTATGAGTGAATTCTCGATTTAAATGTGAATATCTTTGTCTGTGTGTTGTTCACCATGGAAGTTACACATATTCAGATTAAATGTGAATATCTCAAATTAAAGGAAAAGTTAAAACTGCTGTAAAATAGAAAAGCCCGAAACGGTTTTGGAGCTCATACTTTATGGCGGAGCCATGAGTTGTGTTCGTGACGCGATTCCTTTTTCGGAAAGGTATAATAATAGGCAATCTGACACCGGACGACCTTTTCTGCATTTCCCGCTGCGTTTGCTCGCAAAGCCGTTTCTTTCTCGATTCTTGCCGCAAACCTTCGTACATCACATCAGAGATTGGAATTTGGAAGGCTTGTATCTGTTATAGGAGTTGTAACCTGTAACAATCAAATGAAGTGGGCACTCTTGCACCAAGCGAGCAAATTTACTGACTGGCAAAGGGTTTGTATCAGGAGACATCCAAAGAGATACTTGCAGGCTCTCTGCCTAGATCATTTGATGTTATTCTTCGTCATGAGATTGTGAAACATGCCGAGGCGTGACACATGATATTTCTCTTGCCCCAAGCCTGCTTGAACTGATTAAATCACAGTGATTTTTAAGTGTTCACTTGAAATGATCAATCACAAGCCTGCTTGAAGGTTGATTAATGTTCATATTGATGAGCACAATTTGCTATTTTTTCTTGCTTTAATCAAGCTACCTTAGGTTGATCCTTATTCTCTCTATTTCTCTAATATCTTATCAAATCTAGATTTTATATGTAATACTGTTTGATTTTTTCCGTTCATCTGCTTTATTTGCTCAGCGTTTGTTGCATACCTTAACCTTATCATTTTTCCTGAACACATGCACTATACACACACATACAAATTTTTTTGGGTCAAATAAAAACCTGTTATACATTTGAGAGTAAATAATCGATGGTTGATTTGACCTGTTATCATTTTCTTCAACAAACTTGTTGATAGTGTTGCTCCAACAGTTTATGGTCATCGAAAAACTAAGCAAGCAATCCTTCTTATGCTTATGGGTGGTATCATCAAATTTACTCATAAAGGCATCAACCTTAGAGGGACATGAACGTCTGTATTGTTGGAGATCCCAGCTATGGAAAATCTCAATTTCCGAACTACTGCCCTTTCTATTTTTGTTTGCTTACTTTTTAGTGGTTTATGCAAATTGAATGGCTTAAATATGATACTTATTCATTTCAGGTATACTTCAGTCATCCCTCCAAGATCTGTGTATACATCTGGTAAATCGTCATCTGTCGTTGGCTTGACTGCAACTGTTGCTAAGGATCCAGAAACTGGGGAGTTTTGTATTGAGGTCAATATAATCTGTTGCTCTTTTGTAATTACTAGAAGTGTAAAACATAGTTGTGCTGCAGCTGGACGAGACTTCCCTAGGAAATAGATATTAAGTTCTTACCATTCACAATATTCCATTATTTATTTTCATTTGTGTTGTAGTCTTTTGCTCTAGTGTATTTAAAATGTTAAATGCATAACATTTTCTAGTTTAAGTTAGATTAAACTAATGCAAGTATTCATCTAAATTACATGGTAAAACATTATAATAGGATTAGAACTGTTTTAGGTTCAAATTACTCCTTAGAGAAAAATAAATTGAAAAATAATAAATGTACACTTGAGAAGAATTATGTTTAAGCAGGTATTTGGATCCTCTAGCTTCTGCATATCATAAGTTTGTCTGTTCATATTGGATTTTGGACTATAATAATAATCATGCCATAGTGTTTGCATGTTGTAACTAGAATTTCACACCTAGCAACCCTTATAAATGTAGCATAAACAGGGAGGATGACACAGTAAGTGACGATAGTAATGATAATAATAAATAGAGATGCATGTTGTATTAGTCATGCTGGAAAATTTGTGTCGCTGCTCTATTATGCATATGTATCTATTTATAATTTATCATCATTGAAGGTGAAACTCTTAGTATATATATATTGTATCCATTAAATTGTTGGTCCTCACCATCATTTCTTTACTGCCGAAGAAGTTTGATGATTTCATAATATAGTATTTAAAGCATAGTAACATAATTCGTTACACTACCCAAGATCCTCTATTTTTGTACAATAAAAGTGATGCTCATATTTTAACTGCATGATGTGTCAAAATACACAATTAAAGATTATATACATGTATTTTTGTATTTATATTTCTGGCCTTCTGGAGTATCTAATTAATATAATGATTTGACCGTGATACAATTATGTCACTTCTAAAATAGTTTTCTTATTGTTGAGACATATGAGATGTCTACCGAATTCTATTTTAGTCTGTGTAAATAAAGACATTCCTTTTAAGAAAATACATATTTCAAAATGACACTCGAACAGTTTGAACTTTGAACATAATTAAAGTCACTGAAAGTATTGATGATATTACCAGCAAAGCCATGTGCCAAGATTCATTTGAGAAGCCATAGTGAACATAAAAACGCATTTTTGTCCTGAACAACACACAAAAACATAAATAATTGATAAAACCAAATTATGAGTTACAGATCAACATCAGAGGCATTGAATTGAAATCAATAAATAAGTAAATAGTATACATAATAACATTTAACATATAAATACAAAATACAAAGGACCCACGTATGATATTTGCCACCTATGGAATAAGTCCATTGCCAACTGTCATTTCCCCCACAAAAGTTTTGTTCCTTTTATATCCTTATAGATTTCCACTTAATTACCACCAACACACCTAACTCTTTTAAAATACTTGTACTTGTATTTATGTGCATTTCCATTTTTCTCCTTAATCATAAAATTTGAAATGGCACAAACTTCTAAATATTTGAACTGTGATATGAGTGTGGTCAGTAACAAAAAGAGGAAGATGAATCTTATATAGAAATAAGATATTATTTTAGAATTTTGACTGAGTATTACTCAATTTCGTAAAACTCTATTTATAAATATCTTTATAGATCATATCTTATTAAATGTGAGACTTTCAACACACAATCTAAGAGAAAATAAATTAGAAAAAGTATAATCACGACACATTTTCTAAGACCGTTTGATTGGAGTATTTATGTGTTTTGGATCAAAATTGTTAGATGTCAAGTTCATCGACACATTGTCATTTTCATTGGCCCATTCGTGATACATCGACAATTGTTGGATCAAAATCATACGGCTAAGAGTCAAATTCGGTATTTTAAATTGTAAAATAAAAATTTATTTATTTTGAATCATATGATCGAGATCAGGAAATCCCTAACTACAGTGAATCCGAATTCCCAAATTTTTTATGTAAACGTGTCAAAGTAGTTGCATGGGGTGACAGGTAAGGGCTGTAAAGTCATTTGAGTAACATAGCAAGTTAGTTGGCTGGCATGAATGGCCATGCATGTAATTTGATTGGAAGTTAAAGGCTTGTTTGGTTGTACCTTTGGAATTATGCATGGTATGTGTGCTGGAATGTTTATCAAAATTTTTATTTACATGTATATGTATATGTATATATGTATGTTTGTGGAGCTTATTTTGGAAAGACAAGTGGCTTGCATTGAGTGAGACTTTGATAATTATAAGAACTTGAGATTAAAAACAACAAGAGAGAGAGAGAATAAGAGATTTTGAAGAACAAGATGGGGTACTGGAAATCTAAGGTTCTTCCTAAAATCAAGAAGGTTTTTGTTTCTGAGAGTAGTACCAAGAAAACTGCTGCTGCTGAGGCCTCAAAGTCCTTTGATGAGTCAAAGGTTTGTCCTTTCTTAACTTTTAAACTTTCATATCCAAATTAGGTGTTTTTTTTTTGGTCTATGCTTCTTTATATCTATTGAAAATGAAACTCTAGTTCATATATGTGATTTGGTTTGGTGTTTGGTTTAGGAGGTATACAATAAAGAGTTTGAGGAAAAGAAGACTGAACTTCAACCAAAAGTACTTGTTGTATATGAGGCTTTATCAACTCAAATCAAGGTAAGAAATTAATTAAGGTACTTTCTCTGGAATAAAATAAAAATAATATTCAAAAAGTTAATATTATCGTATTTAAATTTTTATCAAATACATAACTTTTCATATATTTTATATTTCATTTTGGAAGAAGTACACATACATGAGTATACACATATGCACATAAATATACTATACGTATTAGAAAAGAAAATAAAAAAACATATATTAATAGATAAGGCTATTGACAAAATTTTAATCATGTTTTAACAGAGTTTGGTCAAAGAACGTGATGAAGCAGGGCTAAAGAAGAGCACAACAGAAGTTAACAAATTCATAGAAGAACTTGTTAAAATTGGTGAAATATTTCGATCCCTTTTTATTTATTTGAAACTTACTTGCTCTCTCGAATTATATATATATACAAAAATATATCTAAAAAGTTAACGTATCTAATTTAAATTTAAATCAGATATATGAAAGTAGATAATTTTCACTTATATTTTATTCTAGACGGATTAAAATATATTGATACAACAGCTAAGTAAGTATATATATTTCAGATTTTCCAGGATCAAAAGCTGTATCTGAAGCATCTTCAAAGTTTGGACCAGCCTTAATTTCAGGTCCAATTTTCTATGTTTTTGAGAAGGTATCAACTTTCATAGTTACAGAAGAGAAAGTTGAAGAAACAACTCCTACTACAGAAACAAAAACAGAAGAGGAAACAAGTGGTGTCAAAGAAAAGGAAATAGTGATTGAAGAAGATAAAAAGGAAGAGAAAATTGAATCTGTTGAAGAAAAGGTTGTAGCTGATCCTGTTTCTGGTGATAAACAGGAAGAGAAAGTTGTTGAAACAGTTGTTACTGCAGTTGAAAAAGAAGAACCAACAAATCCTTGAAAAATTGTTGATCAAGAATGATAAATATGTATGTATATGTGTAATAGTTTGCATATACTCTTAAAATTGTTACATACCATTCTCTTATTCTTTCATATATCTGTAATTGAATTTGGTTTTTGCTTAGTTTGATGTATGTGAATGTTTACGATTGAATCATTTTGTAATTTTCATTTTATTTTATTATTTAATGTCAAGGAATTGTGACTTGGATTGGATCAATTTGTCATCCAATTAATCTTTCATGTTTGTTGTTTTCATTTAAATTTAAATTAAAAGTGATCAGTTTTATGTTCTGTTTTGCTGGATTTTTCTTTTTTTTTTTTTTTAACTTTACTAAAGGTACAAGCAAGCACCTATATTTATTTCAATTATCAAACCCCTCACATCATTTCATCTCAATCGTGGAGACGTGCTAATTGAGGTCACAAAATAATAAAAATATGTCTATAATTTAATGAGTCAAATATAGAGTTGGATATGCATAGACATCTTGTAGGTCCGTTCAAACATGGGATTATTAGTTAAATTCGTTTAAGTTGCTTGGAATGATTGGACTCTATGAAATGAAATATTGTTAAAGTTTGTACTTCATTTGTCTTTGGAATCAAGCTTCTCAAATGAGTAGCTCATGGTTTTGATCGGTACATCGAATGAATTATATGCATGACGTTTAGAGTTTAATATATATTGATAATATTTTCTTCTCCCTTAATGTATAAATTAATAATATTTTTTTATAAAAATAATCTTTCAAAAGATTTCCATTAAGTTCTTAGGCTTCTTCTACTAGTTCTTTTATTAAAATCAATGGAGATGGAAGTTCTTTTGGATATCCTTGCGGTGCAAGTTTTGGTGGTATTGGTAGGAATGTTAAAATGCTTGGAATAAAGATCTCAATGTTGAAAATGGAATACTTGTTTATTAATTAAAATTGAAGCTTTTAAATAGCCAGAAATACAAAGATAGAAGTACCAGACGAACCGGTACAGTACACCAGACGAAACGGACAAACAGACTAACCAGAAGCAGAAAACGCGGCCAGAAGCAGAATTCCGCGCCTGCTTACTCGGTCTCCTAACAACATAATTGAAATCTAATTATTCTAACCTATTCTCTGCCACGTTTATTATCCAACTAAAAGACTAAATCAACAATTAAACTTCTAATTAATCTGACAATTACTTCCTAAAGTAGACACCCGAGCTGAATATGCAGCCAACAATCGCTCCCCTAAACTGAACATGTCAGAAGCATTTCAGTTTACTTCTTCAGCTGACTTCATTCCAAGTGCTTTTCTGAGTTTCTCAAACACTTCCAGCTTCATTGGTTTAGTCATAATGTCAGCCAACTGCTCACTTGTACCACAATATTCCATGTCAATTATTTCATCCTTAGTGAGATTCCTCAGAAAATGAAACCTGACATCAATGTGCTTACTCCTACCATGAAAGACTGGATTCTTTGCAAGTTTTATTGTGGAAGAATTATCACATAGTATCTTGACACATCTACTCTGTGTGCCTCCAATCTGTTTAAGTATTTGTTGCAACCAAATGCACTGACATGCACAAGAAGCAGCAGCCACATATTCTGCTTCTGTGGTTGAAAGTGTCACAACTGGCGGCTTATTTGATGACCAAGCTACTGCTCCTCCACTTAGCATGAAAACATACCCAGAGGTGCTTTTTCGATCATCCAGATCTCCTGCATAGTCACTGTCCGTGTAGGCAAGCAACTCATCTTTACATCCCTTTTGTATAATACACCAAACTCAGTAGTAGCACTGATGTATCTTAGAATTCTCTTAGCTGCCATCATGTGAGACTCCATCGGGTTAGCCATAAAATGACTTATTAGACAAACACTGTAGGCTAAATCAGGTCTTGTGAAAGTCATGTACATCAGACTTCCCACCATTTGCTTGAATAAGGTTGCATCTACCTTCTTACCATCTTCTTGTTTTGTCAGTCTATTGCTTCTAGAACCATGGGATTCTTGACTCCATTGCAACTTTCAAGACCAAACCTTTTTAGAACTTCTTCAGCATACTTCTTCTGACCAATGTGAATACCATTGAAGTTCTGCCGTATTTCAACTCCCAGAAAATACTTCATCTTGCCCAGATCAGTCATTTCAAACTTCTTTTTCATAGACTCTTTGAACTCATTTATCATAACTGGATCGTTGCTAGTAAAAATGAGATCATCAACATAGAGACTTACAATTAGGATCTTGTTCTTTTCTTCTCTTTTGATGAACAGGGTGTGCTCATAGCTGCTTTTCTCAAACCCTTCCTTAATGAAGTAGCTTTCAATTTTGTTGAACCATGCTCTTGGTGCCTGCTTTAGACCATAGAGTGCTTTCTTCAATTTGTATACTTTCTTCTCTGCCCCACTGATCACATACCCTGGAGGTTGAGTAATGTAAACATTTTCATTCAGCTCACCATGAAGAAAAGCACTTTTGACATCAAGCTAAAAGATTGTCCAACCATTTCTTGCTGCCAGAGCTATCACTGTTCTAATAGTATCCCACCTAGCTACTAGAGCAAAAACTTCATTGTAGTCTACTCCTTTCTCTTGTGCATATCCCTTAGCCACAAGACGAGCTTTACATTTATCTACTTCACCCTTCTCATTTAATTTGGTTTTATAGATCTATTTCACACCAATTACTTCGGCCTCCTTTGGTGCATCAACATGCTCCCAGGTTTCATTCTTTACAATAGCATTGAACTCCATATCCATTGCATCCCTCCATCTTTTCAATTTTACTGCTTCTTCATAATAAACAGGATCATCAGAGGATATAAACAGAGCTAGATTTTGTACCTCTTCATCTTCTTCTGATAGTCCTTCTCCACTTATATAGTCTTGAAGATAGTTTGGAGCTCGAGTGACTCTTCTTTCTGGAAGTGTAGGTGTGGTAGTATCACTGGAGATACTACTATGACCAGAAGCAGTACCACTGGCAGTACTACTTTGACCAGATTCTTCTTCACTTTCTTCATCACTGGAGGCATATGTATCATCATCAACTTCTCCCCAGTCAAGAATGTCATTCTTAGCTTCTCCTTCTGTCTTTCTCCAATCGCAGCTTTTCCCTTCTTCAAACACAACATCTCTGCTAATTATCACCTTCTCTGTAGTCGGGTTGACCATTTTGTATCCCTTAGACTCTTCACTGTACCCTATCAGCACACACTCTTGACTTCGAGCATCCAACTTTGATCTCTTTGCATTTGGTACATGTACATTACCTACACATCCAAACACTCGGAAATGATCAACATTAGGTTTAACTCCACTCCAGCATTCTTCTGGTGTTTTATTCTTTACAGCAGAAGTTGGACTTCGATTGAGAATGTGGCATGTCGTTCTCACAGCTTCTGGCCAGAATGGAGTTGGCATCTTCTTATCTTTTAGCAAGCATCGCACCATGTTAAGTATGGTACGATTTTTATGTTCTAGAAATCTGTTTTGTTGAGGAGTATAGGCTGTAGTCAGTTGTCTCTTGATACCTTCAAGTCTGCAGAATTCTGTGAATTCTTTGGAGGTGAACTCCCCTCCTCTGTCTATTCTTAGTCCACAAATGGATAGACCAGACTCCTTCTCCACAATATTTTTGAAGCTTTTAAATGTTGTGAAAGCTTCACTCTTTTCATTCAGAAAGTAAACCCAGAGCTTACGACTTAGGTCATCAATAAACGTTAGTAGGTACCTTTTGTTACCATATGACTTTGGAGTGATAGGTCCACAAATGTCTGTGTGTATAAGTTGTAGCTTCTGAGTTGCTCTCCATTTGCTTTTCTTAGGAGTGATCTTCCGATGTTGTTTCCCTTTCATACAGCTTGTACATACATAGGTTGACATCTGAAACTTGGGAAGTCCTCTGACAAGTTCCTTCTGGTGTAGTAAATTCAGACTGGTAATACTCAAGTGACCATATCTCTTATGCCACAAGTCTCCAGTATCATCACTTCTCACATTCAGACATGCAGAAGGTGTATCCATCAGAACATTGGCTCGAACAACAAACATTCTATTAGATGTCATACGTGTGTGCATGATTAGTCCTCTTTTAGAATGATAAAGTCTGCATTCTCCATTTTGTATTAGGATAGTTAACCCTTTCTCTTGTAGTTGACCCATACTCAACAGATTGTTTTTCAACTCATGAACATAATAAACTTCAGAGATCACCTGAGTTGCACCTTCTACTTCAAGTCTGATGTTGCCCTTCCCTTTCACTGGCATTCTGAGATTGTTTCCCAGTTTCACTGAATGACTGAATTGTTCATCCAGCTCCACGAACCATTGCTTGTTTCCTGTCATATGATTGGAGCAGCCATAATCAAGAAACCATACTGCCTCTTTCTTTGATTTGTTGATCTCAACATAGGACATCAGCAGAAGTTCTTCCTCCTCATCCAATTCTGCATAATTGGCTCTTCTGTCCCATTCTGGGCATTCATTTTGAAAGTGTCCCAGTCTGTGACATTTGAAACATTCAACTGTAGCTTTGTTGAAGGTTTGTCTGCCTCGTCCTCTACCTCGTCCTCCTCTATTCATGCCTCTGCCTCTGCCTCTGCCTGATCTTTCATCATATGTTACTTTTAACACTTGTTCTTCTTCCTGTTGTCCCAGCATCCTCTGTTCATGAACTAGCAAACTTCCATGTAATTCATCAATGCTTAAGGTACTTAGATCATTTGACTCCTCTATTGAGCAAACAACATAATTGAATTTGGGGGTCAATGATCTAAGTATCTTACTAACCACTGTACTTTGTTCCATCACCTCACCATTTGTTTTCATTTTGTTGACCACGGCTAGAGTCCGTCCCAAGAAGTTATCTACTTTCTCTCCTTCTTTCATGGCCAATAATTCAAATTCCTTCCTCAAGGCTTGAAGTTGTGCTCTTCGTACCTTTGTGGACCCTTAATACTTATGTTTCATTGAGTCCCAAATTGCTTTTGATGTTTTCTTGTTAAGGATTGTCTCCAATATTTCTCTATCAATAGCTTGGAACAGATAATTCTTCACCTTTAAATCTTTGAGTTTGGCTTCCTCCACACTCTTTCTCTAAGCCTCACTTGCTGGTGTATTTCCAACTGCTGGTGTTGGAATTCCTTTGTCCACCAGATTCCACATCTCCTTGCTCCTAAGGAAATTCTCCATTGTCATTGATCAGTAATCATAATGGCCATCAAATTTGGGAATGGACGGCTGCACGAACCTTTCTGAGGTTGACATGTTAATTTCTTTTGTGTTTTACTCACACACTCAAACTCTCGTGTTGGTTCTGGACTTCACTTGTCCTCACGCACTCTCACGTTTATCAGGCCTCTTTCGAAGCTTTGATACCAATTGTTAAAATGCTTGGAATAAAGATCTCAATGTTGAAAATGGAATACTTGTTTATTAGTTAAAACTGAAGCTTTTAAATAGCCAGAAATACAAAGATAGAAGTACTAGACGAACCGGTACAGTACACCAGACGAAACAGACAAACAGACTAACCAGAAGCAGAAAACGAGGCCAGAAGCAGAATTCTGCGCCTGCTTACTCGGTCTCCTAACAACATAATTGAAATCTAATTATTCTAACATATTCTCTGCCACGTTTATTATCCAACTAAAAGACTAAATCAACAATTAAACTTCTAATTAATCTGACAATTACTTCCTAAAGTAGACACCCGAGCTGAATATGCGGCCAACAAGGAATCGTTTTTGTGAATGGATGTTTATTATTTTATGATATGTTTGGTAGTTAAATTTTAGATGTTTTTGAAAAGTTTATACTTTAATATATATTTTATATTTAATTTTTTGTTTTGAAAAATGACATGATAGATAGGTGTTCATATACCATTTCAGTTTTTTAAATCAATTTTAGAAATATTTTATATGATTTCTTGAATTTAGAAATAAAAATTAAATATTTCCAACCATTCTCTTAGAGACTCATTAGGGAAACTCAAGCTTGCTAAATTGAGTGTTTTAGGAGATGACCACTTCAAGACTTGACAACTTTGCCTTTCTCAAGATGACAAATAAAATGCATGATCTGTTAACAAAATAGATACATTCTTTTGTCGATCAAATTTATACTTACTATGATCAATTATAACTTGAATTATAAATAAAATAGATAGATTCAGTTATTGAAAAATTAAGAATTTAAATTCATACAAGTTTATCGATACATCCAATTATAAGTAACAATCATTTTGGTATTTAAAGGTATGAAATATTATCGTTATAGTTATTAAATGTATTAAATTGATTTGTCTTTTTCCATATTTGATTTTAAATAATCCAAATCAATCAAACCCAACTTCTATCCATTTAGATACTAATTTCATGCCTTTCATACCCAATTACTCGAGATTCAACCAAATAATAATAGTTTATTGTTATTATTTCATTTATTTTATACTATATTAGTGGTATTATATTAAAAATAAAACATGTTGTATACATATAGTTTTTAAATCATTTATTAATTTTGTCATTGTAGTTAGTCAAAGAAAAAAAGTCATATAAAAAAAAAATCTATAGTATTTATAAAAAAGTTTTTGAAACAAATTTCTTGAATTTTTTAAAATTGTGAACTTAATAGAATCAAATCAACATATTCTTTCTCCATTTAGTTTGAATTATCCCGTTAAAAAATAGTTTGAAATTATATTAAACTTTTTATTTATTAAATTTGAATTATAACCAAATCAAACCAACAAAATACCGATTCTAATTATTTTTCTCGCAAAAATCGGAACAAACAGAAAATTTAGGTGTGACCATTACATTCCCGTGGCCAACAGTCGTGAACTCGGCACACTGAATTAACAATGGTGCTGAATTTTGGTGAAGCTGCTTTGAATCTTATCACCGTCGAAAACCTAAACCGCTATAGGTATTTTGTCAATGAACTTCACAACAAAGTTAATACGGTGACTTCTCTTTTCATAATTCTAAACTCTTCATTTATTCTTTTGTATCACTGATCAATTTCTCTATTTTTGAATACAAATTGTGGTGTGGATGATATTGTACAATTCTATGTTGAATTTCTTGATTCTAATTGCTTTTGCGGTTATTGTTTCTTGTTTCAACATTTGAGTTGTTGGATCTTCATCCAACTCTATAGAAAAAGTATGATGCACTATAGTGTAAACCAATTTTACATAGACATTGAATAGAAATCTTGATTGATAACTATAACTACCATCGTTAAATAACCACTCAATTAACGGTTAGAATTGGCTGTCAATGTATTGTCATTAAACCCATAAGAGATGTATTTTAAACAAGATTTGGTGAAGTTAAAATTTGAGTTGTTTAATCTTCTTCCAACGCGATCTCTTGATTGCGTGGCTTCAGTATGACTCATATTTCGAGATGTATTTTAAATTAGTTTTGGTCAAGTTAAAATAAGAGTTGTTTGATCTTTATCCAACACGAAATTCTGACTGCATGTTTTCCCCAACCGGAAAGAATCTGGATTGGTATCAAGAATACATCCTTATAGTTTTCTCATGCAAAAATTTTACTTTGATTTATTTTTCATAAATATTGACAAATTAAATGAATGAAATTGAAATTTTATAAAAAAATTGGAATGTTACAAAATCATCCCGACCTTTGATCAAAATAAACTGCATTTCAAGAACCCTATGGTGTGAAACAACCATTGCTTAAGATGTAAGCTTTCCCGTTTACCAATTATTATTTGTGTTACAATATTATGAAGTTGAATGATGGTGTAGAAATTGATAGTTTTATTTTCTTTCATCATTCTATCGATAAGCTTCACTGATAGTAATTATGATGGAAAAACTCACTTGAGGAGTTAAGTTTTAATTCTAAATAAAGTTTTTCCCTCTTTTGATGCAATTGCTTGTAGTTTTCTTTTCATCAAATTATAGATTTTGGTGAAATTGGAGTTGCAGTCAATATGGGAAGGGGAGGGTAATATCAAGTATGGAAATTGGACTCGATTTCAAGACTCACTTGCTTTTTGTTATTTTATCATATTTTAATCTTACAATCTTATTTTCCAATATAGCATTTCTTAATTCTGATCCATAGAGGAATGAAACCAACATCCTTTTTCCTTTGTATAATATCTCATTTGCTTATTTACCAATTGTATTCTAATATCTGTCAAGGGATTTACAGGCTAACATTATAACACAAAGTTATTGTACACTTGTATAAAGTCTAGGGAATCTTTTTGAAGCATAATTTCTGCTATGCATTGGTGGCCTTGTGGTGTTTCTATGTCTGAATTTTGAACATTATTTATGTCATGTGTTGAGTGCAGCTTGAGCAGCAAGTACAGGAGGTTGAACAGTTTTTCCAATCCACTGATGTTCAGCATAATGATGGCAAAAACAAAGGTCGGGAGAAGCCTCATACCGGCTCTAAGAAGCCAATGCAACGTGTTTCAGGTAGGGAAGCTACTGCTTTAGAAGAAATGCAAGAGCATATCATGCGCCATTTTACCAAAATATTGAATGAGGCAAGTACAAGTACTTCTGCTATAAATTTTTTCTCAGATGTCTATAATTGTTGGATTCAGATAAATTCATGTATCTAAAGGCATAAATTGGCCACACACTCAATTTGATCAAAATGTTTTCTGCTACCTTCAGTGAACTTTGATCAACTTTCAATGGTAAACAGGATTGAGTGTTTTCTCCTTTCATTGAAAGGAGAAAACACCGTCTTCAATAAATGACATTTGAAGATTGTATTATAAGAATTTTGATCAGCTTTCAGGGGTAGATAACATTGAGTGCTTTACCTTTCTACTTATTTTATATATTAGCAAGTTAATTTAAGGTGTAAATGTATCATAACATCTTTAGAGAGTTCTTTTTGTTTTCTTTTTCTGTGAGCACCTATTTATCCATTGCATGCAAAATCTTCCGCAGCGAAGCTGCTTTCCACCACCAATCGTCTATTACTTTTAACATGTTTCAGCTATATTTACACATGTGTACATAAATAAATAATTGTAAGAAGTGATGTTGTCAAATATTAGCTCTATAGCGCTATAGCGTAGCGGAATTTGAACAAGCTGTTATTTCTGTGATACACTATTTAGTATAAAATGTTGTCAAATAGTGACACAGTAGCATAGCAGAACTTGAACAATCCATATTTTCTTTGATCTACGATTGAGGGACACTGGTAAGAAGATATGTTGATTTAATGGGGAAAAAACATCTTCTACAATGTTACTTCCATTGAAAATTAGATAGCACTGATCAGTTAACTTTTCACTTGCAATGGATAACCTTCTCTTTTCTATTGAATCTTGTGAAGTACTGCACCTGGTTTCCTGCAAAAGCCCAATATTGATGCATTTTCTTTTTCTCAGATAACTCAGCATAAATGGGCTTGGCCCTTTAAGGAACCTGTAGATGTTGAAGGTCTTAAACTGCATGACTATTATGAGGTATTTTTTTAATTCTTTTTTTAATCTTTTCTATTGACTAAGACTATAATTATCTTAATTACATTATATAAATGACATTTGAAACATGTAAACTTTTGGAAAATGGTTTCAATATTTACTTGTACAGTGCTTCTGGTACTAGTGTAGTAGTGGCTCTTCACCATGTTTTCTATGTATTATATCAGAGTTTTCTGCTAACTCCTCTTCTCAAAACAATGTGTTTGTTTTTCTTCCCCTAGATCATTGAAAAGCCTATGGATTTTAGTACTATAAAAAGAAAAATGGAGGCTAAGGATGGCTCTGGTTATAAGAACGTGCGGGAGATATATGCTGATGTAAGGTTGATCTTTAAGAATGCAATGAAATACAATGATGAAAAGAATGATATCCATGTGATGGCTGAGACCTTGCTGGAAAAATTTGAGAAGAAATGGCTGCATCTTTTACCTAAAATTGCTAAGGCGGTAATTTGTTTTTTCCTTTCCAAAATATTTTCTTTTCTTTTGGATGAATGAAACTTACGTACAATTCTGGAGGCTGCACTTATAGAAATAACAGTGATTTCAACCATCCTATGCAAAATATTTCTGTAGCTACGTTACCTTACTTTATTTGATTATTTCAGGAGAGTGAACTATCAAAGGAAGAGGCACACGAGCAATTGGATAAGAAGCTTGCTCAAGAAGCCACTTATGGCAGTATGACTAGGGATTTAAGCACTGAGGTTTTTTTTGCGGAGTTGTGTTTAAAATCAAATGCTGTTACTCAGAAGAAGTATATCAGATGGTTAATTTTCACATTTAATTTATGTTGTTCCAGCTGTCTAAGGTTGATATGGATTTAAAGAATCTCAAAGCAGTAGTGACTGGACAGTGCAGGTTTGTGAAAGGGTCGCGCCATATTTTTATTGTGGTCAAGTTCAAATTGCAATAAAATAGTGTTACATGTCATCTGTTACTTTAGTGTTTAGTCCTGCAATGGATTGATTATTTCTTGAACCTCCTTATGATAGGAGTTTTATGGATTTAGATTTCTTGCATTTTACACAATCACTCTGTCATCGATTAGAATTGTCTGGTCAAGATTGAAAAGCCCACAATTTGACTTAATATTTTGGTCCTGATTTACAATGTCGAAACAATGATTGATTTAATGGTCCTGATCGCATGACTGTTTCAAATGCGTGATTCTCTTATTGCAAGAAATCTGGATCCGAGTATTATAGCACATAGTCACCCTTTTATTTGGTCCCCTAAATACGCAAATGAGAATACATGATTTCCTTTTGATCATGTTATGAAATTGTGTTGCTTTAGTATGCAATGTTCTGTTGTTGACAATACTGTAGGAAACTGTCACGTCCGGAGAAATTTAGACTTGCGAAAGGTATCCCCAAATTGTCTCCTGATAACCTCCTCCTTGCATTAAAGATAGTTAATGAGAGTGATCCAAATTTCAAACATAGTACTCAAATGGTGACCCTTGACCTTGATTCTCAGGTTTGTCATGTTACCTATTGCTATTAATGTTGTTTGGTTTCATTCATTTTCTAACTTTTGTTTGTCCTATCTTATTATCTATAAAGTTTTGATTTTGTTTTGCAAGTGTCTTTTAGCTACTCACCAATTTTATTAGCATTAATATACAGAGCGACTACACAGTGTGGAGATTGCATATGTATGTTAAAAAAACACTAGAAGTTCAAGCAACAACTGAGGGTACAACTGTTACTACTCATGAAGAAAGTATCGAGGACAAGAAAAACAATTCAAAAAGAAGGAGAATTGGGTGATTCTCTTGCCAAGGACATATAAATAAAAACCAAAACAAAATATCAATTTTGTGATTCACTTGTACAACACATAAAGGTAGTTTTTTTATTTTTGAATGAGTTGGATGCTCAAACTTTTAGTTTGACATGCGGGTAGGTATTCTGAAACATTTTACAGTAAGCTCACAGGTAGCATAAATAAAGACACCAAGAAGCTCTTTCTAGTTTGACAATTTCTGGAACATGATGAACAACAATCTTACATGGACACTGGTATTCATATTTTTTTTAAAACAAAGGTATCTCCTGCGATTGCGGAGACTATCCCCCGAGGTGCTGAGATTCATATAAAGGTTGACTTTTTCCAACCTATCTTTTTTGACACAATAATTAAGGGACCCATGCATCTATCATTTGTGCCCTACAATGTTGGTGATATGCCCCATTATAAACATCTACTCTACAATCGGGGTTGTAGATATTATTATTGTTGTTTCGAGTTTTGAAAACAGTTTAAAAACAATTTATGCCACCGAAAATATTACTGGGTTGAGTCACGGACTAGGTCGATATCTTTAAGACGTTTCGTGGCACTGCCCAATGATAGCGTTTCAGCAAGTGTATTGAATCGTTGCAAGTAATAATTAAAAACGGTAATACCGAGTGTCGAACTCAAGGATTGCATTTTACTATCAAATTATCTTTAATTACTGAAATTGAACAAAAAGTTTCTGAATTGATTTAGGTAATATTTAAAATAACAATAGTAATGAAATTGAACTTTTATGATGAGAAAAATGTCAGGGATGAGTTTCACTTTCAGTCCAACCTTGGTTTCTAATTTGATCCTAGTTACTGAATTCCTTTATTGAATTATTACCGAATTCTCTTTAGTGTTCTTGCCCTAATGTCTTAGTGACAGAACCTTTAATTCCAAAATAACCCCTAATTTCTTAATAGGTTTAAAATTAAGATTAAGCTTTACAGTACAAAAATTCTCTTTTTAAACTGTTGTCTCTGCAACAAATTCAATTGATTTCATGACCTGCATCTATCTCTAGACTACAATCTCATGAATTTATCATCTCAAGTATTCGTAAAGTCCACTTCCGTTTCAAATTACGAATCATAGAACATTTTAAAGTTGATCAGGTAATAAAAAACATTAAGCACAGAGATGATAAAAATAATTCAATAAATTTATTTATATAACCAGGAGTTAATTTAGACAAATAAAGCTTTCATTTTGTTCCACTCATCCCTAACAAATAGGCTTAATTACTCATTACAGAGATTAAAAGGATAGAGATTAAAGAAGAATTACAAGAAGGATTCATGAATGATTCTTGATAAAACTCCTTCAATGGTGTAGAACAACCGCCTATGAGCTTCTCTGTTAGGGCACAAGTCTCTGAGCTTCTCAATTGACAAAAAGATCCCTCAAAATTCAGAAAAACTCAGTTTTATGCATTCTTCAGCGCGCCACGCGCCCCAGGCGCAAGACTTGCGCTTCAGGCGCATTAAAACAGAAGCAGTGGTGCCAAAACGCGCTTCAAGCGCAGCTGGCGCGCTTCAAGTGCACAACATCTGATGTCTGGAATTTATTGCATTTTGCTCCTCTTTCTAGTCCGAATTTGGTTCTGGTGTCTTCATGAAAGTTGTAGCTATGGATCTTAGCTTTCATTTGCACTTGGTTTGACTCCAATTGGACATCTACAACTCCAGATATGGTAGAAATACTCCATGTAGGTCATGTTGATTTCTCACCAAATTCAGCACTGCATGGAAAATAAGGAAATAACATAAAACCATAAAAAATATCTACTTAATAAAGGAAATACGAACATAAACATGTTGTTAAATCTAAAAACTAAAATCAACAAAATATATTGAATAACTCCTTAAATTAACTAATGATTCCCTATAAATAAGACTAAAAACAATGACAAATAGCATATGATGAAGAGTTATCACAACCCCAAACTTAGTCTGTTGCTTGTCCCCAGGCAACAATTAGTTTCATATTTGGTACAGTTAAGGGTAATTTAAACTAAATCTTCTCAAATCACATCAAACTCCATTCTCAAAATTTCCACTACTACAAAATATTCATCATTCTTCATGGTTGCTGCACAAAAACAACACAATGTATACACTTTAGCATTAATTCATCCAGTTCAACTCTCTCTTCACACAATCTCACCAAAATTTCTCTCAAGTGTTTAGTTAGGGTAATGAATTTATCACTCAAATCCTAGAACATGCATCACGCTACCATAGGTTTTGAAAAAATTCTAGTTAGCAATCACAATGCAACAAACACATACACTTTTGGAGGACTTTCGGGTTGTAATGAGGCTTAGGTAAGGGTAGGACATTTTGGGAAAGTAGGCTTTACTACTTGGAGTTAGGCGTACATTTTCACTTTATTCTACCTCTTTTGATTTTTATTCACTTTTTCACTGTGGGGATTCTCAAACATTGACAAAATAACTAAGCAAATGTTATTTTTCAGAGTACAACATTTTTATTTTTTTATTTTATTTATTTTATTTTTTATTTTTTTGAGAACCCCCACCCCAAACTTAAGACGTTGCTATTCCATGAGCAACCCCAAACTACAAACTTTACAGAGACGATCAAAAAAATTTCTACCTAGCTCCAAGTACTGTGATTGAATCACTGTCAAATATTTGGCTTGTAATGTGGCTAGTAACCGAAAGAAAGGGTCAAGCTCAAAGGGGCTAGCAAAGGATAAAATTTGCACATGGTAGTTAGAAAGGCTCAAACGACCAAACAAAATTGCCTCCGTGTATGCATAAATCACAAGTGATGCATGTCAGAATTAGTGCAAGTTCTAAAGGGTTAACACATGTCTAGATCATCAAACAACAAGAAATATAAGTGTTTAGGCCCAAAAACTCACAGTTAGGATATACAAGAGAGAGTGTGAACTTTCAAAACTGTGTCAAATGTGTTACTACATTTTTTTTTTTTTGAAAAATTGATGGCAGATTTTACAACCACTTAGTAAATCAACAATGTATGTATTAGTGAAACTCGTGGAATGGATCAATGATATGAGCAAAGAAACACAGAGTTGAATTTCAGAATCCCAAACAGAAAACTTAAGACATACTGCAAGTTATTACACTTCTTCATCATAGTACACATTTAATGACCAAACACAGACAGATCATTCGACTACTAACATAAAGAAAATACAAACAAAGAAAGAAAATAAAAAGGAAAGAAAACTTCTCTCAGTTAAGTGACTCAAGGAGCGCTGTTTGGGTCCTCCATTCCCGCACCACTGGAGTAGCCAAGTATACTGGTGAGGTGAGAATAAGTCAGAGTAGAACATGTCGCCCGATGTTTGCTGTGATGATGCGAAGGCTCGATAAAGATTGGTCATCCCCAATTCTATCCTGGCCTATCCATTTCGCTGGTCAATCCTCATCTACTCCATCATATCTTCTAATCTTCCAAATCTTTCCTTAGTGGAGGGTGGTCATGTGGCCCTATAGGATCAAAATCTTCTTCCATCGGCATCACTGCTTGTGGAACACCAGGAAGAAATTTGCCAGAATTCTGGAGTGTTTCTCAATCCATTTGGCAGTGATGGGGGCAGCAGGTTTCACCATTTGTTGACCCTTTTTGGGTGACACTCTCACCCGTTCACAGAGTTTTCCGATCAGAGAGGCGTGATGGAAGTAGCCCGTCGGAGGGTCAAGAAGAGTTGTCCCCCACATATCATTAGCAAGAAGCAGATCCACATTAATTCTGTCACCTTTGATGATCGTCGCTAGTAGACATGCTCGTTGAACTGTCGCATCTGATACATTTGAACAGGGCAAAAACGTATGATGAACAAAAGTGCTCCATGCTTTTGCAATTGGAGTGAGATCCAACGAGTGCAATTTTCTAGGAGTGTCGTCTTTGTTTCTTACCCAATATGTGCCGGGTCTACACAAAGTGCGCAAAATGTCTCGAGTGTCTATTTTTGTGTTTGTGTCCTCATATACTTGAAAGCGGCAATCCCTATAATTTGGCAAACCAAAGAGTTCATTGATTGCTTCAGGTGTAAAGGGAACCCTCTTTCCCCTCACATAGCTCACAAATTCATCATGTGGAGCGGACTTCAGATCAGAAGCATTTGAGAAGAATTCCACTGCTATTGGTTTACTCGCATTGGTGACAAATGTGGTTAACTTCTCCCATCCCCTGGCAGAAATCATTGCCTAGATGTCAACAAAATTCATTTTCCTTCAAATCAAATTTTTTCTCACTCACGAACTTCTTGATGGTGGGGGGTTTGGCATGAAACTCTTGTGTTGGTATGTTCTTGAATAAGGACGCATCGTGCGGTTGGGAAAATGATGCCTCTGTAACCTTTGTTCGTTTTGCTTTTTGATGGGTTGCCATTTGGTCCTGCAAAACAATTATCCACAACCAAGGTTCAAAGTATTCAACGTTAGAGGGTTAGTTCAAATGTTCATCCACTTGACCAAGACAACCATAACTATTGTTCCACATTCATCCCAATGCTCATTAATCCAATGAAAATTTATCAATTAAGATTCAACGTTGGTTGTGGCATTTTATCAAACACTTAGAATGCAGTCAAATGTTCGTTCATCACAAGTTCTACTTGAAGGCATACCCTAACATTACTTCTCATTCAACAATGCATGTATAACCCACAATCATGTAACAATGCATGCAGTAATAGTGGACATAAATTTTTTGAGATATAATCAATCAACCAACAAAAGGATATGGAACTTACTTGATAATGAATGAACATTTGAATGCTTGAAGTTAAGAAGACTTACCTTTGTTGGGTTGAACAATAAGAAGTGTTAGAGATTCAAAACTGGTGCTTGAGATGAACTGTGTAATTGGAGGAATGTTAGAGAGCTTGAGGCCGGTTTGGGGACACAATGGAGGGGTAGGTTGTTTTAAAACACAAAGCAAAGTGAAACGCGCTTCAGGCACACATTCAGCGTTTTAGGCGCGCATAGGCAGTAGCGAAATGCGCTTCGAGCGCAGCAGGAGCGCTTCAGGCGCGTGTTGGCAGTAGCAATTCACGCGAAATGCACTTCGGGCGCAACAAATGCGCTTCAGGTGTTAAATTCCAGTAGCAAACTGCGCGAAATGCGCTTCGAGCGCAGAAGCAGCGCTTCAAGTGCTAACTTCCAGTAGCAAAATGCGCGAAATGTGCTTTGAGCGCATGATACGCGCTTCAGGCGCTGAATGGCAGTGGACAAAATACGCAAATGCACTTCAAGCGCAAAGGGCGCGCTTCAGGCGCACATAACGCGCTTCAGGCGCAGATTGTTCAGACTTACAGATTTTACTTGCGTTTCAAGCGCACTAGTGGCGCTTCAGGCGCAACGAGCCAGTCTTGAAACACCAATGCTGCTGTTGGATGCGGCTCCAGGCGAAATCTACTCCCTACACCCACCTTGTGGTTCCTTGAGCATACAAAACAGCAAGAACTAATATACTAGCAATAAAATTAAAGCAAATAAAATGAGATTAAATTTAAAAGTAACTTGCAAAGGATACGAATTTGGGTTGCCTCCCAATAAGCGCTCGTTTAATGTCTTGAGCTTGACATTCCCCTTTTCAAATGGGGGTCAGATTGATGGACTCCATCGGAAATTTTGACTCTCCCCCTAAATATTGTTTGAGCCTTTGTCCATTCACCTTGAAACTTCGGTTCAAGTGTGTATCCTTTAACTCCACTGCACCGTGTGGGAACACTTTGATTATTCTGAACGGTCCCGACCATCTTGACTTTAATTTTCCTGGGAACAACTTTAATCTCGAGTTAAAGAGGAGAACAAGTTGTCCTTCTTGGAAATCCATGAACTGAATTTTTTTGTCATGCCACTTCTTGGTTTTTTCTTTATAGATCTTGGAATTTTCATTTGCAAAATTGTGGAACTCCTCTAACTCGTGAAGCTGGAGAATTCTAGATTCGCCTGCCTTTACCAAGTCAAAATTCAAGTATTTTGTTGCCCAAAAAGCCCGATGCTCCAACTCAAGGGGTAAATGACAAGCTTTACCATACACAATTTGATACGGTGACATACCAAGGGGGTCTTGAAAGCTGTTCGATATGCCCAAAGTGCATCGTCAAGCTTTGTCGACCAATCGTTCCTTGAAGCGTTCACCGTCTTTTCAAGGATTTTTTTGATCTGTCTGTTGGATACTTCAACTTGCCCACTAGTTTGTGGGTGATATGGGGTTGCCACCCTATGATGCACATTATATTTTTTAAGAAGGTACTCCAGCTTCCGATTAAGAAAGTGAGTGCCCTCGTCACTGATCAAAGCTCTAGGTACCCCAAAACGCGCGAAGATGTTCTTCTTGAGAAATGCGATTACCTGTTGTGAATCATTGGTTGGTGTAGCAACTGCTTCAACCCACTTTGAGACATAATCCACTGCCACCAGAATATAAACTTTTGCAAATGAGGGTGGAAATGGACCCATGAAATCATACCCCACACATCGAACACTTCTACTTCTAATACATGATTTTGAGGCATCTCATCCCGTTTTGAAATATTACCGGTGCGCTGACATCGATCACACTTCTTCACATAGTTGAATGCATCTTTAAACAATAATGGCCAGAACAATCCTTATTGGAGAACCTTTGATGAAGTTCGATCTCCACTAAAATGACCCCCGTAATCAGAGTCATGGCAGTGCCACAGTACCTTTTCTTGCTCTTCCTCGGGTACACACCTTCACAACAACCCATCCACTCCTTTTTTGTATAGAAAGGGCTCATCCCATACATAGAATTTGGCGTCATGGATGAACTTCTTTCGTTGTTGGTAGGTGAAATCGGATGGAATTGCCTTTCCTACCTTAAAATTTGCAATGTCAGCGAACCAAGGTGCCTCGAAAATTGTGAAGATGTGTTCATCAGCGAACTGGTCTCGAATCGGTCTAGTGTCATCATCCTCCTCCATTTTCTTCAATCGAGATAGATGGTCATCTACAGTGTTTTCTGAACCCTTCTTATCTCGAATCTCAATATCGAACTCTTGTAGTAACAAAATCCACCTGAGTAGCCTTGGCTTTGATTCCTACTTAGCAAACAAATATCTCAAGGCAGCATGATCAGTGTAAACAATAACTTTCGATCCTAATAATTAAGATCGAAATTTATCAAAAGCATAAACCACAACCAATAATTCTTTTTCAGTTGTTGCGTAATTATGTTGTGCATGATTCAAAACATGACTCGCGTAGTAAATTACATGCAACAACTTATCTTTTCTTTGTCCCAGGACTGCCCCGATAGCATTGTCACTTGCATCACACATGATTTCAAAAGGTAGTGACCAATCGGGTGCAGTGACAATAGGGGCAGTTATCAACTTATTTTTCAAGGTGTTAAAAGCATTCAAACAGTCCTCATTGAATTTGAAATGCGTGTCTTTTACAAGTAGGTTTGTAAGTGGTTTGGCAACTTTAGAAAAATCTTTTATAAACCTCATGTAAAATCCAGCATGACAACTTCGATCCCCTTTTCATTGGTGGGAAGGGGTAGTTTTTCAATAACTTCAACTTTGGCCTTGTCAACTTCGATCCCCTTGTGGGAGATTCGGTGGCCTAAAACAATTCCCTCTCTTACCATAAAATGGAATTTTTCCCAATTTAGGACCAAGTTGGATTTTTCACACCTTTCTAATACAAGGGCTAGATTAATCAAACAATTGTCAAATGATGAACCAAAAACAGAAAAGTCATCCATAAATACTTCGATATGTTTCTCAATCATATCGGAGAATATGGACATCATGCACCTTTGAAATGTAGCGGGTGCATTACATAACCCAAACGGCATCCGCCGATAGGCAAACACCTCATAAGGACATGTAAATGCAGTTTTCTCTTGATCTTCAGGTGCTACAGCTATCTGATTATACCTCGAGTATCCATCTAAGAAGAAATAATAGTCATGTCCTGCTAGTCTCTCAAGCATCTGGTCAATGAAAGGGAGCGGAAAATGATCCTTCCTCATAGCACAGTTCAATCTTCTATAATCAATACAAACTCTCCACCCTGTGACCGTTCGGGTAGGAATTAGCTTGTTCTTTTTATTTGTGATGACGGTCATTCCACCCTTTTTTGGTACAACTTGAACGGGGCTCACCCACAAGCTATCTGAAATGGGGTAAATGAGATCGGCTTCTAAGAGCTTTACCACTTCTTTCCTAATCACCTCTTTCATAGCTAGATTTAATCTTCTTTGGGGTTGTACAACCGGTTTATGACCGTCCTCCATTAGGATCTTGTGCATACAAAAAGTCGGACTTATTCCCTTCAAGTCTTCAATGGACCAACCGATGGCACCCTTATGCTTCCTCAAAATTCTCAACAGCTTCTCTTGTAACTCACTCAAGCTTGCATTAATGATAGCTGGATTATTATCTTTTTCACCAAGGAATACATATTTTAAGTGAGGAGGCAGCTGCTTGAGTTCAATAAGTGGTGTCTCTTTTTTTTTTCTAGGAGTTCCTCTTCATTCCCCTTCAACTCCTCCCATCTAGTGCGGAAGCGAGGGAATGAGATGGTGATGCTTCTAACATGGCTAAAACTTCTTTTTCCCTCGGGTCTTCACTATCTTTAACAACATCTTGGGGTAGGCATAGTACTCTTTCTAGCGGCAAAACGGGTACTTGATGCCCAACTTCTTCATCAACTATCGAATCAAATATCTCGATTCGGTTGCACCCTTCTCTTTCTTTAGAGTGTTTCATGGCTTTGAGGATGTTAAAGGTGACTGTTTCCTCATTTACTTTCAAGGTTAAGGTGCCATCCACCACATCAATCATAGTTCGCCCTATTGCTAGGAACGATCTCCCCAAGATCAAGGGGATATCATTGTCTTCCTCCATGTCTAGTACCACAAAATCTACTGAGAAAATAAACTTATCCACCTTGACCAACACATCTTCCACCACTCCATATGGATGTTTCATTGAGCGGTCTGCGAACTGTAACATCAGTTGTGTGTCTTTGACTTTTCCAATGCCTAACCTTTTGTATATAGAAAGAGGCATAAGACTCACACTTGCCCCAAGATCACAGAGGGCCTTCCCAAAAGTTCTATTCCCAATAGCGCAAGGAATAGATAAGCTTCCAGGATCCTTGAGCATAGGTGGCAGCTTCCTCTGTAAAATAGCACTGCACTCTTCAGTAAGCATCACTATTTCACCGCCGATTTTCATTTTCTTTGACACAATCTCCTTCATGAACTTGGCGTACGTCGGCATCTGCTCTAGTGCTTCTGCAAAAGGAATGTTAATTTGCAATTTTTGAAAAACATCAAGAAACTTACCGAATTGTTTTTCTGTTTCTTCCATTTTTAATCTTTGAGGGAATGGGAGTTGAATTTCGGGTTTTGGTAGGGCTTCCTTTTTCTGCACCACAAGTTCTTCGTCCTTTTCACAACCAATATCCCCCTCAACTGATGTCGGGGTGACTATTTCCTCCGAGTGGGTTGGGATTGAAGCACTTCCACCCTTTTTTTTAGGTGGTGTTGGTTCACTTACTTTGCCACTCTTTGTTGTCACTGCATTAACATTGTTTCGCGGATTTGGAACTGTGTCACTGGGCAAGTTTCCGAGTGCTCTTTGTGCTAGCTGTTGAGCAATTTGACCCACTTGGGTCTCAAGATTATTGATAGAGGCTGATTGATTTTTCTGGATGGCTCTTGACTCTTCAATGAAAACACTTGTGTTTGTTGCCAACTTCTCAATATCAATCTCCCAAGCAGCTTTACGCGGTGGCGCTTGATTTGTTTGAACTCCTTATTGGCTTTGGGATCCACCCTGTTGATCTTTCCATGAAAAATTTGGATGATTTCTCCAACCCAGATTGTGTGTACTGGAGTAATGATTATTTTGCTTTCTGTTGTTACCTACAAAATTCACCTTTTCTGGTTCTTCTATGTCATCATCCTCTGGTACTTCACATGCGCCATTTTTATGTGCCCCCCACAAAAATCACAACTTGTATGTTTCAATAATTTAACAAGGGCCACTTGGGGTTGTATACTTAGAGCTGTCATCCCTTTTTTTTTATCTCGGCAGCGATAACCTCTTCTATCTGTTTTGAGAGTAGCTTTCCTTGAGCCAACCCGGCATCCATAACACTCAATTCCCGCATACCACTTTTTGACCCACCACCTATATCATACAGCATCATTTGCTCATTGGATGTCATAATCTCGATAATTTTTCGTGCTTCTGATGCGGTCTTGTAATTCAAAGAGCCACCTGCTGTAGCATCCAACATAATTCTAGTGCTCGGCCTCAACCCATTGCAGAATATTTGCATTTGAGCGGTGTCTTCATAAGCATGACTGGGGCATCCTGCTAGTAAACTCTTGAACCTCCTGTAAGTGTCACAAAGTGATTCTCCTTCTTTATGCTTGTAAGCAGAAATCTCTTGCCTTTTTCTGACAAACACAGCTGGGGGAAAGTATTGTTCCAAGAATTTTTCTTCAAGATCATCCCATGTGGTGATGCTACCGGAGGGTAAAGAATTTAGCCACTCCTTAGCATCATCTTTTAATGACAATGGAAATAGTCTCAACCTCTTGCCTTTTTCACTGTTACTGTCCACCTTCACTGTCTCACATAGTTCAAAGAAGTTTGTGTGATGTCTATTTGCATCTTCATTATGTTTACCGGAAAAATGAATTTCATTCAACTCTCAGTAGAGGGCGGGACTTATTTCAAATTTGTTGACTGTAACCGGTTAGTTATGGATGGCCAAACGAGCACGGTTTTTATCACGATTCTCATACTCCCCGAGGGTACGTTCAGGTGGTGGTGGATCAGCCATTTCAACAAATATGAAGCAGTCCCCTAGATTTTGTTCTTCTGCTGCTAACTTTCTTTCCCATTTCCTCCTTTCTCGAACCGCCTTTCGATTTGCTTTTGCGGTCTTTTCTATTTCTGGATAAAAAAAAAAGCTTAGCTGAGGACTGGCCTCGCATACAAGGTTAGAAAAAAATCGTGAGAAAATAGAAAATAAAAAAAATAAGTAAGTAACAGAAAACAAAAATTTTATTGCAAAGCAAAAAATTCCAATTAAGTAAATAAATTATAACTCAATAGTGATATGGCAATACCCGGCAACGGCGCCAAAAACTTGATAGCATTTCAGCAAGTGTACTGAATCGTTGCAAGTAATAATTAAAAACGGAAATACCGAGTGTCTAACTCAAGGATTGCGTCTTACTATCGAATTATCTTTAATTACTGAAATTGAACACAAAGTTTCCGAATTGATTTAGGTAATATTTAAAATAACAATAGTAATGAAATTGAACTTTTATGATGAGAAAAATGTCAGGGATGAGTTTCACTTTGAGTCTAACCTTGGTTTCTAATTTGATCCTAGTTATTGAATTTCTTTATTGAATTATTACCGAATTCTCTTTAGTGTTCTTGCCCTAATGTCTCAGTGTAGAACCTTTAATTCCAAAATAACCCCTAATTCCTTAGTGAGTTTAAAATTAGGATGAAGCTTTACAGTACAAAAATTCTCTTTTTAAATTGTTGTCTCTACAACTAATTCAATTGGTTTCATGACCTGCATCTATCCCTAGACTACAATCTCATAAATTTATCATCTCAAGCATTCGTAAAGTCCACTTCCGTTTCAAATTACGAATCATAGAACATTTTAAAGTTGATCAGGCAATAAAAAGCATTAAGCACAGAGATGATAAAAATAATTCAATAAATTTATTTATATAACTAGGAGTCAATTTAGACAAATAAAGCTTTCATCTTGTTCCACTCATCTCTAACAAATAGGCTTAATTACTCATTACTGAGATTAAAAAGATAGAGATTAAAGAAGAAGTACAAGAAGGATTCATGAATGATTCTTGATAAAACTCCTTCAATGGTGTAGAACAACCGTCTATGAGCTTCTCTGCTAGGGCACAAGTCTCTGAGCTTCTCAATTGACATAAAGATCCCTCAAAATTCAGAAAAACTCAGTTTTATGCATTCTTCAGTGCTCCACGCGCCCCAGGCGCAAGACTTGCGCTTCAGGCGCATTAAAACAAGAGCAGTGGTGCCAAAATGCGCTTCGAGCGCAGCTGGCGCGCTTCAAGCGCACAACATCTGATGTCTGGCATTTATTGCATTTTGCTCCTCTTTCTAGTCTGAATGTGGTTCTCGTGCCTTCATGAAAGTTGTAGCTATGGATCTTAGCATTCATTTGCACTTGGTTTGACTCCAATTGGACATCTACAACTCCAGATATGGAAGAAATACTCCATGTAGGTCATGTTGATTTCTCACTAAAATTCAGCACTGCACGGAAAATAAGGAAATAACATAAAACCATAAAAAATATCTACTTAATAAAGGAAATACGAACATAAACATGTTGTTAAATCTAACAACTAAAATCAACAAAATATATTAAATAACTCCTTAAATTAACTAATGATTTCCTATAAATAAGACTAAAAACAATGACAAATATGCATATGATGAAGAGTTATCACCCAAATTGTGCAAGACAGACTATCAACCACGTAGTCCCCAGGATAAAACAGCTCAGTTACTCTGTATCGGAGTTTCACTGCACCGTGAAAAAACCGTTCTAGAATTACACCCTCAGTATGGCAGTCTAATGGCTGCCACTCGTAATATGGTTCTAAGACCACTCAAAAGAAAGAAAAAAGAGAAGTAAGAATATGGAGGGAGAAGAAGAGAAAAGCCTCAGAAGAAAGGAGAGCTTTTTGGCGTTGTTTACAATTGAGCAGAACCCTCTATTTATAGAGGAGATTTGCTACTGAATCTGAGGGATATCGTGATCCATCAGACCAGGCTCACACTACAATCGTGCCTCATTTTTCTAGGTTAGGTTGACTCCGAAATTTTCAGGGTTTTGACCCAATACTTGGCCACAAAACAACCGGGAACCAAGGTAGGATTTTGACCAAAATTGAACTGTGCGAAATACAGGGAATGAATAACAGGATCAGAAATAAAGTGTTGACTCGGTGGAGGGCCAATTAAGTAAAAACGCAAGCATTCATTCCTTTTTTCAGAAAATACATATTAATCTTTAATTTTTTTATTACTAAAAAATAATAATTCACCACCCAAGCCCAAGTGTCATACCTCCACCTTATAAACATTACTAGAATGTGTAATCCCTCCTATGTGGGACTTCTAATTTTTCAATTCACAAACTAGCTCTTTTGTTCCTCATTTCCAAGAATCCCCCACTTGAATTTAAAAAATAGGTTCTGAAATAGCGTCGAACGCTTTCATAAGATTGTGCATAAACAAAGGTGTCTATGACTTGAACCTTTGCATAGCGAGTAAGATTCTGATTTAACAAGAGTGATTCGTAGTCTTGAACTCTATCTCGACATCAAACCCACACACAAGCTTTTCATTAGGTGTATTCTAAAAAGCCCGTGCATTTATGGCCCTGCACGTATATCCCAGTATAGTGACCGCTCTAGGAATTTTTGCCTCGAAATACCATAAGAAACAGCCTCATTTCCACATTCACATAGGTGAGTCTATCAAGAGTACTCCTAAAGCTAGGTACTCCCTCCACATAGAGTATAGATCTCATTAAGAGTTTCTATTATCTCACCCTTCCATCGCTTCAGGAATCATGCCTCTGTTAATATAATAACATGTTCATCTCATATCACTATGACTTGTTATTCCTCATTGAACCTAATTCTTGGGATCTCCAGTTTTTTAGGTCGGGTTCCCATCATGAATGACTCATTTATCTATAGGCAATAGTCCCATCCTTTTGGATGTATTTATGACTTTCTCTCTAGCCAATCCTTTCGTCAAAGGATCTGCTAAATTATCATCAGTGCGTACATGATCTACTATTACAACTCCTTTAGTAAGTAATTCTCTAACTGTGTTGTGCTTACGACGTATTTGTCGTCTCTTACCGTTGTAATAACGATTCTCAATTTTTGCAATAGCTGTAGTACTATCGCAGTGGATCAACACAGCTGGCATAGGTTTTTCCCACAAGGGGATCTCAACTAGCAAGCATCTCAACCAGCTCGCTTCTTCACTAGCTGTTGCTAGTGCTATCATTTCAGACTCCATAGTGGACTGAGCCAGTATCGTCTGTTTCTTCGATTTAAAGATACAGCACCACCTGCTATATTAAAAATATAGCCACTGATTGCTTTGGAGTCATCTGATAAGGTGTTCCAATCAGCATCACTGTATCCTTCAAGTACGGCAGGAAATCTTTGATAATGTCATGGTCCTTTTTAGGTATCTCATGACTCTTTCGATAGCGTGTCAATGCTCCATACTAGGTCTACTGGTAAACCTGCACAATAGTCCCACGACGTAGGCAATGTCGGGTCTAGTACAATCAGTGGCATACCTGAGGCTGCCAATGATGCTCGCATATTCAGGATCTTTTCAATATAATGAGACTGATCTAAAGAAATTCCCTTTTCTGACCTAGTAATCTTGATTCCTAATATTACATCTGCTTCTCCGAGGTCTTTCATATCAAAGTTGTTACTCAACAATGATTTCACAGTATTTACAGCATGGATGTTTGAACCAAATATGAGTAAGTCGTCTACATAGAGACATATGATAGTGCAAATTCCATTTTCAAATTTGTAATAAATACATTTGTCACTTTCATTCACTTTAAACTCATTCGATATAATCAAATTTTCAAACTTTTCATGCCATTGCTTAGGAGCTTGTTTAAGACCATACAGAGATTTATCTAACTTACAGACCTTGTTTTCTTGTCCATGAATTACAAAACCTTCAGGTTGTTCCATATAGATTTCTTCTTCCAGATCACCATTTAAAAAAGTTGTTTTAACATCCATTTGGTGTATCACCAAATTATGAATTGTTGCTAGTGAAATGAGTACCCTAATGGATGTTATTCTCGTGACTGGAGAAAAAGTGTCGAAGAAATCTATATTTTCTCTATGCATAAAACCTTTGGCTACAAGGCGTGCCTTGTATTTATCAATAGTTCCATCGAGTTTTAGTTTCTTTTTTAAAATCCATTTACAACCTATCGGCTTGCAACCAGGAGGCAAGTCTACTATATGCCAGGTCTTGTTAGATTCTAGGGAATCCATTTCATCGTTTATAGCCTCTTGTCAAAGATCTGCATCCAAAGATGACAAGGCTTCTTTGAGATTTGCTGGATCCTCATCTAAATTATAGGCCATATTTTCTGGTCCACAATCTTTAGCAACTCTGACTCTCTTACTCCTTCGAGTTTCCAATTCACCTTGTTTGTTGCTTTCAGCGCTTCTTGTCATGGGAGTATGACTTGGTTTGCTGCCCCCACTATTTCTCAATTTGAACGGGAATTTATTTTCATAGAAGTCAACATCTTTTGACTCTATGATCACTTTCATATTTAGGTCATAAAACCTATACGCTTTACTATTTACTGCATACCCAATGAATACACATTCATAGGCTCTACTGGCGAGTTTAATTCGCTTGGGATCGGGGATTCTGACATACGCCAAACAGCCCCATGTTCGAAGATAAGACAAGTTTGGTTGTCTTTTCTTTATTATCTCATAAGGAGATGTTTTGCTTATAGATTTTGGGAGTCTATTTAAAACATAGCAAACAGTCAAAATAATTTCCCCCCACCAATGAGATGCCGCACCAAACTTAAGCATAATAGCAACAACAAGTTCAGTCAGAGTCATATTCTTTCTTTCAACTTTACCATTCATTTCAGGTGAATAAGGTGTTGTGCTTTCATGTATGATTCCTTGAGTTTTATAAAACTCATTAAATAAACTAGAATCATATTATGTTCCTCTATCACTACGAAACCTCTTAATCTTTTTATTAAATTGATTTTCTATTTCAGTTAGAAAGTTCTTAAACATGTCAAGCGCTTCACTTTTATTTTTTATCAGATATACAAAGGTATAGTCAGAACAATCGTCAATAAAAGTAATAAAATAACGTTTTCCATTTCGTGTTAATGTCCCATCAAGTTCACATATATCAGAGTGTATTAAATCTAAAGGTTCAGATTCTCTAACAATTGATTTATGTGAACTCATAGTTATTTTAGCTTGACTGCAAAATTCACATTTTTCAAGTTCATTTAAAAATAACTTTGGAATTAAGCCTAAGTTACTTAAGTTTGCAATCACACGTTTGTTCACATGACAAAGTCTAGCCTGCCAAATATTAAAATCACACAACATGTAAGCAGAATGAGACATTTTATTCATTTCAACATTTAATTTAAACATGCCATCAGTTGCATACCCTTTCCCAACAAAAATACCATTTTTAGAAATGGTGTACAAATCTGCCCCTATAGCTTGATTAAACCCAGCCTTATTAAGAAGATAACCAAAAACTAAATTCTTCCTTATTTCTGGAGTGTGCATAACATTCTTCAGAATTAAGGTCTTTCCGGAGGTGAATATTAATTATACATCTCCTATACTAGCAACATTCGTGGTGTGGGAATCTCCAAACATCACTTTCTTATCTTTAGCAGTAGTGTATGTTTTGAACATAGCACGGTCATAACAGACATGGCGAGAGGTGCCAATGTCTATCCACCATCCATCTGATCCACCAACAAGATTGATTTCAGTAATCATAGCAATGAATTGCTCTTCTGTCAAGTTAGCCTGTTGAATAGGGTTTGGCTTGTTCCTACACTTGCGTGCCATATGCCCTTCTTTCCCACAATTATAGCAGAGAAAGGGTGCATTTCTAGGAGGTGGTTGCTACTGCTTTGTAATTAGGACCTTTGGAGGGTTCCCATTCTTGTTGTTGTTTCTGCGGTTCTGATTCTTAAGTTGTTTGTCGTTTGGCTTCAGAACTGCTTCAATGGACTTCTTCTTTTTGTTATTGGTAACAAGAAGAACTTCTTCTTTTTGGTCTTGTTTACGGGATTCTTCCTCAATTCTGAGGCGGGTTATCAGACTTTCAAGAGAGAACTCTTTTGTTTTATGCCTGAGAGAATTTTTAAAATCTTTCCAAGCAAGGGGCAGTTTGTCAATAATAACAGCAATTTGAATATAATTCTTATAATTCATCAGCAATTGTCAATTTGAATATAACTATAGTAATCATATAGATCATCAGCAAGTCCATTCAGAATATAATTCTTATATAAGTAATCATTATTATTCCATTGGGTTAATATAGCATCTTTTTTATCCTTTTCTGATTGTTCACCTTTTTCTAGAAAAAATAGCATCTTTTGTTGCCATCGTTTGAAGTGACATCCCTCAAACTGAAACGGTGCATTCCTTTTTTCAGAAAATACATATTAATTTTTAATTTTCTTATTACTAAAAAATAATAATTCATCACCCAAGCTCAAGTGTCATACCTCCACATTATAAACACTACTAGAATGTGTAATCCCTCCTATGTGGGACTTCTAATTTTTTAATTCACAAACTAACTCTTTTGTTCCTCATTTCCAACAATTATCATGTTATAAAAATAATGTATTTCATTAAGACATCATGAAAATGAAAACAAGGGAACTATCGATAATGTCCTTTGTAATAAAAAAAAGATATAGATGATGTCACCCTTAATGATGTACGGGTAACTCATATCGAAATCAAAAATATTCTTAGAAGGGTGGTTAAAACTATCTACAAGCAAACTCATTTTATTGTAGTAGACAATAGTAGTAGTCGTCGTCAAGAGTCTATTGACTAAACTTTCATCAACTAGGTAGGGAGACAACATCCAATCAATTTAAACAGTCACAAAACACAATTGATTATCACAAATGCATATCTTGATTTGAACTCAATTTAGTGGAGAAAAAACTTGTCATCACACTCCATTCGACTAAGCTATAATTTTGCTTAATATGCAGCGACAACTTGCTAAGGAAATCTCCATCCTTGATGAACTAGGACTGGAATTACTATTACTTCTTCGTTGACATTTTTTTGAATCTGCAAGTTTTGATTCTTCCGCATGCTCCATATAAGCATAGAATATTGAGTTTTTTTGTTACTCATTGAAATAACTAACATAAAACTATAATCGTGTCACCTAAACTTGGTTATCAATCCAAGGCAAAATTATCATTTTGTTCCTGACTATGCAAGGCTTTTGTGAACGCTTACGTGCAGAAATGGTAGTTAACGTGTGCAACCAGACAATCAACGCATGCCACCAAATTAGAGAGACCTTAAATTTTTTTACATCTTGAACTTTGAAAATTTGTATTGATATCTTTAATTTTTTACA
This sequence comes from Cicer cuneatum, assembly GCA_037974295.1. NCBI lineage: Eukaryota > Viridiplantae > Streptophyta > Magnoliopsida > Fabales > Fabaceae > Cicer > Cicer cuneatum. The sequence continues at coordinate 11,368,467 of JBBPBO010001984.1, forward strand.
TTGACCATTCGAAAAATTTATATTTGTACCGTGTGACTAGAATACCCAAATTATGACCTTACTCTCGTAATTCTACTAGACACTCCTATCTGACTTCTCCCTATCTTCTCACTAAACATACTAAATCTAATTTATCTCATCTCCTCTCCACACTCGTGACGACTCTCTAAATCGCATGTTTTGCATTCGCGAATTGCGTTTGAATCACGAGACGATCGCGACTCATAAAAGTAGAATCGCACTTACTTTGTGAGGTACTTACTTGTGTTGTATTTTTTCGTTTATGGATGAATGTTTATTATTTGTTGTATGAGCGTTGATATTCGAAGAAAGAATGACATTTGTGTGGATGAGTATAGAATTGTTCTCTCAATAGTAAAATTGTGATATGATATATGATTTTTGAGAAATTTTTACATATGAATTTGATTGAATGTATGAAAATAGTTAAATTTTATAAGAAAAGATATTTATATTAAAAAAATTGAAAAATAAATTTGGTCTATAGGATTATTTTACCAATTTTTTTAATTATTAAAACTGCACTTTTTTTTATTACGAATCCAATTTTTAAAATTATAACATAGTCTTCAAAATCTTTAAGACGAGTCTGCGTACGTGGTAGATGTGTCAGTCTCTCTCTCCCACATGTGCATGATGAATAAAAAAATACTAAAGTGACGTTAAATTTAAAAAGAAAATTAAAAAAATCACATAATATGCTCACATACATACTTTTTTGCTTTTTTCCATTGTCTTCTTCATCTTCCCTTAACCCTAACTTTCTTCCTCATATTAACGTTTTCCCCCAAATTCACGTTTAATCAATTCATCTTCATCGAATATTATAATGATAGGAAGTCAATCACCACAACGAAATCAATCTTTTTCCTCTTGGCTGAGAAATTCTTCACAAGTTAACCTTTTTGTCATTGTGGACGGAATGGTTGTGAGGCGTGTTGTCTAGACACCAATAAATTGAAGAAGATCATTCTTCACTTGCTCAATCATCAACGGTAATATGGGTTAGAGATTTTATATTAAAGGGAAAAATCAAATTTTCCAAATTTGGGATTAAAGTTTATTTCTTCAAATTTAGTTTGACATTTAGATTTGAAATCAATATTATTTTTTCTAGATTCAATTTGAGATTCATATTTGAAATAAATTTTTTTTGTTTTAGGATGAATATGGCTATTGTAGATATTTTTTAGGCTAAATACTACCCGTAGTCTCTTAACTTAATTTCAGTTAACGTTTTAGTCCTTTATTTTTTTTCTCCTGATTTAGTCCTTTATTTTAATTTTAAGTGACAATTTGATCTTTTATGTTTTAAAATGTCAACAATGTTATCCTTTTAGTTACAAAAATTCATCAAAATTTTCAACCAAAACCTATAAAATTAATTATATTCTTCAATATAATACAAATTTCATCAAATTCGAAACTCAAATCTTCAAATAAACTCATATTTCCATCTCTAACAACATCAAATAAAGAATGAAAATATGAGTTTATTTAAATATTTGAGTTACGAATTTGGTGAAATTTGTATTATATTAAAGAATATAATTAATTTTATGGGTTTTGGTTGAAAATTTTGATGAATTTTTGTAAAAAAAAGAATAATATTGTTAACATTTTAAAATATAAAAGATCAAATTGTCACTTAAAATTAAAATAAAGGACCAAATCGGAAAAAAAATAAAATAAAAAGATAAAGGACTAAAACTAACTGAAATTAAGTTAAAGGACCACGGATGCTATTTAGCCTATTTTTTATGAGTTGATGAAGACTTTGGGTTCAATTCAACTCCAAGAGGTCCTACTCTGAGGCCTTGAAGATGATGGAAGACTATTTTGCTGTGATAGAATGTAAGTTGTAATATTTTGGTGAGCACAATAGTACTTGAATTAGCTTGAAATTTTTTTTTTTATGATAATTATGTTAATTCTAGTTTAGTATTTGAAATTTGGTTTGTTTTATGTTTTATGCCAACATCTTGAAGTTTCATTTAGTAATCCTTTTGTTTTGATTATGTTATTTGAATCTTTAAATGAATTAATACATGAATTGTACTTGGTGTGGTTGTGCATCCAGAGACCTACTTGTTGTAGTTGTATATGAACTAGTAAATGAACCTAATGACTTTGGATACATGAACTAATTTGACAATGTACGATATAACATATATGGATCACTTTGACTTTAAGTTATTATTTTCAAGGACTCTTCTGAAATTAAGTGTTATTTTAGAGTCCATTGTGATTATATTTATAACTTTAGAAACCAGAATATCCATTCTTATTTTATAAAACAGTTGAATTCACTTAACACTTTAATTCACTTGAAATAACACAAAACACGTTAATAATATGAAAGAACATAAAACACATTAACTTCAAGTCACTTGAAAGAACACAAAACACATTAAATTTAAGTTATTAGTCAATTCACTTGCCACAATGTCAATTGCTAGAACAAAAATAATCACAACAAGAATGTTATTTGCAAAACACATTAAGTACAACCAGAATGTCAATTGACATACTTGCCAAACCCAAAACACATTACAAATTACTCCTATTAAAAACTAGGACCAAACTACTAAACTCAATTTATGACTTGTGAACTCAAACCATATACAACATTTACATGACAAACGCACCAATTTAAGTGTTCTAAACATCTTTATTTCAACCTCTATAAATTAACGTTTTGTATTAACTTTGTCCTTGAACTATCCATCTCTTCTTTGTTTTGTGGCAATATCTCTTTATTGGTGCTCACAATCTCTCATCCTTGATCTATTACATATGTTTGAAGTGTTTTATCATTTCCAAGTCCTTCAATCAATTCGTCAACTCATACGAAGCATCCACAATAGCCATATTCATCCTACAACAAAAATAAAATTGATTTCAAATCTGAATCTCAAACCAAATCTAGAAAAAATAATATTGATTTTAAAGTTAAATCTCAAACTGAATTTGGCAAAATAAACCACAATCCCAAATTAGCCAAATTTGATTCTTCCCTTTAATATAAAATCCATAACCCATATTATCATTACCTTTTTTATTCAGCAAGTGTAGAATGATCTTTCTCTATTTATTGGTGTATGGACAACACGCCTTATAACCTTTCACCCACAACGACAAAAAAACTTAACTTGTGAAGAATTTCTCAACCGAGAGAAAGAAGATTGACGTCACTGTGGTGATTGACTTTCTATCATTATAATCTTCGATGTAGATGAATTGATTAAACTTGAATTTGGTGGAAAAATATAAATTTGAGAGAGATAGGGTTCAAATATGAATCTCAAACCGAATCTAAAAAAATAATAATATTGATTTCAAAGTTAAGCCAATTGATTTCAAAACCAAGTGACAAAATACCGAATTTGCATATCCACTTGAAACAAAATGTTGTCACTTGGTTTTATTACTGACAAAATATTGATTAATTTGTATCGCCAAACTCCATATTTTTTTCTTAGCCTTTGTTTACTAAGTGTCAATTGCATTTATAATATTTGTAAAAAAAATATATGTAATTCTTTAAATTATTTAATTGTATTATATTGGTCTTTTAATTTTTTTTTCTTTCAAAAAATATCTTATTAATTTTGTCAACTTGACCTTTACGTTCTTTCATATTATTAAGATCTTTTAATTTTGTCAACTTGATCTTATTAATCGTGCGTGGGGTTGCCTTTTTGTGAGTTTCCATTTAACTTCCTTAAAAAAACTTATATTAGAGTGGTTAGATTTTCAAAATTGTAATAGATAAATAAAAAATATAATATTGTATATAAAAATTTTAAGTTGTACATTTATAAAAATATTGATAGTTAAACCGTTAACGTTTATCAAAGAGATAGTGAATCGAATTTGAATTGACATTTTTAATAATTAAAACTTAATTTTTTAAAATTTAATTTTTTTTCAAACACTAAAATTTTTATACTATTAAAAAAAGTTTATTAACTACAAAAAATATAATATATAATTATTAAATACATTTAAACACAACACATTTTTAAAATAACAATATTGATATAGTGTAGATAAAAGATAATTGTTTGGTTTTAGTATTGGACATTTTATTTTAAATTACGTGAAACTATATTTATATTAATAAAGGTTGAATTTATTAGTTTGGTTCAATTTGGACTCAGATGCATCAAAAAATATCAAATCAATTTAATTAGTTTGGTTAAATTTTTGGGATCATCGGATCATTTGGTTTCATTTATATATCTCTAGATGAAACTCACAACCCACACAATTGAAATTTAGGTTGAAAATTTTAGCTTATTTTATAATTATGGTAGAGTTGTTATTGTAATTTTTGTTATAAATTACTCTCTTCGATCTTTTATTTAAAAGATATTTGAGTTATAATTTGATCAACAAAAATTGATCTATTTAGTCTATAAGCGCAGTGTATTGCTAACCTTTTGGATAGTTTTTGTTCTTATTCATGTCTAAGAGCTCATGCCTCTAGAGGAATCAATAGACTCACTAAATATACACTTGAGCATCTCACAATATCAAATTTACTGATCGGTTAGAAAAATGCATGGGTTTCAAAATGAAATATGGGTGCACAAAGAAAGAATACTTCTTGGAAATATATGAGAAGGTAACTTCAAAACTTGCTTCTTAGAAAGGAAGGCTTTTGAATAAGTTGGATTGGGTCACCTTTGCCAAGGCCGTTCTTACTTTTTTACCTACGTTTAGTATGCAAATTTGTTGGTTTCTACAATATGTTTGTGAGACTTTGGATAAAACTGTGAGGAATTTTATTTGGCATGGTACAACAAATCGAGCTATGCATATGGTTAATCCCAGAAAGTATGATGGTTTAAAGATTTATCCAACACGTTTACAAAACATTGCACTTTTGGGGTAAACTTGTATGGAGTCTAATACAATTAGAGGACAAACTTTGCGTCTTGCTTCTAGTTGATAATTGGATCTGGAAGCTATCTATTGCTGCAAGTGTTCATTTTTTTTATCTAGTAGGTTTGTCATAACTCGCTTCCAACTAGGTTTATTTTACATCATCAAGACATTAATGTTTCTGCTACTTGTCCATATTGCGATGAAGGCATCAAAACTATTAATCATTGCTTGTTGTCTTGCCCACTTATTGTTTTTATTTGGCGTGGATGCAGTTTTCCACGAGTTCCTACAAAATTTATGGAAGTAGCTATCATGAATATCTTAAATACCATGCACATTATTTTTAATGAGGTTGAAATCTTAGCTTCTTTAATAATATGGAATATATAGTGTAGAAAAAATGAATTTGTTTTTGAAATAACTCAAACAATAGTTACTAATTTGTTTTTTAAGGAAGTCAAATGTGAATTAATTAGTCCTAATGGGAGTAAAATATCTTAAAAAATTATTCTAATTTGACTAATATTTAATATTATTAGGAACCAAATTAGATTTTTTTTTTAACAACTTAGTCTCTGATTTATTTTACATAACCAATTTAGATATTTAAACTCTCTTTAGTAAAAAGTATGAGATGGCAGGAAAGTTAGCTGATGGTGAATATAGATAAGTTAGGTGATAGCAATTAACTCATAAAATTTAAAATGATATAAAAATATATTTTTAATTAAGGTTTAAATATATGTCTTTGGTCTTTATAATTATAACATTTTTTTAATTTTGGTACTCTGTAAGTTTTTTTATTTAGTTAATATTCTTGCAAATATAGTTTTTATTTTAAAATTGTCCTTTCATACAAGCTCTGTTACAAAACTATAACATCGTTAAACTTAAATACAATTAAAAGATAACCTTTTTTTACCTAAAAATAAAATTCTCAATATAATAAAATTATAATATTTTTTAACCTAAAATTAACCTCTCCAAATGTTTTAACCTTCTTTCCAAAAAAACATAAAATTAACAACTAAATGGCTCAACAGTTCTTTCGTGTTATTGAAATAGGTGTTGATATCATGTGGCCTAAATCGGATTTCATAAAAAAAGAATATCCAATTAGCATGTTCGGTGTAACATCCATTTGAATATGTTTAGGCTAATTTGGAGGTCGGTATTTATGATACTAACAACAATTCTTGTCATGGCAATGCCATTTTTTAATCAGGTTCTTTCTCTGCTAGGAGCAATTGGATTTGGACCTCTAATTGCCTTTTTTCCTATACAGAAGCACACTGCGTTGAAGGGCATAAGAACCTTTTCACGGAAGTGGTGTTTGCTCCAACGTTTGAATTTGTTATGTTTCCTTGTTTCAATGGCCGTTGTAATTAACAACTACAACTAACCCCCAAATGATCTTGTTGCAACACAAGTTAATGTTGTTGGTGTTTAGGCAGATGGTGAAGAACCACCACAACTTCAAGATGCAGGAATTTTATGCAGGAATTTTAGGGAAGAAGACTAAAATATTTTAGAGTTAATTTTAAGTTAAAAAATGTTATAATTTAATTATATTGGAGTTTTATTTTTAGGTTAAAAAAAATTATATTTTAATTATTTTTAGGTTAAAATGAAACTATATTTGCTGATATATGAACTAAACAAGAAAAACTTACGTGGACCAAAATAAAAAAAAAAAAAAAGGTTATAATTACAAGGACCAAAAGACATATTTAAACCTTTAATTAATATTGAATTTTTTCAATTAAGCAGTATATGCCAGTAAAAAACCTATAAGCTCGTGCGAGAAGTACTATTATCGAACAACTGTACTTCGATGATATGAACTTATGCACTATAATAAGCTATCCACTATAAGCCATCAGTTTTACCTTGACAATCAAAATTTTAGTGTTTGTTTGGTAATGTGGTGACTAAAATTGATATTAAGAGAATTAATTTTGTAAAATTAGTTTTAGTTATAAAAGTGAGTTGAATGTAAAGCGGTAAATGTTTGGATATATTCACGTAAAAGCGAGTTGAACAATAATTTTGTATAAAAATCAAGTTTAGACTAAAAAAATGCAAATCATAACTTAAAGTTAGCATCAATGCTACTTCATAGCAGCCAATCAAATCAAAATCAAGTTTTCACCACCAAAAAATGATTTTGGCTCCTTCATAAGTGGAACCAAACATTCACTTACACTAACAACAACAATATCCCGATAAGTAATGAAAGTATAAAAAAACATAAATCTAGTACAAAGACCATATTGTTTTTTAGTTTTGAAAAACTGTTTTTAAAATATTTTTCAATCACTGAAGATATTACTAGGTTAAGTCATGGACTAGATTGCTCTCTTTAAGATGTTTCGCAGCATAACCCAAAATTGTGCAAGACATACTATCAACCACGATGTTCCAAGATAAAACTGCTCAGTTAAAATTGTATTGGTATTCAACTGCATCATAGAAAACCATTCTAGAATTACACCTTCAATGTGGATATAATGGCTACATCTAACATATGATACTTAAAACTATTCGTAAATCGAAGGGAATACGACACAAAAACTGCTCTAAAACCGAAAGGGCAGTGGTATTAGGACCACTCAAAAAATTTAAAGGGACTGTGACACAAAATTTGCTCTAAAACCGAAAGGACAATGGTATTAGGACCACTCAAAAAAATTGAAGGGACAGAAAGAAATGGGAGAAGTGGCTCGAAAGTGCATCGAGCATAAAAGAGAGAAGAGAGAAAGTTGGAAATTGCATACAACTTTTGTGTATTTTTCACAAGAGTTTGATACTCTTTATATAGTGATGAAAGATATCCCACATATGTAAACTATCCAATATGGGACTTTAATACTTATAGAGTTGAAAACTACTCAATGTATGAAAGTTTTCCAATATGAGACCTTAACAATTTTTAAATTCACACATTAACATACTTTATATGTTCCAACAATCTTCCACTTGAATTAAAAAAATGTTTCTGAAGTAGCGTCAAACGCTTATATAAGATTGTGCATAAACAGAGGTGTCTTCCGACTTGAAATTTTGCATAGTAAGTAAGATTCATATTCAACAAGAGTGACTTGTAGTCTTAAACTCTATCTCTGACATCAAACTCACACACAACCTTTTCATAGGTTGTATTCTCAAAAGTCCATGCATTAATGGTCCTGCACGTCTATCCCAATATGGTGAACAATATAGGAATTTTGCCTCGAAATTCCATAGGAAGCGGCCCCACTTCCACATTCACATAGGTGAGTCAAGATTACTCTTATAGTTAGGTAATCCACTCCAAATAGAGTATAGATCACATTACGAGTTTCAATTACCTATTTATCCTAATTATTGGGATCTCTAGTCTTTTATGTCAGGTTACCATCATGAGTGACTCATTGATCTATAGGCAATAGTTACATCTTTTTGGATGTTTTTATGACGTTCTCTCTAACTTCTTTCATTAGTGCATACATGATCCACTCTAACAACTCCTTTTGAAAGTAATTCTTTAAATGCGTTGTGTGTATGAAGTATTTGTCATATCTTACCTTTGTAATAACGGTTCTCAATTTTTGCAATAGCCGCAGTACTATGGCAGTGGATCAACAAAACTGGCATTGGTTTTTTCCATAAATGGATCTCAACTAGAAAGCATCTCAACCAATTTTCTTCTTCACTAGCGGTAGCTAGTGCTATCATTTCAGACTCCATAACGAATTAAGCCAATATTGTCTGTTTCTTCGATTTACAAGATACAACTTCGCCAGCTATGCTAAATATATAGCCATTTGTTGCTTTGGAGTCATTTGATAAAGTGTTCCAATCAGCATCATTGTGTCCTTAAAGGACAACATGAAATCTTTGATAATGTAATGCGAGACTCTTGGTCCTTTTAAGGAATCTCATTACTCACTCGATAGCGTGTCAATGCTTCATACTAGGTCTATCCATAAACCTACACAATAGACCCACGACGTAGGCAATGTCGGATCTATTACAATTAGTGGCATACTTGAGGCTGCCAATGGTGCTCGCATATTCAGTTTCTCTAACACCTTCACCGGTGTTTATGAAAAGTTTCACACTTAGATCATATGGTGTGCAAGAAGGTTTACATTCAAAGTATTGGTATTTTTTAAAGATCTTTTCAACATAGTGAGATTGATCCAAAGGAAATTCCTTTTTTTGAACTAGTAATCTTGATTCCAATGATTACATTCGTTTCTCTAAGGTCTTTCATATTAAAGTTAAAGGTGCAAACACAAGAATGAGGTTGAATTGTGTTTGACTAAGTTGATAACTTTTTCATTATTTGATTAAATTGATTCAGACTTGACGATTTACTTGGAGTAAAAGCAATAACAAAATTAAGGAGTGTAGGAATAAAGTGACACAAGTAATTTATCATTGTTCAACACTTACTTGGCTACATCAGGTTCTTTCACTCATAATGATTTAATCCACTAATTCAACAATTTGAATTACAAAGCATCTGACTCTCCAAGCTAGTCTTATCAAACAATCTAACAACCCTAGACTTTTTATGAACACACACACCTTGACTCTACCAGCCAAGTCTTCTCCACACAATCTGACAACCTCAGATTGTTGAAGGCACACTAACACCACTATCGGGTTTGAATACAAAGGTTTGGAACTTGAGTAGTTGCTTTTAACAATCTGATTATAACAATAACTATCACACTCTAAGAAAAAACACTTAGAAAATATTTTTCATTTGAACTCTCTTTGAACTCTAAGATGAATTAGGAATTTTGAACTTGAGTTTTTATACTCTTTTCTAATTTTTCGATAATCTTCTTCTTCAGCCTTGAGTGTCTAATTATAAATAAAATTAGGGCTTCAAAAATGATCTTATTAACAAATAATACTGAATTGTATCTTAATTCTTAGCTTGGTCAACAATGATCTTATTCAAAAATAATTTTGAACAAGATGTTTTTTGATAATATGTTCTTTAATCAATTCTTTATTTCTGAATCCAATCTTAGCAGTTCTTCTAGATTGATTATGTTTGTATTTTGTTCAGATTGAGTTTGTAAATTCTTCAGATTGATCATGTTCGTCTTTTGTTCTGATTGAGTTTGTAAATTCTTCATATTGACTTTGTTCGTATTTTTTCATATTGAGTTAGTAAATTCTTCATATTGATATTGTTCGTATTTTGTTGTAGATAAAACTTGATCAAATCTTCTTGTAAATAATTCATATCTTCTTGTTCAAATCTTGTTCAAATCTTGACCATATGTTCTTTTCAAATTGGTCAAAGATTTTCTTCAATCGTAAATCATAATCAAATCTTATTTTAGATTTTCTTCAAAAACATTTGACAATATTTTCTTTTCAACTTGGTCAAAGATTTTCTTCAATCATAAATCTGAATCAAATCTTATTTTAAATTTTCTTCGAAAACATTTGACCATATCTTCTTTTCATACTATGTGAAGTCAAATATATTGTTCTCATAAAATAATTTTGTTAACTTCAAAACTCTAAGTATAAAACCAACTTGGTTCCAACAAAGCTGTTACACAATAATGATTTCATAATATTTACAGCATGAATGTTTGAACCAAATATGAGTAGGTCGTCTACATAGATACATATTACAATAAATATATTTGTCACTTTCATTCACTTTAAACTCATTCGATATAATCAAGTTATCAAATTTTTCATGTCATTGCGTAGGAGCTTAGACCATACAAAGATTTATCTAACTTACAGACCTTGTTTTCTAGTCTATGAATCACAAAACCTTCAGATTGTTCCATATAGATGTCTTCTTCCAAGTTACCATTTAAAAAGCAGTTTTGACATCCATTTGGTGTACCACCAAGTTATGAATAGCAGTAAGTGAAATGACTACCCTAATGGATGTAATTCTTGTAACCAATGAAAAAGTGTCGAAGAAATCTATATTTCGAGTCTGACAACTTTCACACTATGTATCATTTTTATCGTGTGTTTTTTTACCTGTAAAAACTAAAGAGGTCAAGCTCAAATATGAAGCACATTCGTGTTTTATCTAGTTTTTTTTTCCTCTGAATTATCCATTTTATATATCAATGCTATTTTAAAGTGTGTTTGGATTTGATTAAAAAAAGTGTGGATTTTCAACGAGTAATAAAAATTTAAAAAAAATTAAATTATTTAAATGTTTCAATTGTATTCCTTTTATTTATAAATTGAAATTTTGAAAAAGTTAAGAGATATTTTTCAGATATTTAAAAATTTATAAGAATTGATTTGCAAAATTTTATTTTCTTTTAGAGAGCAATTTGATAATTAAAAAAATATGTACATTTTAAAACATGTAGAGACAAAGTTATAAATTTTAAAATATTGAAAGGATCATTTTATTCTCATGAGAATAGTCGACAACAACCAATAATTACTCAATTCCCTCCAGAGGAATTTGTTCAATTTTTTAATTATTACATTTTTAAACTCAATATTGTTTTCACAACAAAGTTTCTTGAAAAATCAACAACTTACTAAACATTTGTGAGAATAATATTCCGGTTGATAGAACTCTTAGGAATATTCATTTCTAGATATATAATTTTATATCTTCAAATTAATCCTCCTTAACACTTATTATGAGATGTTAGTAAAAAAAAAACATTAAGATATAGAGAGTAATAATTTTGAGGGGTATGTGTATTCTCTTCAAAGCAATAACATAAGCTTTGTGAGGATCAGGGTGGTCATAGCAACCTCAAGTCTAACAATTTCTTTTCTATAACATAAATTATTGTGTCATTTTAATCTTTGACACATCCAAATATTTAAATTAATTATTGAATTATTAAAATATTTATCAATTTAGTCTCTAATATTATATGATCATATATTATTTTGACAATAAATTATATCTTTTAATGACTATTTTAATTATTCAATAACTAATCTAAAGTTATAGTTAACTTAAAAATCAAAATGACAATACTTGTAGTTTATCCACAATCTATAAGAAAATTTATAATAAAATTTAATTAAAAAATAAAATACATCATTCATTCTAAATTTTAATTGTGTGTGTTGTAAGCTTCGTCTATAGATAGAAAAAAAAAATCAAATAATAATTTGATAGGCTAAAAAATTTAATTAAAAACAATTAAATTATTTTGATTTTTTGTTTGAGTCAAATGAACCAAACTAAGATAAACTCAACTTCTATTAATTTTGACATGATTTTACGCTATTAAAAAATAACCACTTATATTTGTAGTGTTATCTTAAAAATACGTTGTATTTAAGTATTTTTTTATTATTTTCTAATTGTAGTTTATGTAGTCGAGTCATAAAAAAGTGTATGTAATTATTTTAATAGTACAAAAAATTTAGTGTTTAAAATAAAATTAGATTTTTTAAAATAGGCATTTTAATTTATAAAAACGTAAATTCGGTTGAACTGAACTATATCACCATGTTCTTTTTCGGCTTTTATTTTTGAATCTTGTGAATAAATTTGTAAAAATTTAACCAAATTGGCGTTCAAATTAATTTTTTCCTCTAAACAAATCAAATTAAATCGATCAATTACACCCTTGACACTATCTCTCTGCAACTTCTGTATATCATTTGCCCACCCTCTTCTATTGTGTTTGCAATTTTTTTGTGTGCTTTATATTTTTTGAACAAGTCAAATGGAAATATATTAACAAAACAATTAACCCAATAACATGCGCCATAAATAATAAAAATACAAAACGTTCACAAAAACAACACCACACCACAAAAAATATCTAAGCAACTAAAATGAGATGTTACGCACTAAATACTCCTTTAGAGAATAATGGTTTCTCGCTAAGTTGATGAAGATCATACAAAAAACTAAACTCCTTCCATTTTATCCAAAATCATAAAGTAAATTTTTTGTGGATTTACATTATAAATTTATAATGTAAAATTATAATATACATTAAAAATATTATGTTTAATTTATATATTAAATTTTTTAAAATCTAACACCTTAATTATTTCTTCAAACTGCGCTATCACTATTGTGTAAATTAAAAATTATTATTACATTTAAAGTACATCTATTTTTGGTATAAAATAGTTTTAAAATGAAATTTAATAAAGAAACAATGTTTTGTAGTATCATCCTATCTGTCTATTACATTTTAAATTATAATATAAATGATATGACACATAAAAAGAAACACTAGAGTAAGTAAAAGACAAGTTGACTTAGTTATATTTGTCTTAATTCATCTTTAGATTTGAAACAAATTAGATATTTTGCGAGTCAAATTAAAATTCAATAAATTTAAGACGAAACAAGATTGATTTGAAGGACAATTGAAACAAAAATATAAAACAATGATTTATGTTATTAATAAAACTACTTTGATAAACGAAGTTTATTTTATTTTATAAATAAATCATTTTAAATGTGGTATGATTTATATTATTGAAGGTGGTCTGCACATGACCTTTGAAATCCTTTCCTTGTAAACAAAGAAAGGTCGCCCAATTATCTCGACGTGGGTCACTAAGATAATTGAGACTTGAACGGTAAAGGTGGTATGGCCAAACCCCAATCAACGTCCTGATTGTTCTCCTTTACCTGTTGAATCATGCCTGAAACAACTTAATTTCCACCGTGAATAAGGTCATGCAAGATATAATTAATGAGAGTGTACTAAACTTGAGATGTTTTGTATGAAATATCTTTATCACGTCATGTATGCAATGCAACCTCCATTCACAACAATTTTAAATAGCTTAACAATGTACTAAATTCATAATAATTTAATCATAAGTTCCTAATTCGAAACTAGAACCAGAGGCAAAAAGTAGAAGCAACATCAGAGTCATGAAATTAATAACAACTTCAGAGTTATGAAAAGTCATTTGGATGTAGTTTTAAAACACCTACATGCGAAAAATTTCATTTCCTCACACTCAACTTCTTCTAACCCGTAATAACCCTTAAACGGTTGCTTTAAAGAATTCAGAACTCACAGTTTCACATACACATCTAATTAAATTTTCTTAACACATAATTCATTCACAATATCACACAAACATAGATAAGCTACATGCATGTTCTAAATTAACAGAGATAAACTCAAATTTTCAATGAAATTCCTATATGCTAAAAATTTCTTCTTTTTTTTTTCTCTCACTATTTTAGTTCTTGTCTTCCATTCCCTTATTGTTTTTCAAACAATTTCAGAATTTGTAATAAAATTTAAAATCCCATTGTAATAAAATTTAATCCCCAATCTCACATGATAAAAAGGTAAAGAACTCACCTAATTGTGTCTTAACTCATTTTTGAACTCCTTTAATTTCAGATTCCCTGTTTCAACTCGAATCCCTCTTGGCTAGTCGTGTTTTGCTTGTTCCACTAATCTGAGCTGATTCACAAGGATAAAGAGAGAGACTCTTGAAGTAGCAATTTACAAGAAAGAGGATTTGAATTGTAAATTAACCTTTTAAAAATTCCTGAAAAAAATTAACTCAAGATTGATCTTGGTTGTAAATCAGAAACGGATAACGTTCTTGGTTAGTTAAAAATGACAGTTTTAGTTAATCTGTTAAACTTGATATTTAAAGACTTGAAAGTAAATAGATAAAGGAAGGAATATAACACACATATATATTTTGGTTCACCCAACTTGGGCTACGTCCAGTCCTCACAACTGTGAGATTTTCAACTAAGTGCTCTAAGGCAAGAACTCTATTGACTTTTACACAAACTTTATGCAGATCTATCTTGATCTGTTACAACCAATACCTTTCAATCCAGAAAGGAGTTTTTCACTGATCTATCCTTCAATCTTTACAAAGGATTAATCACACTACCTTCTCTATAACATAGAAGGATTTTTACAACTTCTCAAAACTAGTTTTTACTCACTTTATCTTGAGATTACAATGGAATGATAAAGTGTTTGATAGAATCTAAATATCCTCAACTCGTGTTTGAGTGTTTGATTCTGATCTTTGGAACTTAGAGTGATCTTAGAGCACAATAGTAATTGGATGATGCAGTTTCTAAGTACTTGACATAACTTGAGAAAATGTGTTAAAAGGTGGAAGCTGTTGAAACTGATTATGAATGATGAGATAATTGCTTTCATGAGTTCTAATTATTGCCTTCATCTTGATTTCTCTGTTATAATCAAAAAATGCTTATGACAGCTCATTTGCCCGTTGGGAACATACTGGTTGTCCTTTGTCAGTGGTTAGGTGAGAGCAGGCCAAAAAACAAAAATGTTCTTCATTCTGCTTCTAATGTTCAAGAGCAGACTTGGTTCTTCCTTTGGGTGGCAAATGAGTCTTGATCTTAGTGATGCGTATTCTTGGCTTTTAAATTTGTAGAGGGATCTTCCAATACTTACTTGCTCTTAGCATGATTGAAAGAGCATGATGTTGGAACCAAGTTGGTTCTTGCAATTAAACTTTTGATGTTAACAAATGTATTTTATGAAAATAACATATTTGACTTAGAAGAAGAATGAAAAATGTCACCAGAAGAATAGATCTGAGGATGACGTTACCAGAAGCAGAAATCAGAGGATGACGTCACCAGAGGATGTCACCAGAAGCAGAAATAAGAGGATGACATCACCAGAGGATATCGTCAGAGGAATCTGTCAGAGAAATATGCTCAAAACAAAATCTGAGAAAAATGCTCAAAACAGAATCTGAGAAAAATGCTAAAAATAGAATCTGAGAAAAATGCTCAAAATAGAATATGAGGAAAATGCTTAAAACAGAATTGGAGCAAAAGACTCGAGAAACAGAATCTAGCTAAAAATATGTTCAAAACAGAATTGGAGCAAAAGACTCGAGAAACAGAATCTAGCTAAAAGTATGCTCAAAACAGAAGCGGACCAAAATGCTCAAAACAGATTAATCGAAATACACTCCAGAAGTAAAGCATCAGTGAGCAAAAGACTCAAAACAGAATATGAGCAAACTACTCTAGAATATTCTCAAAACAGATTAATCGAAATACACTCTAGAAGTAAAGCATCAGTGAAGTACTAAAGTTCAACTATAAATAGAGACTTAATGCTGAAGATTAATGCATCGAAAAATAGAAGAACTCAAGCAAAAATTCATAAGTATTCAGAGAGTTCAAAGGAGAGAAACACATGCTTAAAAGATAAATATTTTCTAAGTGTTCTTTTCTTAGAGTATGAAGCTGATCGTCATCAAAAATTATTCAGAAGCAAACACTCTAGTTCACTTTAAGCATATTGTGAGTATCAACTTTCCAGAAGTAATTACTCAGTTCTAATTTTGATCACTTATATTAAATCATATAGTGTTGAAGTTTCTTCTAAAATCTGGGGTTGTCAGGTTATTAGAAAAAGACTTAGCTTGTACGTTTAAGGTTGTTAAGGTTCTCAAAAGTCTGGGGTTGTCAGATTGTTTGAGAAGACTTGGCTGGTATAGTCAAGGTGTTGTTGTTTCCAAAAGTCTGGGGTTGTCAGACTGTTTGAGAAGACTTGGCTGGTATAGTCAAGGTGTTTTTGTTCCTCAAAAGTCTGGGGTCGCAGATTGTTTGAGAAAACTTGGCTGGTATAGTCAAGGTGTTGTTATTCCTCAAAAGTCTAGGGTTGTCAGGTTGTTTGGGAAGACTGGCTTGTAGGGTTGGTGGTGTTGTAATTCAAAGGAGTTTGAATTAGTGAAAAGGCCTTCTAGAGGAAGGGAATGGATGTAGCCTAGTTAACGGTGAACCAATATAAATTGCTGTGTTATTATGTTATTATTATCCGCTGCTGAATCTGATTAGTTATTTACCGAATAATTCAAATCAACATTTAACAAAACAACAAAAGTAATTAAGTTTGACAAACACAATTCAACCCCCTTCTCATGTTTGCACCTTCACATGATTGAATTGAAACTGCACAAAAACTGAATCTGGAACTGTATTTGCATTTTCGCATTTCTGGAGCACCTCAAGAACGTTCTTTGTTTTCTTCAAAATTGACCAGAACGTTCTTGGTTTTGCTGACTTAGCTTGTTGCTTTTTTGATATGATCTCTTTAAGTTTCTTGGTACCTATCTTGATTAATACACTCAATCACACTTATTAGATACAAAAACATGCTTTAGAATCATAATTATAATTCTTAATTAATCTTTGTTTATCATCAAAATTATTTAAGTTGAGGTTTTGTCTCAACAACTCTCGCATGCAACGGTGCTGGTCAGGTTTGGGGATGTTAGTGAACTTTTAGTTTTTGGAAGATTTGGAAGAAGAATAAAAATGGGGAACATAAAAAGAAGGTAAACACTAACAAATGGGGTTTTCAGGTTTACGGGAAGGAGGATACGAGAATAAGGAGAGAACGAGTGAAATGTCTATCCGTGAAGCATTTATGAGAGGAAAAAAAAAAAGAAATTCCCAAGTTGTCCCTTAGTCTTTATCCTTATTACTATTACTATTGTATTCCTCTTTATCAATTTAAGTTTAAACATAAAAAATCCCTATTTTTAAAATTAATAATATTATTTATAACGCATGTATTTTGTTAAATTTTAATTAATTAGATTATTACAAATACTTCCACTGGGAACTAAAATAGATTTCACATTGAATATTTTATAAATCTCTTTATCAATGCAATAGAGCTATTAATTAGAGGTGAAGAAGGAATGCGTTGGAACATGTTATATGTTGTAGTGAACCCTATCCTCTCCCTAAATTTTGTATGATCAATTGATTAGACTATTACTCGTCCCATGATTTGGACAACTAAATGTATCTCAAATAGGACACAAACTAAATGTATCTCGGTCTCAAAGTTTTGAGTTAATTCCCGTTGAGTCTTAGTTATTTTTAAGATACATTGTGTATGTTTGGTTTCACGACAAAATTATAAAGAGATATCTATGAATTTTATTGTGAAATAAAACATATACTAATTAGTGTACAATTGATTATCTTGATTAGTCGTCGTCGTTGTTATTATTATTATTATTATTATTATGGTCAAATAATATAGTGGTTAAATTCATACACTTTAGTGTAAAAAAATGAAAAATTATGAGTTTGAATTCAAATTTTTATATATCAACGTCCTTACATATCTGCTAACTAAGTTGTAGTTATAGGACGATTAAACATTATTATACCCCATTTAATATTATGTGTATATATATATATATATTTAAATGATTTATTTATATAACAAAATAAACTTCATTTATTAAAGTACTTTTATTAATAATATAGATGAAAATACACCTATAGTTTTCTTTTTTTGTACAAATACTTATAGTCCTTTAAGTTTAACTCAATTCTTATTTAAGATTATTTTATCTTAATTTGCTCATTTAAGCTACCTTGTTTTTGTACTGTTAGTCATTTATCTCAATTTTGATAATAATTAAATTCAAAGCTTATGATTATTTTGAAACTCTACCAAATGCTGCAACAATATGTCATTCGTATTAATCATTCAAAAAACATTAATCAAATTTTATAAATGATATATTTCTTGATTTTCTTTACAACAATTTAAATTTACATATAACCTTAAAAATAAGGTAATAAAAGTTTATTCACATAATTAATATATTTAACTTTCTTCACATCCAAAGTAATTTGGACAATCAATTTATTGTGATTAAAATTTAACATTTCAAGACAGTAATTTGAAAAAAATTTCAAACGTAATTGACTGCATACATAATTTAATATATCTTAAAAATAAAATATACAAATGAATCTAACTTAAAGAACCAAATAAAAAAAAACCTCAAAATATCTAAGTGATAATTAAGATAAACACAAAAGATTAAATGTGTATTTTTGCGGAAAAATATAATCCATAATTAATAGAATATTCAAGTAAATTGAGATACACTTGTAAAAAAATAGTAAGTTGTAATACAGTAACTATAAAAAAATTGAGATAAATTAAATAAATGTATATATTATTAAAAATAAAAATAGTAACTAATATGTAGATAAAAGTAAACAACTAAAGATAAAAAAATACTAATAATTATGGTGGTCCTATGAATTAATGTTTAAAATTAATTTAAAACTTAAAATTTGAACAAAAATTTATGACATTTCTCAAAACAGTCCATTTATATTTTATGAATAAAACAATAACTTAATCAATATAAAAATATTAAAAAATAAAAAGGAAAGTCATTGAACATATATGAATAAGTCATCGTCTGATATATAGATACAGAGAGAATAGTGTCGTAGATGGTTGAAAGTATTTTTTGTAATTTTAAAATACTGATCTACCTTATTAGTTTCTCATAAATAAATAAAAAACAGTCCACATCTACATTGCATCACCATGGTGCTCAAGTCATGATTCATGACAGATCACACAAACACAAACACAACGCAACCCACTCACTCACACTCTCTCTCTCTTCCACTCAGTTCACTTCACTCATCTTCCTCATCAACAGCTCAGACAAGGGAACAACAAGACACAAGTAAAACAACAACACCAAATCGAAATCCAGATCCACCATCATTCAACTTCAACAAGAACAAGAACAACAACAACAACTAGTTACATTACATACATAGATAACACATAGAGAGAGATTAAATTAACAAACATTATGCCTTCTCAACCTCATAATTGCATTTTACTTCCCCAAATTACCCTCACATTTATGATATATTTACTAATCTTATCCCCAACACCCTCCCTCTCCCTCAACATCACCGCTCTCCTCTCAACCTTCCCTGACTTATCCCAATTCACCGCCCTCCTCTCCGCCGCAACTCCTCTCACCACCGAACTCTCCCACCGCACTTCCCTTTCCCTCCTCGCCGTCCCAAACTCCTTCCTCTCTACAGACCCTCACCTCTCCAACCACCAACTCTCCTCCTCCGCCCTCACCGACGTCCTCCGCTACCACGTCCTCCTCCAATTCCTCTCATGGTCCGACCTCCACTCCCTCCCTCCCTCCGGAAAACTCGTCACGACTCTCTTCCAAACCACAGGCCGCGCTACTAACAATTTCGGCTCCGTTAACATCACACACGACCCTCACACCGACGCCATTTCGATCCGTTCACCTGCACCTTATTCCTCTTCAAACGCAACCGTTATCGAACTTATCAAAACCCTACCGTACAACGTTACAATCTTCACCGTTAATTCTCTCTTAATCCCTTATGGTTTCGATCTCATGGCATCGGAAACTCGTCCTAGCATACTTCTAAACATTACTAAAACTTTAATCGAAGCTCATAATTTTAATGTCGCTGCTTCAATGCTTTCCGCTTCCGGCGTCGTTAATGAATTCGAAGCTGGTGAAGGCGGTGCCGGAATCACGATGTTTATTCCCGTCGATGAGGCTTTCGCCGATCTACCTCCCTCCGTTTCGTTACAATCACTTCCGGCGGATAAAAAAGCCGTTGTTCTCAAAAACCACGTTCTCCGTGCTTATTACCCTCTCGGTTCACTTCAATCCACTTCGAATCCATTGCAGCCTACACTCGCCACTGAAACCATGGGCGCCGGAAGCTTCACCCTCAACATTTCTAGGTTTAACGGCTCCGTCGCGATTAATACCGGCATTGTTCAAGCTTTAATTACTCAGACGGTGTTTGATCAGAATCCTATAGCGATTTTCGGCGTTTCTAAGGTTTTGTTACCAAAAGAGATTTTTGGGAAGAATCCAATTGTGTCTACGAAATCGCCTCCGGAAAGTGGTGCTCCTCCTCCGTATGATGACACTCTTTCGCCGGTGAATTCACCGGGGATGGATGGCCAACCATCACACCTTTCTTCCCCGCCGGGGTTCGGAGTAGATGTGAGCTCAGTTGATGCCGCCAGTGTTTATGGTTCTGAGTTATTTGTTTTTCTTCTTTGTTGTATAAATTTGTATTTAATGATATAAAGAGTAAATTGTTTTTCTTCATTGTTGTTATTATTATTTTTTTCTGTGGGGTTTTGTTTTGATTTTCTCCACCTTATGTACACGCTTAATTGCATTATTATTAATTATTGGCTTGCAAATGCAGCCTCTTTTTTACTGCCTCTGTCATCTTCTTTACACCATTTATAGAATCGTCAACGTTAGCTGCACCATTGATCTATAATAGTTAGTCTTATTATTGAGTTTGTTTGATATAGTTTCTTTGTTATTGGGTCTTGTCTTGTAGCACTGCTAGGACCTTTGTATTTTGATATACAACAAAGTTCATCATGTGTATTAATTTAATGAGCTTTTGTCTTTTTTTAGACATGATTTCCTTTTATTATCTTTTCACCACCACACTTCTGATCAAATAATTGTCTGAATATCCGACATGTGTCAGTATCGGATATCGACACACTGATTACATTCAATTAATTCATTTTATCAAATTATTATCGGTGTCGATATGTCTGTGTAAGTGTTGCATTTAGTGTCTGTGTCGGTATTCGTGCTTCAATGTTTATTATAGGATTTTAAGGTTTTGTTGAGTGCTGCAATAAACCCGAATTTCTGTATTGTTATCAAAACCGTTTTACTTAGTTTATACCTCCCAGGTGTTGCACAAGTGATTTTTTGCTGATAGGGTGTGGTTTGAAGAGTAGACAATTGCATTTGGTGCAGGAGTTCGTGCAGCTTGCTCGATTTTGCTTAGATGACAGTCAGGTAGTTCCTTCTTTATTGATCTATATTTCTGGATTTCATAATTATTAGAAGAAAGAGCATTCCCAAATCATTTGGTGCTTTTCTTAGTAGAGTTGTGATTATCTTGAGCTTGTTTTCTTTCACATCCTATGGGAATGGCTCTTTCTTCTTTTAACTACTTATTATGGAATGCTATCTGCTTTAAAACACCAATCTGCAATGGTTCTGATTTCATATAAGATCGGTCAACAACTTGTATTTAGATCATTGAATAGGTGATTTTGCCCATGTTTAATTAATTTCTGGTTTTCATTATTTGTGATTTTGCAAAACTGAGGATTTAAAACTGGTGACTATAGATTAAGAAATTTAATGTTTAGAGAGTTTAAGCTTGTTTCAAGTAAAGGTAGAAGGTGAACAGAATTCATGCAAAGCAAGCAGAATTTGAAAGATTCTTATTGAGGATGATGTTGCTCTTATCTTTATGTAAAGATTGAAAATCTGTGGAGATGATTTAAGCTAGTTTTGTGAGATCGTGAGATCTGGCTTTGAAAGGAGCCAAGGAGCATCTTGCTTGAGTCTTTTAAGGAGATTGATTCATCGGATGGAGGTCATTTGCCTTCTATCTATTTCACGCTCTTGTACAGTTGTCATAAAACTTGAATTTAGTCTGTCTTTCTACTCATGTTGAAGCTGAATATCCTCCCTCTTGCCCCCATATGGATTAGTTGTGGCTTATGGAAGCTTTTCAAGTGAAATTAGTTTTTGGCTTTTATCTTACAAAAACACCTTATCTTGTAAGTTTATCGGTGTTTATGGAGAAAAGTTAGAAGATAGAAATTCTTGAGAAATTGAGATGCAGAAGCTGGTTTCAACATAAGGGAAAAGTTATTATCTAAAATACTTAATCATTGGTTGATCATTTGAACTTCTCTCTTTTTTTTACTATTGTATGTTGAAAAGATTATTCAAACTGATCGAAGTCATTTGAACTTCTTTGACTGTTGCCATTATTATTGGGTGGGTCATTTAATTGTATGTAGGCTGGTTTCCACGACATACATAATTTAGGAGAGAAGTATAAGGGGTATGATGGAAAGGCCTAAAATGAAAGATTGTGCAATTATACCTTTTAATTGAAAGATTTTATGTCATTATTGCAAAACCCAGTTATAACTCTTGCCTCTAGTCACATCTTCCCCCTTTAAAACTTTAAAAGTAAATTTTGCTTCATTTAATTTTTTTTTGTTTCTGCTTCTGCAAAACAAGGAAACTATTGTCTTGATACTGAATATTTATGTTCTGCTACTGCTATTGCAAAATATCTATAATGTTCTGCTACTGCAAAACTTCTATAGCTCTTGATACTGAATACTGATATTCTGCTACTGCAAAACAAGGAAACTATTGGTCAGTTGTGTTAAGCATTGTCAACTGATAAGGATGTTTTCGCTTTCTGCTCTAGACTTCTATTATGATTGGAGGGCTTTATCACCTCACCCCAATACATGTTTTTGTTTCATTTTGTAATCTAAGAAGTATGGATATTGACATAGACATTGGTAATAATTTAAGAAAATGAATTGATTGAATGTAATCAAGATGTCGGAGTCGTGTTAGTGTCGGACACCGGGACATGCCTTCGATCAGAGGTGTCGATGCTACAAATTGTTTGGTTTGGAAGTATTACATATCCTCTGTATTTGCATTACTTATTTTTCATTTCTCACCCACTTAAAAATATCTTCATTGTGTAATGTACAAACATTTGGACAGAGATTCTGTGGAGGATATCTACTCTTAACTCACGAGTGCATTTGTCCTATTATGGTATTATCCTTGGGATGTCAATTGAATGGCTACAAGAACATTATTGATAAGAACTTAACTGTGTCATTTGCCGAATATTATGAAATAATTGACATTTGACAGTATGATGTAGTTATTACAATATCAGAGGCAACAAACTTCGCCTCTCTTGGAGTGCCGAACCGAACACAGTTTTTATGAAACTATAGACATGTAGTAAATATGCAGTACACAATAGTAGGAGTGACGAACTTTTTGTCATAGAGCCACAAAGATGGCATCACAATTGAAAGAGAGATTTGCAAGTTTCAATCCATTGTAACCATGTATGGATTTAGAATAGATTATAGAGTTAGCATGTCTGTAAATAATTCTTTTTCAATTTAAACCACTATGTATAATAACTTTTCTAAAACTACTGGAATGCATATTCACCTACTTATTTTGAAGCCAATAAAATCAAAACCAGCAGCAATATTAAGAATGTGTTGGCAAACCTGTTCGTTCGCATAGGTGACTCGCAGTCTGAAGCTTAATTCTGTGAATGGTGGCATTTTTATGGAGTTTCCATTTCTATCCTTGGATCTTTTGATGGAAAATAGGAGCAGCCATTCATTAATGTACATCTCCAATGGTACATTCTTACCCAAAGCTAATTTGCACTTGGTAGTTATGTCCTCTATTATAGCATCCTCTTTAATTATCATTTACTGTGTCCTTTTTTTAGTATTTTGGGATAGGCATACTATGTCTAACCAGAAGGGACACAGCTGACAAAAACTGTATATTTTTAGGCTATTGTATCCTCCTATGCAAGTCTATGGAGTTCAAAGTTTTCTTGCCTGTAATTAAAGCATTAAACACAGTTGGATGAGCCTTAAACCCGTTTTATTCACCAAAACAAAGGCAGAAATGTATGGACTTGATCCTATGTATGTGATTCTAATATGACAATTTTTTCTCCCACCTTCATGCTCTCCGGATTGGTCAATTCCAATGTATACATTGGAGGCTTTTGAGAACATATGGGGGTGTGAGAAGAAGCTATCTTCTACTAATATTTTATGCTCTTCAAGTTTTGAAAACTTGGTCGCTTTAGGGCCTTCTCTTGAAGCTTAAAATTGAGCCTTCTTGTTTGGCATTTGAAGTAGCCTTTTCACCTTTGCGGTCGGTTCACTGTTTGCAACTAGAATGTTAACTGATATTCAACCCGAGATATTTGAAGGAAAATATAACCTAAAAATGGGGGAGTTCATTCATGTATATTGAGGTTTAAGGTGGTACCTAAACATTTCAACTTTAAAGGTGATAAACAGTATACCCTTTAATTATGATATATTGAGCTCTTGCATGGATGATGAAGATGTGTCACTCTTATTGTGAATTGAACTATTTTACAAATATCTTAGTTAATATGGGATGTGATCGTTGTTCTGCCTTGATATTCTACGAGCACTGTTCTGTTCAAGCTGGTCATTAACTTTTTAATGATGCTATCGGAGTTTCTAATCTTTGTTTGTTTTTCTTGTAGCTTTTCGTTAGGTTTTAATTTTAAAAAAAATTCAAAAACGGGACACCTGTGCATTCTTACCATTCGTGAAGGAATCTTTCGTACGTTATAACATTACTCTTTTATCCATATATCTACTAACTTGATAAGCATACACTAGATTAATGTATTTAGTTTTCGCAATGTATTTTTTCCTTCTTTTCTTTGAAATAAATTGTATTTCATGAGATACAATCGCTATTTATTTTTTAAAAAGACAATTGCTACTTAACAGGAAAAATATTCCCAAAAAACTGAACATATGAATTTTGTATACTGTTAAATTGCATTTGAACTTTCTAAATTTGAGATAACTAACGTATGGAAATACTTAAAAAAAGTCATTAAACAGTCTTCTAGATTCTTTATTCATCTTAATTGTTGGATGAAGTGATGAAAATAATTGTTTGTTGGTATCAATTTTTATTTTTGGCTACCAATTACATTGTGATAAATCTGTCTGTGTTTCTGTTATTTCAAAACATTGTGACATGAAGAATTTGACTGTGAGTTATACTGAACACAACACATATATATCAGCAGGAAAAATGGTTAATTAGATTAAAACTATCAAATTTACAATGATTTTTGTCAACTGAATTTCTCCTAAAAAAAATCATATACTTGAGAAGTATATGTGAAAAGGAGAAAATCAAGTATACTGTTAATTTGTATTAGTAGTTTACTAAATTTCAGAACTAAGGATGTGGTCCTCTAAAGTAAAGATACTTTTTCAACTTCGATGGTCTTAAGCATCAACATATACTCTAACAACATCGTCTATTTTAGCTCGACATATTGGACATTTTCCATTGTTCCATTGTAACTCACTGGCACACTTCATACATGCACACATGTGTCCACACCTGCAAAAATAGTTGGTAACAACATGAGTGCTACTATGTTCATAAGATTGGAAATGAATTATTTAATATAGGTTGTTTTAGAAGCATATATATACCTGTATAGAACTGAGTCAACTTTCATCTCATGACATATGCAACAATTGCCTTTCTTACCAGCCTTGTTATGTGACTTCTTTTCTTCTTTTTCAACTGTAAAAGTATTTTGTATTTATTACACTAGTATTCAGAACTCGTGCAACACACGAAGGAGGTAACAAGCGTAAAGATAACGAAGTGCTTAATCTACTAGAAATATTCAACTTCAGACAGATAACTTTGTTGAAAAAGCTAAGGATTGTTGAGAAAGTGAGTCAAAGTAAATGTGTAATTGGTATGTTATTTAATTGCGTTTGCTTGAGTTAGAAGTGACCTATGGAAGAAACTTGTGTAAGAAAAATTTATTTGATTTTCCTTTTGGGTGAAGCAACATTTTCTTTTCTGAACTTGCAGACTGATTGAATTTCAAGTGGCATCATGTTAGAAATTTAATTTGTCATGTACTAAGGAGTAAGAAGGTTATTTTTGTAATCAAGAAAATTATTTTTGTTATAAATTTAAGCCAATGTTTCAAAAACCAAACCGAAGTAGATAGTTCAATTGGTTGAACTGTGAACCGACATTGTCTATTGTTTGGCCACAGTTTCGTTCCGGTTCAAGAGGTTTAAGATAGTTGAACCATGACAAGAGGTCATGACTCTAATGTCCGGTTTGATCTTTAAAACATTGATTTAAGCTGGCATAGCTGGTCCTGCACTAACTAGTTAATTAAACCTCTTTTCCTTTGTTTTGAAATTTTATAAGCTTATTGAAGAATATGAAATTCCTAATGATGCATCGACAAATTTTTGCAGTAGGAAACTCTTATTGACATAGTTAAAAATGTATAGAAATGAATACAAACCTTTTTGAACCTCTTGGTTCATGGATTGTTGTAACTGTATCTGCATTTGCATATCCAAGCAACTCTTTATTGATTTCCTTAGTTCAGACATTTCCTGATAAAGTTGCGCCATATGGCCTCTTAAATCATTTATGTGTTCCATTTCCTGTAAACACAGTCATTTTGTATATTTAATAAAAGGTATAAAATCCTTGTATTAAATTATATCTTAAGGTAACATTTGAATGATAAACTCACAATTGAACGAGGATTGATGGATGAAGAGTTTCGCCGATTATCACGATAGAAAGGCGGAGAATGAAAAGGTTGTGAAGATGTAAAAGCAACTCTATCAAAATCATCACCAGCTTCATTGTCTCTATAACTCCATGATGAGGATTGATTAGAATAGTCTCCAACTTCATGATACAAACTACTTGTCAAACTCTCCCCTTCTTGCTCCTCTTCATTCTCTTGGTTTTCTTGCTTCTCCTCCTCCTCTTCCTCATTTACCCTTTCCTCTTCTTCCTCTTCCTCTTCTTCTTCCTCATTTACCCTTTCCTCCTCGCTTGTCTCTATTCCATTTTCTTGAGGAGTTCTTTCGGAATGCAGACGTTCTTGTAAAAACACTATTAACCCTTGATTGTCTTCCTCATTATCTTGACTACTCACTAAATGTGTTTGTGTTACCTTATGTGATTGCATCAATCTATCCATTGTTTCGTGAAAGTCGCTAGAAAGGTAAGTTGACACTGTTCGTCTGCAAATATAATTTACTTACATTCAGATCAATGTTAAGTATATACAGAAACATTTTCACAATCTAATTAATATATATAACAACTCTTTGTTTGGTAATTTTGCATTTGAACTATGTTTGTGTTGCAGTTGACATGACATCCATTAGAACATACAAAGATAAAAGTGAAAAGTAAAAAAGTTAACATAAAATTATATACCTTTGAAGAAGAACCTGTATATCCTCATTTGGATAACCAGTGTCAAGCATCTCTCTATACCAAGCTTGCCTCCTCTCTTCCCAATAACTCCTCGGTCGCGAAATTTCGCTGATCCAGTCATACCTACTTTCATCATAATTCTCTAACTCCTCCACCATCTCTTCATAACTGCTTTCAGCATAGTTTTGGTTACTTCCCTCCTCTTCTACTGCACAATCATTACTTGTTTCATCATATTGCTGGTTAATCACCTCTTCCTCGTTCTTATTAACATTTGAATCAATCATTGATGTTGTTGCCTCAGAAGTTTCCTTGGAGTAATCATGCTGAACCTGAAAACATGTTCCTTGGGCCATGGTATTTGAACTTGGACGACGTTCTTCACTCGTTTGAGACACCGAATTTTTTGTCGATTCTATGGAGTGACTGGCAGTGCTATGAGAAATCTGGCTGCTTGTGTCTTTACTAAATTGATCTGAAGCGGATGAGTTTTCCAATTGCGTGATGTTGTTTAATATCTCCCCATGACGGCTTCTTGTGTTAGCTACTTCTGCATGGACTCTACTACTTTGTTCAACTCCAGTGCTAAATTTTTCCCTGAATTATGTAAAAGATATATGAGATTCAAAGCTTAATATCAGAAATTGTTTATTGATCAGTTTTTCAGTTTTGCAGCATTCATATGTAAGAACTGATACATGTAACATAATAAAACGTTGCTATCTATTGTGTATCTTGGTCACATAATGCACTTGGTGAAATCTTTTTGAAGCATAAACCAGTTATAAAAGGAAGTGCTTGATACACTTTTGTTATAGAGATCTATTTATGGAAATTATCAAACCTTAGTTGCATAATTGAAGATCCATGTGGTTGTACTTGTCTGTTTACTTCAGATGATTCTGATTTCTGGTGTGATAGAATATTAGCTGCCACGCCACGTTGTAATAATTTAAGTCGAAGTAATGCCTGCATTCATACACAACATGACACAAATTGAGATAAAGAACTGGTTCATGACCGTTATTCAAGCCATGGCATCAGGGTTTTTGATGTCTTCATAACAATTGAGGCCGTATTAGTCATATTTGATCACAATTCTATGTAATATCAAAAATTGCAACATGATCAAAAATTGCAACATGATCAAAAATTTAAAACCTTGGACACAAGTACTAATATAGCAAAAAAAAAAGAAAGAAATAAGAAATTACTCCTTTTTTTCTTTACCTGAATGTGACCTCGTTGTGAGAACTTGGAGACTGTTCCTTGTTCAGCGAGGTTCTTTAGCTCTCCATGCCTATCATTCTCGAACTGCATAAGCAAATCACTGAATGGTCGACGCCCTCGAAGTTGCGGTGAACAAGTGACCTGAGGAAAAGCTCTTTGGTCTGAAACAAGTTCTGGTGCAAAATCTCTACAAGGAGAACTAGCCGCACTGCTACTACCAAACCCTTCATGGTCATTGTCATCAGCAAAAGATGGAGGCGGACTCTGAGTTTGACTAGTAGCAGTGAGTTTCTTAATGATATCAGCAACACTGACTCTATCACTCTCAGAAGAACACCACCTACTTTGATCACCGGTCTTATCAGACTCCCAATAAAATGTTTCTTCGTTCCCTGATAACTGTCCTTCTAAACACTCTCCTAGTTCCGACCCTCTTTGTTCGTCCACAACAACATACACATTTTCATTAATGCAAGTTGCACTTGTACTGCCATTTGAACTTGTTTTCTCAAGTGGGGTGTTGGGTTTGGATCCACTTGATTTGTTAAGCCTCTTTTCCCATATCTGAACAAGGGAAGACGCACCAAGGTTTGATGTCTCCGAAGAACATTCATCCGAGATAGAACTAGATGTTCTTGCAATTGCAGGCATGTTGTTGTTAGTGTTGTTGTCAATAGACAACAATTCAGCTTCATTCTCCAACGTCGACACCATCTCACGAGCTTGTCTCGCAGCCCACCGATCAAGAAGGCGCGAATGTCTCGGGCTAATCAAAGAAGCTAAGAATGATTCATCTTTATCATCCTTGTTAATGATGTTATTGTCATTGTTAAGATTGTATTTCGATAAACGAAGCCTTGCAAGATTATCACTAGCTTTCGAAACCCAACAAGAATCATTGTTGTTGTTACTCATTTGACCCTCATAGTTATTGTTGATGTTGTTTTCATTTGTTGTAGCAGAATCAGAAGACATGGACATGCACGTGTTAAGATGATCCATGACAAAATTCTTAATGTTTCTTTGAAAAGTAGCATGTGTGGTTTTAACTTTATTACTTTCTCTGCATCCATCACGATGATTACGGTCCCTTAAAACACAACCAAATGGAGAAGAAGACGCAATTTCAACTCCAGAAGATGCCATTTTTATTACTACTTTATTTTTTCTTCTTTGTTCTTCTTGGTTTTTTCTTCAAACTTTCAACAATATTTGCTTTAACCTGAAATCAAAACAACCCTTTTTAGGAAAAGGGGTGAAGAGATTGAAAACATACATTGCAATCTCATCATCATAGACATATCTTTCTCTTCTTCCAAAAAAACAAAAACAGAACAATGTGAAACAGAGGAGGAGAAGATGAATGAGAAACAGAAACAAAAACAAAAACAAAAAAAACAAACGTTGTTGTTAGACGAAAAGAAAGGAAGATGTTTAAAGAGTATAAATGCTAAACAAATCAACACTACCTCATTCCCGTTTTCTTTCTCTATATTTAGAGTTTCACAGCGTAACAAACACGGAACAATGAGTCGTCGCACAAAAATAAGGTAATTTCTTTATTGATGTTTTTCAAACTTTGTTATTAATAAACGTTGTTGATTTTATTTTCTTTTCTTGGTCTGAATTGGGAGAGAGAGAGAGAATGGTGTGGCTAAAAATAGAACAAACGTTTAGTTTAGGGAATATAATTATAGAAAGAAAGAAAACAAATGTGTGAGGTGCTAAGGAGGGTGCCACATATAAAAATGACGAAAAATAGAGAGGTAATGTTTTCTTTTTTAAAGATTGGGGTTAATATAAATAATGTACGTGAGATATAGTTTGAGAAACGTTAGTTTATGAACCGTTGAGATTGTAGGGTCGTTAAGTATCAAAGGAAAAGAGAAATTACACTAAAGAGAGCGTCTTTGTGTACCTTAAAATTTATTCACTTAATTAACGCACATGGATCACTTTCTCCTTTGTTGATTTTGCATTAAACCATAAAAAAATATTGCATGAAGATGAATCTAACTGAATAGAGTAATCTCTGCAACGTGGCAAATCAAAATTCAAATTTTAATCGAATGATTTATCTATATTTAGTGTATGACTGTATCTCGAACATGAATATCTTTGGTTGAGGAATGTGTGGAAAAAAAAAAAATTGCAATTATACAGGAATATCTTAAACAGCATATAGCGAATAAATTAGTAAATAGTGTATATCTGATTTAATTGAAAATGTTTAATAAAATTAGCGATAGAACTAATTGAAAAGTATAATTTGAAGTAAAAATTATATTTTAATTAATATTTAAATGTTTTCAATTAAAACAATGAGAGTAAAAATAGAAGAAAAAATGAAATGGTATAAACTATAAACTCAAACGCTATTTCAGGTATTTTATAAGAAAACAGTATAAGCTTGAAAAAAAAAACTTTATAAGCTTGTGAGAAAAAAAAAACAATTAGATTCTGTTTAGCTTGTGAGAAAAAAATAATTAGATTATGTTTAGCAAAATTAGCGGATAACGTATAGTTTATAGTTGATTGCTGAATGTTTATAGTTTATAGTTAGCTGTTAAGCTAATTGAATATTTGGTAAAATTAATAGTTTAATTAGCTTAAAAATGTAGATAAATGCTCTTAATTAAAAATAAATTTTATCAATTAATGTTTAAAATATTTAAAAAGTAGTATTTTAAAATTTATAAATCTGATATATTTTTTTTATTTATTTACCTATTTTATTATTTTAAATTAAAATAAAAAAATAAATGATTTACTTTAAAATATTAATTATTTTTAAATTTCAATAATTTAAAATGATAATAACTAAATTATTTAGTAATCAGATATATTTATTTATTTAGCTAGTTTATTTATTTTAAATTCTAATACTTAAATTATTTAATTTAAATTATTATTTATTAAAACTATTTTAAATTGTATAAATTATTTATAATTAAATTATTTTAAAATTTAAAATTATTTATTTTAAATTATAATAAATAAATGATAAAGGGTAAAAAAGAATTTTAGTTACAATAATAAAGATAAAATTGAAACAAAAAATGATAAGTTATAAGCTACTTGAATTAGGCTCCATTTGATAATAGTAAGCTATAAGATAGCTGATAGTTGAAAAGTTGGCTGATAGCTGATAACTGTTGACTTATAACTCAAAAGCTAATTAATTGAAATTAAAGAGTTTAATAAATTTAACTTTTAACAATATTAAATGACATAATTATTTAAATTAAAATACCAAAAAATGTGACATGTTTATCAAGTCTCTCATATGTACATTTTTACTCCATTTTCCTTTTTATAATCAATTTTTCTACTTTACTTTATTATTTTTTTCTTTCTTCTTCTCCATAAATTTTTTTTTTCGTTTATGACTTTTGTAATAGAAACCTAAAAAAAATACAACAAATTTTTGAAATAAAATCCAGAACCATGCGATTCAATTATAATTTTTTTTACATCATTTACATTTTTTTTTATTACCATACAAATATAAATTTGACGAGTTCTCTAAAAGTTTAGTAAGCTCTTTAAGTATAAATAGTAATTGTATAAACAATGCAGTTTATTTACTGTTTACAATTTGAAATAAAAAATGAATTTAACTTTATCACAATGATAAATTAAAAGATGGATAAATAATAATAAATATGACAATGCATACCTTAATCAATATCTTATAAAATGAATAACATGAATTTTTTTTTTTTGAGTTGTTCATCGAGAAGAAGATATAAGTGAAGGTGTGGACTAGTGGATGAGTGAGTGAAGTATTTATTTTGTATTATATAAGGTTTAACAAAATAATAAGGATATAAATGAAAGAATATGTAAAAAGTTATAAGCTATAAACTCAAATACTACTTGAAATAGTGTATCAAAATAAATTATAAGTTGGTGAGAAAAACTTGTTTATCAAACACATCTCTTTTAATCCAATAAATTTATAAACTAGTTTAATAAACTATAAGCTAACTTATTGACGTTACCAAACAATACTTTAACTTATCAAAAAATACTATAAGTTATAAACTCGTAAATGTCTCTTACATAGTTTATAAATTATAAGCTCGTTTTTTTTTGTTTGCCTTGCCAAACAAAATTTTACTGAATATGACAATTAACTTAAATGCTATAAATTACCTACTATAAATTTGCTTTTTGACATTTCCAAACAGTTCGGATAAATTATTTATTATAGAATTATTTATGAAGTCTAGATTGACATTTTTGAAAGCACAACGGAGCCTAAATATCTATTTAAGTATTTACTTAACTATTTTTCTACCTATGTCACTATTATGGGTTATTTTTTTAAATAAATTAACGGACTGATAAGGAAAAAAATCAATACTCAACCCTATTCATGAGATTTAATTCACTTTTTTTAGATAATTTTTTTTACTCTATAAGAAGATATCCTATTTAAATTGTATTTTATAAGAATCTCACTATCTGATTCTGTCGTTGCATTATTTCGATAACTTCCCGGTTTTCATATGCAACGGTTTTCTTTCCTTACTTATAGATCAATTAACACTAAACAGAGAAAATGTTTTTAATCTTACGAATTCATTTCCTCGAACTGTTTTTAAGAGCCGTTCAACAATTTTTTCTTCTTTTTAATTGTTGTTTTAGTGGGTGTCCAGTGTGCCACAAGCTACATCATTTATGGCAGCTTTTAGAGATGTAAATGCAGTATATATATTCGTTGATCTTTAACAACAGTTATACCATTTTGTCAGAAAAAATTATCAGATCCCTTGATAGATTTTGATGGGTTCATCACATACCGTTGGACTAAAATAGATACATATTCGCATATAGTGTATGAGGTAGAGCTGAACAAGATATTTAGATCTGCGGTCCGACTCATGTTGAATTTATGTGGCGCGGTTGAGTTGAGGCAGATGGTTGAGTCTGCATAGATGGCAAATTGAATTCGGGTGAATGATTTAGACTCATTAATGACTGAAATCGATAGCGCAAATTATTATTATTACTACTATTATTTATTATTATTATTATTATTATTATTATTATTTATATTACATTTAACATTTATTATTTGGCAAAAGAAAACATGTTTGAATTGATTTTTACCGACCAAAATACCATAAACCCAATGACCCAAAATATTACTAAAAATTGAAAATAGAAGGTTAGAACATAAGTTAGATTTTGCTTACTCTCACTCTCAACTTCACTCTTGCCACCTCACCCTCACTCTTGCTGCCACTTTTCGCCACTTCACCCTCAATCTCGTCCATTTTCAATGTAACTGTAATCTCAATCATCATCGTCATTTGTGTTCACTTTTTGTTTAGGGTTTGATTTTCGTACTAACATTTGATTTATCATATTATTATAGGTACTGATACAAAGTCATTTAGCCATATATCACTTTCTCTAGTGATACAAAGTCTTCAAAGGAATTATTAGTGTTTTA
The DNA here is from genome assembly GCA_037974295.1 of Cicer cuneatum. Lineage (NCBI taxonomy): Eukaryota > Viridiplantae > Streptophyta > Magnoliopsida > Fabales > Fabaceae > Cicer > Cicer cuneatum. Next base: position 11,402,806 of record JBBPBO010001984.1, read on the forward strand.
TTTGATTTTTTTTTTTGTTACCTTGCTGCAATAACTTAGGGTTCATGTATCATCTTTTTATTCCTTTTAAGTTTAAAGTAATCTCTGGATAGTTAGTGTATATTTATAATTTTTTGATTTCATATAATTTTGATTCTTTATGGCTTCATGTTTGATATGTTATCACTTTGTAATTTTGAGCTTTTTGTGTGTTTTTAGTTGTAAGTTTTTGAGTTTAGTTTTATTTAAATTTTTCTGAATATTACTTTGCCACTGTTGCCGAATACTTTCTTAGTATTTTTGAATTTTTGTGGCTTAGAAAAATAAAGCAAAGGCAAGGATGCAAGAGCATGCAAGGAGCTAGTTCACAAAACTGTAAATTATACACTTTGTAAATCTCTTAGTTCTTCTTTTTTCTATTCATATCATATTGAGGTAATCAAATTATTCTTTTTAGCCCCAAATCATATCATTATGATTTTTTGCTTCAACAAGTGAAAATTGAAAAGTTTTAAGTAATTGCAAACACTAATTATTGCTTCATAATTTGTACTTTCTATGTAACTTTTGTAACGAGCTTGTTTGTTTGTACTCCATAGTTTATATTGATTGTTTGTACATGTTTAAAAAATCTACCAATTTCTCTCATTATACTCTCATAGCGTTTGACTATTATGTGAATTTTTTACTTCCTTGGTTTTATTATATGATAACAAATACAATATAACAGTTTAATTGAATTTTATTATAGGAAAACTCAAATTGTAGCTTTTGTTCATATTGCATTACTTCTATGATTTTTTGTATTAAGTTTATATGGACTTTATTATATGATAACATATAAGTGACTAAGGTGACTTTTAGTCAGTTAGTTGCTACCTTCCTTCTTAAGCAACTTCTGATCTCTTATAATAATACATGAGTTGTTTTATATAAAAAATATACTAATAGATCACAAAAGTACTTAGATTCAAATAATAATTAATTATATAGAAAAACTTTAACGATCAATTAAGAAAACTTAATCAAATGAGACATTTGATTAAAAAACTAAATATTGGAAACTTTAACTAGATTTAAGCATAACAATCATCTATGTTTTAGTGATTGAGCAGCCTTCGCCTAATCATTCTCCTAATCAACCTGTTGAAGCTATTAATCAACCTACTAAACCATCTGCACCTGCAGCTACTCTTCCTCTTGTTGAGAAAAAGAGAAAAGGCAATACAAATTGTTCTAAAAAAAACTTATGAGGTTTGGGACCACTTCAATGAGATTCCTAATTGTGAAATTAGAACCGCTGCTTGTAAATACTGCCATCAAATGTACTTTTATGAAGTTAAGAGACATGGTACTTCCAACATGAAGCATCACTTAACAAGATATCCTTTAAATGTAGCAACTGACCCTAACCAAACTATTTTATAATTTCCAACAAATTAGGGGTCTAGTTTTGTTGTAGAAAGCTCTAGATTTAATGCTCAAGCATGTAGAAAGGATTTGGTTGTTTTTATCATTTTGAATGAGCAACCCTTTAAAGCAATTGAAGGAGATAGATTTAAGTAATTATGTAATCAATTACAGTCCCAATTTGCCCTACCATCAAGATGTATTGTAGCAAGAGATTATTTTCAGTTGTATTTATATGAAAAAAAATAGGTTGAAAGGGTTCTTCAAGTCTGATTGTAGTAGGGTGGCTGTTACTACATATTGTTGGACTTTTGTCCAAAATCTTAATTATTTGACCCTCACAGTCCACTTTATTGATAATGAGTGGAATTACCAAAAAAGAATTATTATCTTTTGTGTGCTTCCAAGTCATAGGACTATGTGACGCAGTCGGAATCGCAAAGGGTTAGCAAGCGCTAATCCTAAAAAAAGAACAAGTTCTGGAATCCACTAGAGAAGAGAAAACTCTCAAAATAATTATTTTATTAAAAGATACCTCTTTGGTTACAGCATAGAAATTCTTTAAATAGATAATAGAAACCCTAGTGCGAAAATTAGGTAAAACATAAAAAGCCCGAAATTACAAGAAAACTAAAACGGCTGTTTTGAGGCCCAAGACGAGCTCAAAACGGTTTTGGAGCCCATACATCATGGCAAAGCGATGAGTTGTGTTCGTGGCGCGTTTCCCTTTCCGAAAAGGTATAATAATAGGCAATCTGACACCGGACGATCGTTTTCCGCATTTTCCGCTGCGTTTGCCCGCAAAACCGTTTCTTCCTCGATTCTTGCCGCGAACCTTCTGTTGAGGAAAAAACCTTTTTGATATATGTTTTAATGACAACAAACCTTTTAAATTAAATGATTAAGTTTTATGAATGGTGATCTACTAATGATTTCACTTAAGTTTGTTTAAGGAACATAAATGCATAAGTGAACAAAGCAAGAATCGAAAAAAACAGCAGCAGAGAACATTCTTGACATATTCTGGAAAACGGAGAATGTTCGCAAGACTGTGATAGCATAAAGACCAAACTTTCTCCACCACTTAATTAAAGTTATTGCATCTGGAATTTACATCAGTACTGAGAGTACATGACAAGGAACAGATGTGATCAATTATAATCAAAAGGAACCATTCTAATCGCAAAGAAAAAAGGCCATGAATCAAGCTGCAAAAGCAAGACTGAACAGTCTCTAGAATGTCCAGAATTAACAGCATGTTAATGATTCAAGGAAAACCAAGAAATCAGCATAAAGAACACTCTTGACACAATCTAAAAAAACAGCAGATGTTACCCGATGACATCAGAGGATACCTCACGAAGCTGTCATCAGAGGATACCTCACGAAGCTGTCATCAGAGGATACCTCACGAAGCTGTCATCAGAGGATACCTCACGAAGCTGTCATCAGAGGATACCTCACGAAGCTGACATCAGAGGATACCTCACGAAGCTGACATCAGAGGATACCTCACGAAGCTGCCATCAAAGGATACCTCACGAAGCTGCCATCAGAGGATACCTCACCAAGCTGCCATCAGTGGATACCTCAACCAGAGGATATCAGAGGATACCTCAACCAGAGGATATCAGAGGATACCTCAACCAGAGAATACTAGAGGATACCTCAACCAAAGGATACCAGAGGATACCAAAGGATATCTCCAGAAAACGATATCAGAGGATATCCCCAGAAAATACATTCAGAGGATACCTCCAGAAAATACATTCAGAGGAAGAACCAATTCTGTTCTTGGACATCAGAACATCCAGAATGATCAAAACTGAACCTCCAGATTGATAATCAATCTCCAGAAAGTTCAAATACTAGGACTCCAGATTGATTATCAATCTCCAGAATTTTCATTAACATTCTGCATAAGTTCATCATCATTCTCCAAGCTGTTTTGACATAATCAAAACTCCAGTTCTGCTGTCAAGATTGATAAACAATCTTAACAATATACAATGCATCAAGACAGCTTCCACTATGTTCAGAAATCAGTCCAAATTGATTATCAATATCCAGGAAACCCAAAAGCTAAAGCTCCAGATTGATCATCAATCTCCAGCAACTACAGTTTTTCTGCAACAAGCTTTGTGATCGTTTTTAATCTGTTTTGAGTGATTCAAAAGCTCCAGTTCAAGCCTACAATATTATCACTTATCAGAAGTGTTAAAGGATCAGTAATCACTTAAGAAAATTTGATCCAAAACGCAACACACAGCTCAGTCTGAACAGAAAATAAAAATAGTCAAAAGTTGGATTATTTTTATTTAGAAATAATGCCTTTGGTCAAGCCTGACAAGAGCACTACCAACGGCTCTATTTGACCATCATTAAATGCTCTCACGCCTATAAAAGGAAGGCAAAAGCTCAGGAAGAAATACAGCTTCAAGTACAGAGAAAAACATCACTCACATACATCTTCATACTTGAAAGCTTCTCGATCATAAACAAAAGATTCAGTTCTGTTTTTCCTCTTCATATCAGAATCATCTGCTGAATTCTTTTGTCAAGAATCTAATCTCAAACTCGAGTTAAGCATACTTAGATTCTGTCCAAAAATCAAAGACATTCAAGTGCCAAGATATATCATCAATCACTCACATACATACTTGAAAATCTCTCATCACTTACAAGAATCAGTTTGATTAAATTCTTTTTACTCTAATACATTTATACTGAATTCTTTTTAAAGAATCGAATCTCAAACAAGAGTTGAGACATCTCAGATTCTAAACAATCTCATCATTATTGTAAAACTCAAACTATAAGAGTTAAGTATAATTTGGGGTAGATTGTAAGAAATCACTATCAAGGTTGGTAGGTGATTTGATTAATCTCTTTCTGGGTGGAATTAGATTAAAGTCTGTAACAAAGATCAAGGTTGATCTAAGCTAGGTGCTGTAAAACCAAGAAGGTTCTTGTTTTAAACACTCAGTGGAAAATCTCTTCCACCTCTAAAGGAACCAGGATATATCTGTTTGTGTGATATCTCTTCCCTTATCTCTATTTACTTTCAGTCTGTTAATTATCAAGTTAAATAGATAAACTGAACTGTTGATTTTAACTAACCAAGAACGTTCTCTGTTTTCTGGTGAAAACCAAGAACGTTCTCCTTTTTCTGTTTTCACAACCAAGATCAATCTTGAGTTATTTTCTTAAGTTTTTAAAAAGAATTTTAAAAGGGCGAATTTACAATTCAAACCCCCCCTTTCTTGTAAATCGATATTGCTACCTCACCTTCCTACATCAGTCTCCTCCACCTCTAAAGAACTCGACCCCGAGTTCATACCAGGATAAAGGTCAGCATCCTCATGGAACTCATAAATATCAACCACATTAAAGGTATTGGAAATATTCAGGGATTCCGGCAAGTCGATCACTTAAGCGTTGTCATTGATCTTCTTCAGCACCTTGAAAGGCCTGTACTTGCGAGGTTAAAGCTTCTTGTAAGTGCCAACCGGGAACCTCTCCTTATGCAGGAACACCATCACATCATCTCCCACAGCAAAGACCTTGATTCTCATGCGCTTGTCAGCAGCGACTTTGTTTTTCTTCCCAGTAGCCTTTAACTTCGCCCTAACAGTCTCCTTAACAGCTTGCACATCCTTGGCCATACTTTCAGCTGCGGTACTCACCCCCTGAGCCTTGGGTAGCACCACCAGATCAACCACATACTGCGGTGGAGAAGTATAAACCAGAGAAAAAGGCGATTTTCCCGTAGCTGAGTGCACTGCGCTGTTGTAAGCAAATTCGACCTGGGGTTAAGCCAGGTCCCACTACTTCGGCTTATCCCCGTAAACACTCCGAATCATATTTCCCAGCGTTCGGTTGGTGACCTCTGTCTGCCCATCAGTCTGAGGATGAGCTGTAGAACTCCTATTCAGTTCAGCATCAAACATCCGCCATAGAGTAATCCAGAAATGACTGAGGAACTTGGTGTCTCGGTCTGAAGTGATGGACCTGGGGACTCCATACAAACGCACAACCTCCTTGAAAAACAACTTGGCTATGTTGGATGCATCAGCGATCTTCTTACAAGCAATAAAGTGTGATATCTTCAAAAACCTGTCAACCACCACAAATACAGAATCTACTCCTCGCTGTGTACAAGGTAACCCCAATACAAAGTCCATCGAAATATCTAACCAGATATCATCTGGAACAGGTAATGGCATGTAAAGACCAGTGTTTTGAGACTGACCTTTAGAAACTTGACAAGTGTAGCAACGCTTGACGATAGTACCCACGTCATGACGTAGATGAGGCTAGTAATACCGCTCCTCCAAACTGGCGATGGTTTTGTCTCTCCCCAAATGACCTCCAAGACCGCCACCATGCAGATCTCGAATCAGCTTCTCCCTCAAAGAAGAATTCGGAATGCAGAGTTGATTCCCCTTAAACAGGTAGCCCTCTCGAATATGAAAATCTGCGTTGGGATGCTGATTTGTACACTTGAGCCACAACTCCTTGAACTCAGTATCAGACTCATATAGTTCCTTCAGCAACTCAAAACCCACAATCTCCTGAGCTAAAGTAATCAACATCTGCTACATTGTTCTGGGCGCCTGATTTGTGCTGAATGATAATTGGGAATTTCTGTAGAAAACTCACCCAACGAGCATGCATCTTGTTTATCACCTTCTGACTATGGAGGAACTTCAGGGAAAAGTGGTCAGTGAACAAGATAAACTCCCTCTGAATCAAATAATGCTCCCATTGCCTCAAAGTTAGAAAGACTGCATAAAACTCCTGGTCATAAGTGTTCCACTTCTGCCTGGCGTCGCTCAGTTTTTCACTAAAGAAAGCCACTGGTCGCTTCTCTTGTGAAAGTACAACACCTACCACTACAAGAAAAAAAATTGCGATGGTTTTTAATGTCCTTTGCGGCAATGTGAGTTTGCGACGGTTCTGGAAATCGGCGTTTCAACTGTCGCAGATTCGTGCGTCGCAAGACGTTTTTGCGACGGTTCTGGAAATCGTCGTTTCAACCGTCGCAAACTTTGGGACGGTTTTGAAAACTGTCTTTTCAACCGCCTCAATATTCCTTTTTTTGCGACGGTTCAAACTGTCGCAAAACACGTTAAAAAAATTTTTTGTTGAAATTTCGCGACAGTTATCAACCGTCGCTATATTCATTTTGAACAATTTGATCCAAAACATTGCGACAGTTATCAACCATCGCAATCCTAATAATTTAAATTAAAAAATTATTATACAATATTTTCTGATTTTTTATTAAATAAAATAAAAAATATATATAAATTAATATCATCCACATAATTTAAATAAACAATTAAATAACTATTGTAGCTAAATTCAATTTATATAATTTTTTCAAAATAAATAACACAAATTCATACATTGAACTTAACTAAAATAATAAATAACTCCATGAAAGATAAACATACACAAATATTCATGAAAGATAAACATACACAAATATTCAAAACACAAATATTTATACACAAATATTCAAAACATTAGTGGAGTGGCTAAACATACAAAACAACTCCATGAAATATAAAAGTTTATGAAAATATCTAATCAGTACCTAATGATGTTGCTCCACGATCATCAGGTTGGTGGCTAGAAACAGATGAACGTCTACCATCTATTAGCGATTCTATGTCTGTTGCCTGGAAAAAAAATTACATTAATCTCAATGAATCTTGATAAACATTGTCAAATACTAATTAACTAAATTTCTCATATAGCAAACATTAATTGTTACACAATTGAAATTTTTAACCAAAGACAAACAGTTCGATCTCATGGGATTTTATAAATAGGTTTCCTAAGAAAATAATTTTACCTTTTTTTCTCTAGAATTTTGCATTTGCAACAAGAAAGCAATTTGCTCCTTCAACATATCAAATTCAGAATCCCTTTTCTTAAGCATATCGATTTCAGCTTGCATTTTCTCCATCTTGTCATTAGCTTCAGAGGATGACATTGATCTTACAGAGTGAGAAGTAGATGTAGTGATTTGAGATGGTGTTATTCCAAGTCCCATACAACGAACATATCCTGGATGTTCTTTTCTAAACACATTAACAAATGCTTCATTTGAAGAATAAGTCTTCCCAATTTCAGATTGCAATTGTTCCTGCACAAGCAAAGGAAGCAAACTAAATTCCTCTATATAACAGAAAGGTCTAGAATTCTCAACCATTTCAACAGAAAAACGCCATGTAGTACATTTAAATATATGTTGCAAAAGAACAATCAATTTGATATCATCTAAGACAATAAATCGATGAACTATATTGGTACAAGCACCAAAACTAACTACATCCAAACATAATGCACCAAATCAAGCCTATGTAACATTGAAGCAAGCACACCAATATTGAAGCCTATAGTTTTATAACTTTGTAACTCACTATTATCAACCAAAATAACTAATATTGTAAATTTACAACTAACTATTACCAAAACTAACAATTGCATCTTGAATTTATAAAGTGGTCAATAAGAAATAATTACAATTAACACTTCTATTCTATACACTTACATATTTTTTCTTGGCTTCGTCATTGACAAATGACCCATCAGACTTTTTATGACAAATTGAATACATTTCACCCCTGCTGTATTTTCGACCATCTCTCAGTTCCTACACGTAAACATATGTAATAAGTAGTTGTTCAATTAAGTATGCAATTAAAAGTAGACTGAGTGAATCCTACCAACTCATCCCTCTTCCTTGCAAGCGTCTTAGAGCCTAATGTATGAAGGATCGTTAGCTTTTCTCTATTTGCAGTATTTTTATCAGCCTTCTCCTGTAGTGAAAACAAATGACATCAGAAAACATAATAGTAAGCAACAAATGACAAAGGAACAGAAGAATGGTTACCATTGTTTCTGTCTTGCGCCTATATTAGACAAAAACAGTCCAATGATCTGGATTAATAGAACGTGGATATTTTGTAGGTTTTCCTCCAAAGAAAGATCCCACTTATAAAATTTCTTGAACAACCTACATCGTGCATCTCGCCATTTCTTTCCAAGGCTCGTAAGGATATATTTTTTGTTGTATCCATCATCAACAACAAATTTTGACTAACAGAATCATAAAAAAATGTTAGTTTACAATCAAAACATTAAATAAAGAATATTCGGTTGTTTATCATTGATACCTTTATTTTATCCCTAAAAATTTCATTTTTTCTTGCTGATGGAATTTGTTTCCAATTGTCATACATTATAGGAAAATCTTTAAACTTCCTTGCAATTTCACCCAAAAAACCGCCTAACAAACCAGCAGCTGATCCTATCGGTTGCCCATCTGAATTCCATCTAGTTATTATCCTGCTAACATTAGGAAGAGCTTCAAGCACGTCTGTTACCCTTAAGTGTGTCTTTGAAATATGTCCTGCCTCATCTAACACATAATTCAATGAAATATGTCATACGTCAACCATGTAAAACAATTACATTATATAAATATAATTAGACATTAGATAACATACTAATAACCTCTACATCCCAATATGTAGAATTCCTTTTTTGAGAAATTTCTGGCTCATCTTCAACGACATCTTCAGAATGAGAGGATGTTTCTTGGAAAGGTAGTGGTTCTATCACTTGAACTACTCTTGGTGTTATCGCTTGAGACGGTGGTGATTTTGTCGATTGCACTGTGGTTGGTGGTGCTATCATCGGAGAAGGTAGTGGTTCTATCGCTTGCATTCCTGGTGGTGTTGTCGCTTGAGAAAGTGGTGATTTTGTTGATTGCACTGCAGTTGGTGGTTCTATCATCGGAGAAGGTAGTGGTTCTATCGCTTGCATTTCTGGTGGTGTTGTCACCTGGGTAGGTGGCACAGCTGTCATTTGGACTGTTGGTTGTAAACCATGTCTCCGCAAGTTCTTCATTTTGGCTACCTTAAGATATCCGGGTAGTATAAGTCTTGAACGACCCTTCGTGAAACACTACAATCATTTATTATCCAATTAAATAAATAAAAATCAACATATAATACAAATAAGAAACACGTATATTGTTAGTATTTTGAGTTATTACTAACTGGTGTGGCTTTTGAAATGGTAGAAGAAGATTTGTGAAGGGATTGAGAGAGGTGAGTTAGATTGAGAGCCTCCATCCTTTTGTAATTATCTTCCATTGTTTTGCGCCGAATATCCTCATATGATGATTCCATTTTGATCACAAGATTGAGACTCCAAACACACTTATACTGCAAACATTAATTACAACCAAGTTAGATCATTGCAAATAGGTAAACAGATAGAATGCAATGTAAACAGATAGGATGCAAGCTAAACATTACACACAACGCAACAATACAAAAATTAGTAAATAAATAACATAGATCAAAGAGTACCATATCATAAATTCATATCATGATTATTGTCATCAAAATCATCATTAAAAGTTGAAGTGTCAGGATCATCATCTGTAGCCATTCTTGCCTATTGTATATGTGTGGTTTCGTTAGAAAAAATTTGTTCTAAATTTTGAGATGGGTATGGTTCAATGGGTGCCATAATGTCATCATCTCCACCCATGTCATACAAGTCTCTTGGCTTTAAATGAATAGGTATGCTCCATCCTTGTTCCTTTTCATCATCCACATAATAAACCATTTGAGCTTCTGACGCTTTAATGTATGGCTCATCATCTTCATGCTCTCCAGTATGTATTAGTCTTGCAAAATTTATAGAGGTAAAACCCAACTTATCTGCTTTAATTCCTCTTGGATTTGTGGTATTAGCCCATTTGCATTTAAACATGGGAACTTTGAAGCTATCATAAGAAAGCTCAATGATATCTATCAATCTTCCATAGTAAGGCACCCCTCCAAATCTCATTTGGGCATCACTATTGCTAGAGTAACTTCGTGTTCCGAACATGCCAAAAACTCCACTATTTTGAGTTTTTAATAAATTGTCTCGTGCCAATGTTCGAAATTTGAATCCATTGACATTATATGCAGTGAATCTTGTAACTTTATCAGAAGGACCTTGAGCAAGACTAGTGAGAACATATTTATCCAATCCACTAATGTTGTCGAGATTGTTGCAAATCTAAACACCATAAAATATACAATTAGTCACATTCTTATTAAAAACGAAACCAACTCAATTACCAATTTTGTCATAACACTAACACGATTGCGGAACCAATGAGGAAACTCTCTATGAACCTTCTTATCTACCTCAGAAGCACTCCTTGAACCACTCCTCATTTGGCTTCGAACAATACTTCTATATTGCCTATTTGGTTATTTCAAATTAGATGTATAAAAAAGAAAAATTAGTGTTAAATAATACAAATAGAATAAAATTACTTACCTTAGATAGCAGTCAACTATGATGCAGTTTGTTAAAACCTGTCTATGAGCCTGTAACTTTTCAATTGGTGTAAGGATGTAGTATGAAGATCCACCAACAGATTTTCCAACTTTAGGAAATAATTCAGATACATGTGAGTCAGTTTGTTTCTCATTAATAGGCTCATCATCTACACGACCAAGTTGATTCCATCTAGTCTCAATGTTTTCTAGATACCTTGAACAAAATGTAAGAATCTCTTGTACAAGGTATCCTTCTGCAATAGACCCTTCTGGTTGTGCTTTATTACATACATACGATTTAAGTTGTCCTAAGTACCTATTATTGAACTGTAATAATATTAGTTAGAACAAAATTGTCCAATACAAATTATTGAAGGAACAAGATCACACATATTTTACCTTTCAATAGGATACATCCATCGATAATGAATAGGACCTCCAAGTTTAACTTCTTCAACAAGGTGAACAACCAAGTGAACCATAACAGTGAAGAATGATGGAGGAAATATCATTTCCATGTGGCATAAAGTGAGGACAATTTGGTTTTTCCATTTTTCCAACTCATCAACATTCAATACTTTACTACATAATTGTCTAAAGAATGAGCAAAACTTAATCAATATAGTTGAAACATCATCAGACAATGTTGCTCGAATGGCTAACGGTAGTAGTTGTTCCAACAATATGTCACAATCATGACTCTTCAACATTCCATTCAACTTGGTTTTCCATGTCTAGAAATGTTGCTCGAATAACTATCAGGAATAGTGATATTCTTTAAAGTTGTTAAAAATCCCTTCTTTCCTTTAGTAGTCAGAGTAAAGACGGTTGGAGAAATTCTTCCATTTTCATTGGGCCAAAGGTCAGGTCTTATGCCCATAGCTTTAAGGTCTTTTCTTGCATTAATATGATCTTTACTTTTTGCGCTATCGTTTAGCGAAGTAAATATGATATTATCACACACATTTTTCTCAATATGCATCATGTCAAGATTATAGCGCAAAAGATTATCCTTCCAATATGGAAGTTCAAAGAATATGCTTTTCTTTTTCCATTGTTGATTGATACCTTGTGTAGGTCGTCCACCACGTGTTCTTTTTCCCGACCATTCTTTCTCTGGCTTTCTACCAAATGTAACATCAATGTTTTGAACCTGTTCAAGAATTTGAAGCCCAAATAACATTTTAGGTGGACCACGCATATCTTGTTGACCATCAAAGCGGTCCTTGTTCAATCTAAATCTATGTCTCTGATCAAGAAAACGACGATGACCCATAAAACACCATTTTTTGCTATGAGGGAGACGACAAGGAGTAGAGTCAATGTTACACGATGGACAAGCAAGTCCAGTGTAAGTGTTCCACCCAGAAAGTGTACCCAACCCCGGAAAATCACTAATTGTCCACATCAATGTTGCATGCAATGTAAACATCTCTTTTTTAAAAGAATTGTATGTTTCAACACCTGTTGCCCACAATTCCTTTAATTCTTTGACTAGAGGTTGTAAGTAGACATCAATATCATTTCCTGGCATTTTTTTACCAGGAATTATCATTGACATTATAAAAGAGGTTTGCTTCTTGCACACCCATGGAGGAGTGTTATATGGAATGAGAATAACTGGCCAAATACTTTAATTTGTACTCATCATACCAAAATGATTAAAACCATCACTAGCCAATGCAAGACGCACATTTCGCGGGTCTGATGCAAACCAACTGTGTTTCAAGTCAAAAAAATTCCAAGCTTCAGAATTTCTAGGATGCCTCAACATTCCATCATTCTTACCATCGATCGCATGCCATCTCATATCCTCGGCCGTCTTCGAGGACAAAAATAATCTTTGTAACCGTGGTTTTAATGGAAAATAACGAAACACTTTTGCAGGAACTTTCTTTCGTTTATTGCCATCACCAGACACCCCAACTGCACCAACTTTTGCTTTTGATTTCCATTTGGAAGTGTTACAAATTTTGCAGGACTCCCTCTCTTCATCTTCCTTATTACCTCAATAAAGTATACAATTATTCGGACAAACAGAGATCTTTTCGTAATTTAAACCAAGCTTTGTGGTTGTTTTCTTGGCTTCATAGAATGATTTTGGTATATTTGCAAATTCAAATGCATCTTTTAATAACTCTAAAACCATTGTCATGGCTTTATCAGTATTTCCACATAAACATTTGATGTGATACAACTTTACCAAAAAAGATAGTCTTGAATATTTAACACACCTTTCATACAAAGGTTGTTCTCTTTCTCTACTTAATTCATAATACTCTTTCGCCTCTTCATACCTTTGCTGACTTGCATTCGGCACCGTATCTTCATTTCGATCAATCTCGACATTTGATTCAATGGGTACTTCGTTTGCATGCTTTTCAACTCCAAAAGCATCGCCGATCATGTTCTGAAGATGATCATCAACGACAACTGTGTCTTGAACTATATTTGAAACACTACTAGGTGAGATAGTACTAGTTTCTCCTATGGACTCCCCATGATGTACACAAATTGTATATCCCGTTGGAAATGGTTTGCACTTTAAGTGATCGTACATTACACTTCTATTCTGCGGTTCTTTGAAACCACAACGTTTACAAGGGCATATTATTTCGCCATTTTCTAATTCATCTCGAAAGGCAAAATTAATAAATCCCTTTATCCCTTGATCGTATTCAATTGATGTGTGTGGCTTCATAATCCATGACTTATCCATTGCTTCAAAGAAGAAACACATAATGTTATTTTGACACATAAAGAAGATAAACCTCTACTTAATTCATAAAGTAGATTCACAAAACATAAGAATATTATGTGTTGTAAAACAAGTACTAGTATTAGGGTGTGTAAGAATTGGAGAAGACAAAATTATTGATAAATTTTTTTGATAAAATGAATTATTGATATAATGGTAGTATCAATAAAATACATCTAGTTCATTTGATAAAATAGATTCCAAAGAATAAAGTTAGATAAATAAAGAATAAATAAAGTTAGATCAATAAAATACCTGTAGTTCTGCCTTTACAACAACCCGTTATTATGACAAAGCTCCTCTTGATGAGTATGGTCTTCAGAGAGATCCAAAATGGAGTCACCTTAAAGATGTTCACAAAGCTGTGAGCTTATGCAAGAAGTCTCTGCTCAATGGTGAACCTATTACCCAAAAAAGTTAGCCCTTACAATGAAATATTATTAAAAAATATGTTGGTGTAACAGGGTGTTACAACTTTAAATAGTATCCCAATAAAACTATCTTTTTGTTACAGCTTATACTATCTTTTTGTTATTGGTTGGAGTAACAGGGTATTACAACTTTAAATAGTATCCCAATAAAACTGTATGTCGAGCTCAACTTCTAATTTTAAGAACATATTTTATTTTTTTTTCTATAAAATTCAAGTTTTAGTTTTATTGAAATATAAATATTTTTAAAAAATTAGAATTTGAGTTTTAAAAAATAAAAAGTTACTTCCAATTTTATCATTAGACCATTATAAGACATATAATAACTTGTAAACGTCGATAATAGATATTTTGTATTTTAAAGTTCTTAAAATTTTGGAATCCTGTGTAGGTTGTATGGACAATGGCCCAGTCTTGCACCTCAGCAATTGAGTTTAAGGGAGGATTTTGTTAGATCATTTGACTATCATGGGTTGGGTCTGCTATTGTAAATGGGTTTGGGCCCTCTTTGCACTAGTTAGTTTATGTTTTGAGTTAGTATACTGGAATTAATTTAATGATAGATTCTTTTTTCACTTTTTAATTTTTAAAAGCCTCTAAAATACATTTTTACGATTGATTAATCCAAATAACATTTAAGATGAGAGAAGGAAATTCATGTACTTGGTGTATAAAGCACTCTTTGCTGATAACAGAATATACAAATTCATGTAGCATATAAAGCTTAATCCCTAACAGGGCTAACTTGGTGTCGGGGTGTTGTAAAATATGTTCTGTTAAGAAAATGCCCTTACAATGAACACAATGCCTTTAATAAAAAAAAACCAGCTACAAGATCAGGATTATGTAATAATAATTACAAGTCATACTGATGAAACCTTGCATCTCAATTTTGAAAACCGCTTACCAATCGTCCACCTGCAATTATGGCAGTAATGGCAACTACTGCCAGTCCAAGAGCTTCAGCAATGGCTTGAAAACCAACCTGAAAACAGAGATTGTTTCTTTTATGCATATCAAACTAAATCATTGAATTTTTCATGTCATATATTGTCTCATTCTTCACAGAGGTCCATGCAACTTAATTGTATCAATAATAGCTAAACCTCAGGACAACAACATTGTCTACCTATCAGAAATAAGTATTTTAAAATAAAAGGGAGTGTCTAGAAAAATGTTACCCCTCCTTTGGAAGAATTAGGTGAAATAACAGGTATGAGTATTAGCAAGACTACGACAGCCAAATCCTAAATAGAAACAAAGAAGAGTAAAATCAATTTTAAGTCGAGATACTGCAACGTCAATTAAAAAAAGATATGAAAGGCATTTAGAGCTAATAAAAAACAGGCAAAATCTGAAATCTCAAATTCACTCAATTGATTAGATATAGAAACAAAGTGCAGGATGCTTGTTGAGGATCTCGACATAATCATAGCTATTAATCTTGGATAGCCGCGTGTAGCGGCTGACCCAAAAAACACTAAAAGCAGGATAGCGGGATAATTGCTATTTAAAAAAAAAAACTAAACCGATTAAATAATCAACATTATCTGCATATTAATGCTGAAAAATTAAGCAAGGCTTGGGAATGCAGAATGGCCCAACACCCCTCTATAATCTAAGAAACAAAAAAATCGTAGCCTCCCTTTCTCCCATCAGCCTACCCTCCCCACTCAATATATTTTTTTCCTTTCAAAAAAGTGTAGCAATCACACTGTCACAATTCCTACTCCCTATTTCTGTAGCCACTGCTTGAGCAACCGTTAAATCCAGAAACGCAATTCCTCCTTTTCTTCTTCTGCACTTGACACCATCTCTCACCAACATGCAACTGCGTCCCCTCTTTTGATTGCTTCTGTTTTTCCTTTACCTACAGGATCCAAACTCCCACCATTGCAGAAGATCTCGCAGCAACCACTTCCAGCTTTTTCTCACTCCACAGTCACTACCCAAAAGCTTGCAGAGAGCCCTAGATAGCAGTCACCTGCGGCGACAAGGCGCCACGACGCAATAGTGCCTCTATTGTACCTTATTAATAAACTAGTACATAACAACAAACTAAATAAGAAGCTTGAGGGGCAGACATTTTCCCCAACATTCAACAGCAGATTGTAGTTTATCATGTGTCACAAACCAATTCTCTCATAACATGGTACTGTCATTAGAATGACAGAATCAATATATATGCTAGACTATACAAACTGCAAAGTGCAAAGCCTTTGTTAGTTGTCATAGCTTCACCAGAACTAATTCCAGTTTATTGCTAAAATGAATTAGAGGATCAATTGACAGTATGAATTTCTGTGAAACTAGAAAATTAAAATATGTGCTTATCATTTATAGATTGTGTAATAATTCATTTTCACCAAAGAAAATTAATTTCAGTAACCTTAACAATCACAAGCTTTCAGCAGTCAAGCATCGCTCTGCTCTTTGATAGTGTTAGACATCTTCTGCAAGTTAAAGAAGGCAGAAAATGCAAATTCATTCTGGCCTATGTATCACGAACCAAGATGTATGTAATCTAGCTCATTAATCTTAAAATTTTGTTTATTTTCCTAATTTAGTGAATATTATATTCTATTTTTTTTTATTGACAAAATTCTCATCTCATAGATTGTTTAAACTCAAATTTTTCTTTTATATAGAAACAGCATATAGAAATTTTCAAACAAACAACATATATACATCAACATTTTTGGACATCAACATTTTCAAACAAACAACATATATACATCAACCACAAGATTCACAACAACCATACTTAAATTAACCTCTAAAGCACTAACAATGTACCATAATCATAACCAAAAACCTTAGGAGCTGCAAACACCAAACAAACAGCAAGTATGCCCTACCACAACAATGAATGCATATGAAATCAAAGCAATAGGGTTCGAGCTGAGGTTCGAGCTAGGGTTCGAACTCAAGTGAAGGGACAAATAGTTAAAGGAAGCACAACAAGATAAGAGACGAAGGGAGGCCGCAAAGCACTTACCTTATATAGCACAGCAAGATAAGAGACGAAGGGAGGACGGAGCAAACAAAGATCGTAGCAAACAGAGATGGAAGTTAGTGTCGCGTCTTTGGGGAAAACGAAATGGAGGAGGGAAGGTTTAGTGTCGCGTCTTTGGGGAAAAAGAAATGGAGGAGGGAAGGTTTACTCGCGTCTCTGGGGAAAACGAAATGGAGGAGGGAAAACGAAATGGCTGAAACACGATTTGGAGGGATAAGGTGTTTTGGGGCGGCGGCGGTTAACAAAAACTGCCGCAAGAACCGTCGCAATCTCTTGATTAGGGCGGTTGTCCAGGAACCGTCGCAAGCCAAGTGTCGCAAATCTGTAATTTTCTTGTAGTGTACCCCTACTCCACTGGTGTCACACTCCACCTGGAATATCTTGTGGAAGTCATGTAAAGCGAGAACTGGTGACGTGCAAAGCTTTTCCTTGATCATCGCAAAGCTCTGCTCTTGTTTAGGTCCCCCACTGGAACATTCCTTTCTTCAGACACTCGGTGATAGGCGCAGTAATGGTGCTGAAGTCGCGCACAAACCTCCTATAGAAAGTAGCCAGGCCATGGAAACTGCGTACTTTCGTCACAGATTTAGGTGCAGGCCAATTTCTGATAGCACTCACCTTCTCTTCGTCCACCTAAATCCCATCTTCACCGACAACAAAACTCAGAAACAACAGCTTGTTGGTACAGAAGGTGCACTTCTTCAAGTTGATGTATAACTGGTTCTCTTGCAAGACCTGTAGCACTTGCTTTAAATGCCCTAGATGATCCTCCTTGGTTGTGCTATAAATCAGAATATCATCAAAGTAAACCACCACAAAAGAGCCAATAAAAGGACGAAGAACCTGATTCATTAGCCTCATGAAAGTACTGGGGGCGTTGGATAACCCGAAAGGCATGACCAACCACTCGTAAAGTCCATCCTTGCTCTTGAAAGTCGTCTTCCATTCATCTCTGGGTCTAATTCGGATATGATGATAACCACTCCGTAGATCTATCTTCGAAAACAACTTAGACCTCGATAAATCATCAAGCATGTCCTCCAAACGGGGAATGGGAAATCTGTACTTGATCGTTATCTTGTTGATGGCTCTGCTGTCAATGCACATCCGCCACTGATTGTTCTTCTTAGACACCAAAAGCACTGGAACTGCACATGGGCTCACACTCTCTCTAATGAACCCTTTCTTCAGTAAATCCTCAATCTGCTCCCGCAATATCTCGTTCTCCTTGGGACTCATGCGGTAATGAGGCAGGTTCGGAAGGCTGGAACCTGGAATTAAATCAATCTGATGCTGAATATCTCGCATAGGAGGCAAGTCAACTCCTCAAAATCCGTCAAGATTTCGTGCACCTCTTTCGGTAGTTCAGGCTCCTCTTTTATAGCACTCAGCAAACCTTGACCACCACGGGGCAAAACCACTCAGTTTCCTTGAAGGCATCAGTCAAATCATGCTCATCCTTTGTCATAACAAGAAAACTGGACTTCTCCTTCCTTGTTCGTCTATTAAAACCAGAAATCGGGGCCATAACTATCTTGTGCGCTCCTCAGGTGAACATCATCACATTATCTCTGCCTCTATATGGGATATCATTGTCATATTGCCAAGGTCGCCCCAGTAGGACATGACACACATCCATATTCAGAACATCACACACTACTTCTGCCTTGTAATGCCTCCCGATGGAAATAGGCACCTTGCAAGTCTGCGTCATTTGACTTGCGAACTCTTACTCACCCAGCCCAAAGCATAAGGCTTGGCATGCGGTTCTGTTGGCAACTCCAGGTATTCCACCAGCTTATGGGAGACCAAGTTCTCTGTACTCCAGTTATCCATGATCTGATTACACAACTTATTCTTAATAGAACAGTGTGTTCTAAAAAGATTCTTTCTTTGCCCCTCTTCCTTTGAAGACAACAGGACTCTCTGCAACAAAATTCACCGCTTCTTCAGCGAACTCAACACCGTCATACTCGTTGTTTTCTTCCTCTTCCTCAGAATCCTCATTCAGGACTGCAGTCGTTCTCCTGGAAGGACAAACATTCGACTTGTGACCCTGCCCACCGCAACGGAAACACTTATCTCCCATCGGTTTCGCGTATGGGTTGGTTGATTTCTGGTTCGCTCTCTTATTGGGCGTAACACTACTGGTTCCACCTGTTTCCTTTTCCGGGGAGTTAGAATCCTTAGCAGCAACGCTCTTATCCTTGTCAACAGCAACTTCAGAATTACTCTGTGGAGTGAATCTGCGAAAAGATGAGAAATTTTTGGGGGATTTCTCCATCAGTTCCGCTTTCAAGACTAGCATAGAGGCCTCTGTAACACCCCGATTTTTTAAAACAGCGCGAATGTATTTTTTTTTAACCAAAATAAATAAATAAAAGAATTTTCAAATTAATTCAAGATAATTAAAAAGAACTTAAAAATTTAGTCGTTTCATAAAATCATACCTCTTAAATTCCAATGACATGAATAATTAAAAATTACATCATAAATATAACTAAGTAGTTAAATTTTGGGAATTAATACTTCTAATATAATAAAAGGTAATACATCACAAAAGACGGTGTCATAACATCTCAAGAAAAAAAACATCCGGCCTGCGGCCCATTAAAACAGTTTCAGAGTGCGGAAAAGATACACAATGATTCCAAAATAAATAATTACAATCCCCCGAGTTCAAGACCCTATACAACAAGTCTAAACTGATCATGCACTAAAGCTACAGTAGCAAGGGTTCCCTTCGCATCCCATACAAGTCTCGTCTGACTCCGCAGCTCGCCTCGATGTGACGTCCTCCTCATCATCATATAGGGAAGGATCAGTCTCCTCCGAAGTCAGATCTATCCACGATCTGGGTCGCTTCGGTGGTGCCGGAATCTCAAAACAATCATCTGCTGTCCTAGATGGACCCGGAATGTCAACAGCTGCTGGCGTCGGTCCTTTATTCTTCTCTCCCGCCTCGGGTTCATGCACAGCCCCTCTAGCTACCGGGTTAGGAGTCACCACACCTACCGTGGCCTCCGTCTCAACCCTTTTAGTCGGATCCTTCGCGTCCTCAAAAACTTCGTACTCCTTCAATATCAATTTGGAAGGTACCAGAAAATCAATCCTCGCGTGAGTGTGCTCTACATAAGCCATTACCCCGTCGATCCTGCAAGTCCTCGCCAATCTCCCCGTGTAAGTTGCCCTGCTTGAGACGGGGTCATATACCCAAATAGTAGAAAAATGACGGTCAAGAAAATCTAGCGACGTTTTCGTCGTCTGGGTACCCACCGGTGGTACGGGTTTGGGGGTCATCTGAGGGCAAAGCCCAATTTTCCACAATAATAGTAAAGGGTCACCGACCGAAAATAACAATTACCACATAGCAATTATTTCTAAGATAACAATGTACATACATGACATGCTCAAATGATATAACAACAGTAATGATGACGTATGATTACTTATGGAATGTATACATTAACATCTTCGCGAATAGCCAATTTACATATTAATTATATTGCAAGTACAACAAAATCATCAATCACAAACACCCATTCAGCACTCAAATTTCAATGGATACTCGCCACCCTCAATTTCAACTCATCAACTCTTATTAAAAACATGACTCACAGTCAACCACCCCGATGTAATATGTAAATGCCAATGTACACAACTCTTGGAATTTCCAAGGTGCAGTCTCTCACAGACCAACACACGCGCAGTCTCGCACGGACTAACACACGTGCAGTCTCTCACGGACCAACACGATTTCATAAATGGAATGGATCGTCAAATACACGCGGAACCATTCCGTAGCCCGGATAGAATAGACCGTCTAATACACGCGAAACTACTCTGAACCAAATAGAATAGACCATCTAATACACGCGGAATTACTCTATAACCCATTAGGGTCACTACAATTACGTGTATTAGCCTCTACCGGGCCAAATACACAGAAGTTAAATCCTCGCACGGATAGAATGGACCGTCTAATACACGCGGAACCACTCTGTAGCCCGAGTGGAATAGACCGTCTAATACACGCGGAACTATTCTGACCCCGGATAGAATAGACCGTCTAATACACGTGGAACTATTCTATAACCCATGGTTACTACTTAACTTCGCGGCCCATCACGGTCACCACATCAACTCTGTGGCCCATCGTGGTCACCACCTGACTATGCAATGCATAGACATGCTATGTTTTCCCTTCACTGAAAACAATATGCAAATACCAGCTGGAAATCCAGCCACTCCATTACCACCTCAAACAAAACAATCTCCACAACTTCATTTAATTCACCACAAGCTTTCCCAATGTTTCCCCAACTCTTTAAGTACATAAACAGATTTTTAAAAACTGGAATTTTTGAAAAAAAAAACAATATGTATTCGAATACAGCTTCCTTGTATTCGAATATAGATGCTAAAACAGTGAAAATCAGCATTCTGTATTCGAATAAGAGGTTGTCGTAGCCGAATACAGATGCGAAGTCAGTGGCCAAAACAGCAAATCTGTATTCGAATACAACAGGGCCGTAGTCGAATACAGATGCGAATACAGTGGCAAAAATTGCAATCCTGTATTCGAATACGACAAGGTCATAGCCGAATACAGATGCTAAGTCAGAAGCAAAAATCACTTATCTATATTCGAATACAGAGGATCGTATTCGAATACAAGTTCAAAATTTTAGTAAAACAGGAATTTTGCAGGAATGTATTCGAATACACCAGTGCCGTATTCGAATACACCTTTGAAAACAGTGAGATTTTTGCAGAAAACTTCAACACGTTTTCAAACTTTTTTCTTTGAAAAACCAACACAACACCAAAACATAATCACCATTCTTTTGAACCACAAAACTCAGAACCTTTCTCAACACATATAAATGATTTTACTCAACAACACAACAACAACAACTCACAAACATGCAACAAGGCATCAACCAAGACAGTAACATCACAGAACAGCACAACAACATGCACTTCCATCATCCATGACTACATGCAAGGCAGTTTTAGTATCAAACAACAACACCATTTTTAACACACACATCACTCATAACAATTATCCATCAAATTTCCAGAAGACCTTCACCCATTTTAAAATCCTTTTCTTTTGAAAACCACCAACACCAGAATGTTAACAACATAACAAAAAAACAATCTTACCCTCTAAAACAATCACAAAACAGTACAACCATTTCCAAACACATACATTTTGATCATCCCCAAAACGACATGCAAAGCACTTTCCAGTATCCCCACACAACCAAAACATCATTGATGTATCAACCAAAACAGCAACAACACAGATCATCAAAAACATCAACAACATGCATTTTCATCATTCATAACAACATGCACAACAGTTTCATTTTCAAACTAGAAAATCCAATATAATCACACAGTAACATGCATTTACAGCCCTAAATGCAATCTAGAAAGTTGGAAGGTGCCCCTTACCTCTGTCACGTTTTCTTTGCTCGTTCACGTTACCGCGACAAAAGTCGGCGAAACTCCCGTTCACGTCGCCGCTACCAAAGTTAGTTCTATAGCTCCGTAACGATGAGAGGAACAACTTTTGTTCTGGAAACTTTTTGGTTTGGTGCATGGATTTCCAAGTAATTTGACTTTTGATGATGCTCTTTTGTTCCACAAACACAAAAACAGAATGGGAAGAGAAAGAAGGAAACTGACGCATGCAGTGAGGAAGGAAGGAAATGTTTCAGCCTTTGTTCTTGCTTCTCACGCATATATATAGGCATAGATGTGCCACCTCACCCAACACATTAATATTATAATATTGTTTGACCATCAAGTACTTAACCACTTTCGTCCTAATTAACAGATAACATCTTAATTAACTGTCTGATATTTAATTAAATTAATTTATCCTTCATCCAACAATTTTTAATCCAACCACCAAAATAAATATTTATATATACATATATAAAAAAAATATACATATATTAAATATTTTACAAATATTCCCAAAATACACTTAATATTAAATCCATAATTTAATTTTAAATTTAAGGGTCTTACAACCTCCATCACGGTCTAGACAGTCTGCAGACCCATCTTCTCCTTTATCGACCCCTTCAAGCCATTAATATAGCGAGTCACCTTCTGGCCCTCAGTCTCTGTGACACCCTAAATCCCAAATTTATTTAATTTTTTTTATCTTTCAAATTTTAATTTAAAAATAATAGAATATAAATAAATAAATAAATAAACTTTTGAACGATTTCTTTAAGGCAAAAGTATCACTTAATCATGGACAAGTCATATTAATCTAAAGCTTCCATCAGCTTAACAATTCGATGGTCATAACAGTGATCAAATTAAATTCTTTTTGAAGCACACGTACATAAGTTACTGATAATTATAAATGTAGTCCCAACCCGATGTCACTATCAGAGCAAAATTTCCCCAAATCACAGATGTTCAAATATGAAATTAACAGAAGGAAGATGATAAAAGTCTTCAAGATGAGACGACTTCCTACACTCTGAGAGTATTAATCTTTACCTGCAGCTTGTAGCTCGTCTGCGTCCATCGCAAACGCCAAACACAAACAACGAGGGGTGAGTATCGAAATTATGTAATAGTATAATGTAAACGAGAAGAACACGTAAGTAATCAAATTAACATAAACATGAGAACATTCCAGAACATAATATCAAGGTTAATCTAATTCAATCACAATAAAACAGTCACGGGGAGAAAATGTTATGCATGTCCTATACTTTATACTTCTTAAGCACTTGGTACCATTCTACTCTGAAGTACTTGGTTATGAGGCCTGATACTATGCCACTACAAGAGTGGACAGACAATTCATGAATGGCCAAGTCTTCATAGATCCCCTCAACTCAACCCGAGACACATACGCGACGATCGGGGTACTCTTGTTTTGCACGGTAGCTCCCGGCCTTAGGGAATAACCCACTAATCTACTTGGGAATTCCCAACTAGATGTACCCCCAAGGTCTATCAATCTTACCTTACAGTTTGACTGTAGCCCTCCACGATCAGGCTCATTCAGTTGTACTTCCCCGAATCACTAGGTTTGTCAAACCCTCCCTATATGATGACAAAATAATCCTCACTCCAAAACTACAGCATCTATCTCATACGTACTGGATTATCATAACTCAATAATTTTCAGTTGTACTTCACAATATTCATCATTACATATATATATATATATATATATATATATATATATATATATATATATATATTAGTCAATCACAATAAAACCCCAATATTTTGTCTACACTACTCACAATACACAGTCCAATCACATAATAAGAAATCAAACAGGTGGGACATTCAAGTATTATCATAATTTCAATCAAGTTACAAGAACACTCAAGTACATATCATTCATACAATAACAATTAGCATAAGGTTCATAAAACTAGACAGTATGAAATCTTGATATACATAAATTCACAACAATTCTATAGGTTGCTAAAATATATTTTAGTCCTCCCTATTACCATCCATATATTATTAATTAATTATTATCACTCAATAGGGTTCGACCATACGTAGTCAGCCCCAGATGAATATCTGGGAATTTCAGTATTCCCGTTCATCTCATGTCATTTTATACTCATAATATCGATCCTCATCGCACCCCTTACCTTGGCTAAAGATTTTTCTCAACGAAGCTGATCTGTTGATGTAATGTGTCGCATCTTCGCCAATCACCGTCTCTAACAGTCTAGTCTTTGAAATCAATGTATGATTTTGATATTAAGAGTTGCAGCTGGATGCAACAGGGCAGTAGTCAATTCAATTTTTTTCTTCCTAATAGAACGGGGAAACAGAGACACGGAATGCACGACAACCTCCTTTATTCACTTATATACCTATTTATACGTACTAGTAGTATTAGGTATATTATTAGGCTTATTATCATACCTATACACTTAGCCCATGACCCTTATTATTATTAATATTATTATTATTATTGTTATTATTATTATTATCATTATTATTATTGTTATTATTACTACAATCATAAACCCACTCTACTAATGCTTAAGTTAATAGACTAATGTAGCAACACACACGTTTACTTCTTATTTTCTTTTATATATATATATATATATATATATACGAAGGAAATTATCGCACATGTCAACATACGGATAATAATAGTTGTGCATTATATTTTAAAATTAAAATATAATAATAAGAAATTGGGGTGTTACAGTCTCCCCTAGTTCGTTGCGTTCTGAGAAACGCAGGAACTCTACTGTATACTCGGTCACGCTCTTTCTACCCTGAACGCAATCGATATACATCTTGTACAGAATCTGCTCATAATCTTCAGGCAAGAAACGCTCCAACATCAACTGTTTCATTCACCTCCACGTTCTGATTGGCGCTTTCGTCTGGCGTTGCCTCTGAACAACAAGTTTATCCCACCACAAAGCAGCAGTGCTCTTCAATCGAATTGCCACCATCTTCACCTGCTTGTTTTCTGGCACACCCATCACGTCGAAGAACCGATCAACGTCAATTTGCCAATCCAGAAACTCTTCAACCCCCATAGTTCCATAGAACAACGGGATATCAGCCTTGATTCTGTAGTCGTTGCAATTCTGTTGATTATCGTAACCCTGATTCTCCTCCAGGATCTCCTCTTTGGAACAAGAGTCCAATTCAATACGAGCCTACAAGCCTCCATGTGGACGCCTGGGCGGTTCGTCTCTCCTGCCTATGTACCTCCTATCATTGATGGTGTTCACTCGATCTGTCAAAGTCGCCATCTGCTAGTCAAAGTAGTAAGGGCCGCGGTAAAAGCTGCATTGATACCCTCGATGTTTGCTCTTGTGACTGGTTGATCTCCCATGGTTGTTCAATATGCGAAAAGAAACAGGAGAGAGCCTGCTCTGATGCCACCTGACGCAGTCAGAATCGCAAAGGGTTAGCAAGTGCTAATCGTAAAAAAAGAACAAGTTATTTTATTAAAAGATACCTCTTGGTTACAGCATAGAAAGTCTTTAAATAGATAATAGAAACCCTAGTGCGAAAATTAGGTAAAACAGAAAAAGCCTGAAATTACGGGAAAAACTAAAACGGTTGTTTTGAGGCCCAAGACGAGCTCAAAACGGTTCTGGAGCCCATACATCATGGAAAAGCGACGAGTTGTGTTCGTGGCGCGTTTCCCTTTCCGAAAAGGTTAATAATAGGCAATCTGACACCGGACGATCGTTTTCCGAATTTCCTGCTGCATTTGCCTGCAAAGTCGTTTCTTCCTCGATTCTTGCCGCGAACCTTCCTACTGTTATTCTGACCAGAAGATAGCTTGGCAGTGAAATGATAAACAGTCCATACTTGATCTAGACTTAACCAGAGCTTCAGATAAGTGGTCCAGAACAAGTGACTTGGTCCAGATTTGGTCCAGACCAGAAGATAGCATGATTCAGAGTATGAAACTAAGTCCAGACCAAAAGAAATGATGTCCAGATTTAATCCAGACCTGATCCAGATCAGAAGGTAATTGTCCAGACTGAAATGTCATATGTCTAGAGTTAATTTCAGTTCAATCCAGGCCAAGTCCAGAATTGGTCCAGATCAGAGGGAAGATATTCAGATCAATGGTCCATATTTAAGCATATGGCCCAGTGTTGGCCGAGATCAGAAGATCAGACCATATGGCCCAATGTTGGCCGAGATCAGAAGATCAGAATGTGTGGTCCGGTATTGGCCGAGTTCAGAGGATCACAACAGATCAGATTGCAAGTCCAGAGTGGTCGAGATCATAAGATCAGAAAGTATGGCCCAGTGATGGCCGAGATCAGAATGTGTGGTCCAGTATAGGCCGAAATCAGAGGATCACAGCAGATCAGTTTGTATGGTCCAGATATGGTCGAGATCAAAAGATCAAACGGTCAAGATTTAATCAAAGTATTAAAAATATTTGATACAAAAATAAAGTGTAGTCTTGTGGAATTCAGAAGCTATTGGCGGGAAGAAAGATTTGATCCAGAATTAATTAAAGACAAGATTGGTCAAAGTTATTTTTGATGGCAAATTTGGAGCTAAAAATATTTTTTTTTTTATTTAAGTGAAACCCGATTGGACAAGTTATTTTTGCAAGAGAATCCAGCAAGATACATCTCGAATTTAAGCTTGGAAGATACCCTAATTCACATCTATAAAAGGAGGCTCAAGGCAGAAGACTTAGCATCGAAAATCACAAAAGAGTCATACACTTCCAGAAGCAAATACTCGAGTTTTCAGTGAGGTTAATTGCGAGTTTCAGCTTTCCAGAAGCAAGCACTCATGTTTTTCTTTCCCTTGTGTTAGATCTAAGTTGTTGAAGTAGAGTCTACAATCTGAGGGAGTCAGAAGGGGTAGCAGATTACTTAGCAATGAGATTCAAGGTGTTGTAATTCCTTCTACAATCTGGGGTTGTCAGATTGGTAGGAGAAGACTTGACTTGAGAAGTCAAGGTGTTGTATTCCTCAAAAGTCTAGGATTGTTAGACTGTTTGAGAAGACTGACTTGGAGGGTCAGTGGTATTGTTGTAATTCAAGGTTTTGAAATAGTGAAATCCTTCAAAGTGAAGGGACTAGACGTAGTCTCGTTAACGGTGAACCGGTATAAAATTCTGTGTTTTTATTTTTACTTTATATCCGCTGCTAACTCTGTTTGATTCACACATCAGGTTTTGTTATAAAACTGCAAAAACAGAAAAAGTATTCAAGTTAGTCAAACATAATTCAACCCCCCTTCTCGTGTTTGCATCTTCACCTACATCACTATGAAGCTTGAGGAGGTATTGAGGGAATGTAGACTTAGAAATGTGTCTATCGTCATAGTTGACAATGCATCATCAAATGATGTTGCGGTAGGATTATTGAAGAAATATAAAACATGAATGAGTTATTGTTGCACAAGGCATTTTTTTTATATGAGGTGTTGTGTTCACATACTCAATTTGGTGGTGACTGAAGGATTGAAAAACTTCGACTCTTCAATTTCTTACATTAGAAATGATGTGAGGTTGGTAAGATCTTCACCACATAGGACTGCAAAGTTTAATGAATATATAGAGTTTGTTGGAATTGCAAGCAAGAAATTGTTGTGTCTTGATGTTCAAACTAGGTAGAACTCAACATATTTGATGTTGGAAGCAACTATAAAATTTTGACCAACCTTTGAAAAGGTTGAAGATAAGGATGCAAGCTATAGGAAATACTTTATAGAAACTTCCCCACCCACTAATGATGATTGGGAAAAAGGCAAGTGCTTTATTCAGTTTTTGAAGTATCTTTATGATGCAACAAAAGTGTTTTTAACCTCACAAAAAACAAGTTTTCATACGAATTTTCCCCAATTAGCTTCCATATTTATTGAACTTAAGCGTTCATCAATGGACCTCAACACTTGTTTAACATCAATGGCCAAGCAAATGTTGGAGAAATACACCAAATATTAGGGCAATTAATCTAAAATAAATCAGCTTTTTTACTTCGGCATTATTTTATATCTCCGATACAAGTTAAGGTATGTGGAGTGGTGCTTCAATGATATGTATGATAAACCAATTAAAAAGGATTTGTTGACAAGCATAAATTATAATTTTACTAAAGTGTACAAATGGTATAAGCATGTGTATGATACAACATCTAAGCCTTCATCTTATACTGGTGTTGCATTTGTTTCTCTTGGTAAAACAGTCGTTGTTGGTCAAACATGCGCACACTTACAACGGGAAAATGCTTTTCAAAAACATTTAAAGGAAAATGATTCAATTGATGTTGAAAATGAGCTTGAGAGGTACAATAATGAGAAGTGTATAAAGTTTGTAGAAAAGTTTGAGATTTTAATGTGGTGGGAATACAGTGCTTATCGGTATCCAATTTTGTCTAAAATGGTAAGAGACATCATGCCTACATTAGTTTCTATTTTGGCTTCTGAGAGTGCTTTTAGCATGAGAGTAGGGTTTTAGAGGTATATAGAAGCTCCCTAAACCCAAAAATGGCAGATGCTTTAATTTTCACCAAGAACTGGTTGAAGCCATCTTTTTACCAATTTAAAGATTTCATATTTAATGAGGAGTACGAGATTTCAGAGGAAGTAATAGCATGTGAGTTTTTTTAAAAAAAAAATTGTATTCACTGTTATTTGTAATATTTATGTGTTTAACATGATATTTCATTGTTTTTTAATGTATCATAAATTTAAATGGCTCAGTTGGAAGTGGCCCATTTTCTTCCTCTTAGTCTCAGTCACAACCTTCAGGTTGGGTTTAAATTATTAAAGGTCCAATTTCAAGTTGTTCCTTCATAATTGTGTTTAGTTTTTTTATTTATTATAGGTTGCCTTATATATATATATATATATATATATATATATATATATATATATATATATATAATTTTGTTTTGTTCTCATAGCAGTAAGACTACAGTATGACAACATCTATATTTTTAACCTCACAACAAACAAGTTTGCATACAACTTTTTCCCAGAAAGTAGTCCATATATATATAGATCAATGCTATGAGAACAAAACAAAATTGAAGCAAATTTATCAATGCTTTTGGGGGTATTTTTCTGCAAATTTTATTATTGAATGAGTTTGGTTATATATAATGTATTTTACTATTTTACCAATTGTTCTATAACTTTGTCATTGATGTTATTGTTCTTTCTAATTTGAACATATTTCAATTCCACTACTGTTATTTTTTTCTAATTTGTATTATATGTGTACAGAAGAAAAAAATATTCATGCTATTGAAATCACCTAGTAAATTCTCATGGTGCATCAATATTGCATTCCTTTGATTAATGTTGAATTTTAATTAAGTTGATCATAATGTAATTTATGAAATCTATACTTGAGGATGTAATTTGTATTTGTTGTGTTGTCATGTGATTGGACTTGATGTTGCTGATGAATTTATGATTTAATATTAGGCTTAGACTTTATGTCGCTAATGACAAATGTTATGTCCTTGAGAACAATGATACAATAAAACTTTGATTGGGTTGGACTTTGATTAATATTGTTATAAAAAATTGTTATTGAAAATTGTGAACTAGAAAAATTGAAGATATAAAACAAATATGATGTTTGATTGGACCGTTTTTATCCACACGCCCACAACCACACACCTGATGACCCAAACCCAACCAGCCCAAAAAACAGATGAGATTGGGTTAATGGACACTACCTGTTGATTGGACTGATTTGGGTGTTTTAGTCTGAACCCAACCTGATGTCCACCCCTAGTATACGGTATAAGTATGAGAAACTGGTACAGGGTACTCGCACAAGATACGATATTTTAATAAAAATTAAGGTACTAGTTATTAATGAAAAACATAAATTTTTATAAAATTTAATTAAGAAAGTTAAATTGTTCAAATTGACAATATAAAATTACAATAAAAGATTGAAAAGTAAAAAAATTGTGTTTGATTATAAGAACATATGGATTTAAATATACAAATAATATTATATCAATATATAAGTAATCACTAATTTCATTTGCAATGAAATAATAAAAGAACAAGTATCTACGAGTATTGTACCAATTACAAAGTACTCACTACAAGGAATTTACCATTTTAGAAGTACACATGCTTTAGAGTATATGATGAATTTTTTTAGAATAAACTACAATTTTGGCCTCTGATTGTCCATGACGTTGTCACTTTAATATTTGATTCAGTCAAAAATTTAAATTTGCTATTGACTCAACGTCTATTAGTTTAATCTCTATTAAGTTAACTGTTAAATATGTTAATTTGACATGGACGATTACGTTGTATGTGATGAGTCAATGTCACGTTTGTAGCAAAATAGACAGGGACGAGAATTACAGTAATACAACAAAAAAAAATTCCACAATCTGAAATCTTTCTTCTTACCACTTATTGTACTTTTATTCTTTATCCTTAATCCTAGACTTGACATTTCTTCTTCCCATTCTTCACTTATTTCTTAATCGCGATTTTTTTCTATCTAATTTTCTTCACATTGCAAACAAACGATCAAACTCTTACGGGAAACAACATCTGAATCTCATTCATAGCTTTGAAATCATATGGCACAGAACCACAACTACCCTTACAATGACAACCTTGTATAACAAGCTCTTCTAACTATGCATTATCCATATTTGCCATTATTGTTGTTTTTATACTAATTAGCTACTTTTGCTAGTTTCTACAACACACAAAACTGATACCTTTGTCATACAGATATTCAAAATTACAAATTGAAAATAAAAACCCAAAGAAGAGTCATGAACAGAGCTTTGACAAATATTTTGCATAACTATGACCTGATGCTATTGATTTTTTATCATTGTCATCCGTGTTTGCATTTTCCTACAGAATTTCTCTAAATAAAAGCTTATGACATTGCCATAATTATATATTTGCATGGAACTATCCGAATAATATTCTATATTGAAAGTGTCTAATTCACCATGCAAGTGTGTTGAGATTAAAAAAACATATACTAATCAAGAAATGTTACACATTCCTCTAATTTCAATAGAGTTAAGGGTCTTTTGCACACAATTTTGAAAAGAATGCACACCAATTTGCAATATCAAATCACCTTTCAATTCATAAATCTCCACATTAAAGTAGCAATGGAACAAAACATACAAATTGAAGTGCCAAAATCACTAATATCAATCAAGAACAGGAACATTAACAATAAACGCCACCAAAATCCATCTTCAATTGTACTAATGATCCAATTTCATCTTCTCAAAATCCAGCTTTTTGTTCTTGGAAACATGTAGAAGAAGATCACATACTTGCCTTGATGATGGCCTCTCATGTGGTGTAGTTTTGGTACACTGTAATGCTATCTCAAGCACTTGAAATGCAGCAAACTCTTCAAAAGGTAAAAGGGGTTTGAGTTCAGGATCTATCACTTCTTCACGTTCAGTTTCTTTCATGTTAATGTACATCTCAACCCATTTCACCATGTCTATGCCTCCTCTAAATGATGCATCAGTTGGCATTTTACCAGTAATAAGTTCCATTAGCACAATTCCCATGCTGTAAATGTCACTCTTTTCTGTTGCCTTCAATGAGTATCCAAACTCTGAAAAATAAGCATATGTTAAGAATGATGCATTAATATCTATGAAGTATTGACACACACAGACACAACAGACACGTAGACACCAATAATAATTTTAAATAATAGAAATGATTGAGTCTGTTTTTTACGGTTTATAAAAAAAGTGATTTTGATATTCAATAATTTTTAGATTAAAAAAACATAAGCTATTTTGTGTGTGTTTACTGTGATGAAAAAATTATTTTCATGAGAAGTTACTCAAAACAACTTCTCATTTGAAGCAATTTTTTAGATTGTAATTTTAAAAAAAAATGTGAATGAAAATTCAAAAGTGACTATTTAAAAAAAATGTTGTAAGAGACCCTAAATGTAACCACAATTGTGGTTGTCTGACACTGACAAGTATTTAACATCAGACACACCTTCAATCGGAATCTGAAGTGATAATGTTACACAGCTAAACAACTACACAATTACACAGGTTAATGCTTAAGCTAAATGAAAATAAAACAAAAATCAATGGTGTATGATCATTACCTGGGGCTATGTAACCATAAGACCCTGCAAAACAAGAAGTAGACTCAGTATTAGAGTCATGATTCTCAATGAGTGCTTTAGCCAATCCAAAATCTCCCAAGTGTGCATCCATTTTAGAATCCAACAACACATTGCTTGATTTGATGTCCCTATGAATGATCTTTGGCACACAATCATGATGAAGGTACTCCATTCCTTGAGCTAACCCCAAAGCAATTTTGAACCTTGTTTCCCAATCAAGACTTCTCTTTGCTTTAAGAGGTTTTTTATGTAACCAATCCCACACACTTCCATTCTCCATAAACTCATATATCAAAAGATTCCAACCTACTCCTTTGTTTCTATTGCTACAACAACCAACCAGTTTCACCAAATGTCTATGCTTAATCCTCCCTAAAGTCTTCACTTCTCTTATAAAGCTCTTATGTAAAAGATATTCATCTTTCAATGAAATTTTCTTCACAGCAAAAGTTTCACCAGTAGCAAATTCAACCCGGTAGACTGTTCCGGAACCTCCTGCACCAATTATGAACTCATCACTCAAATTGTTTGTAGCTTCCATGATGTCTTCCCACCTGAAATCGCGATTTCCAGCTGTAGTACTTAGAGGGAACAAGAGCCATTTCTGCGCTTGCGACGAAGATGAGGAGAAAACATAGCCAGCTTCATTGCCTTTCTTTGAAAAATCTTGCCTATTTCTCAAGATTTTTACAGCAAGAATCATTAGTGCAATTGCAGCTAGAGTTGAAATGGCTGAGATTATAATGATCCACGTCTCACTTAACTCCGAAACCTTATTGTGGAAAGCACGGCTGCGGCTGCATCTTCGAAGAGAGGCTCCACAGAGATTAATATTCCCTTCAAACGTTTCGTTTGGCCAGCGGGAGAACCGCTTATCCAATGCACCTTGAAAGTTATTGTAAGAAATATCGAGCTTTTCCAAACTAATCATTTCAGCGATGAGTGAAGGAACTTCTCCACTAAGTTGATTGTGAGATATATCAAGTGCTTCCAATTTCGCCAACGTGCCAAGAGAAGATGGAAGCTGACCAGAGAGATTATTGTAACTGAGGTCTAAAACGATTTGAAGATTTTGAAGATTTCCAATCTCAATTGGTATGTTTCCACTAAACACATTTCGACAGAGAGTAAGCTCATACAGATTTCTCAACTTACCTATGGCAATAGGAATTGGTCCAGAAAAATTATTATGGTCAAGTCTAAGGACATTAAGGGATTGAAGATCACCAATATCATTTGAGAGACTTCCATTAAGGGAATTGTTGTTCAATGAAAGAACCAACAACATGGGTAATTTGAATAGGCCTAATGGAATAGGACCAAAAAATTGATTAAATGCAAGATTAAGCTCTCCTAACTTAGGCAAATTTCCTAACCATGATGGAATGTGTCCAAAAAGAAGGTTATTGTTTAAATGAATGAAGGCTAGTTTGCTACATAAAGATAGCTCACTTGGTATTGGTCCTACGAGTGAATTTCTTGATAAGTCTAACAACGACAATCCGATGATTTTTCCCAATGTCCTTGGAATTTCACCAGAAAATTTGTTACCTCCTAATCTAAGCCTCTCAAGGGACACTGAATTTCCCAACTGTGAAGGAATTTCACCATCAAACTCATTACCTGTGACATCAAAAGAAAGAAACAACCTAGAGCTACACAATGGAACCAAACTTCCATTAAGTCTATTCTTTGAAAGATTAACTCTAGTCAAATTTGCTACATTTACCATTTGGTGAGGAACACTACCTTCAAGAGAATTGTTGTAAAGAATGAACTGCTTCAAGTCTTTAAGAAAACCAAATGTTGCAGGAATTCCACCTGAGAGATTATTATCTGCCAAATCAAGCACATTCAGTTTATGGCAATTACCAAGTGTAGCTGGAATCTCACCAACAAGATCATTCTGTCTAAGGTGAAGAAAATTCAACTCTTTTAGCCTTCCAATAGTAATTGGAATTCTTCCACTAAAATGGTTACCAAATAAATCAACCATTTGCAAATTTGAACAATTACCAATCTCCATAGGAATTTTCCCAGAAAATTGATTATCATAAAGATACAAAATTTCCAACTTTCCAAGCCTTCCAATCTCTTTAGGCAGAATACCCTGCAACTTGTTATGATACAATGCAAGTGTTTGCATGTTTGTTAAGTTACCTATGAAAGGTGAAATTGAACCAACCAAACTATTGTTGTGAAGCAAAAGATCAGTTAAACCAAATAAACCATAAATCTCAATAGGTATTGAACCATTGAGTGAATTGTTTGATAAATCAAGTTGCTTCAATGATTTACATTGACTCAACTCAATTGGAATCTCACCATAAAGTCCACACATTGATATCATTAAATGCTCCAAATTTGTTGCATTGGTACATATAGTTTTTGGAATTTTTCCATTTAATGGGTTATCAGAAAGAACCATGTATTTCAACTGACCCATGATGCTGAAATTTTCTGGAATCCCTCCACTGAATTTGTTCATTGACAAGTCGAGATTTTGAAGCTTGCCCATTTGAGATAGAGACATTGGAATGTGACCCTCGAGTTTGTTTCCCATCAAATTGAGATAAAGAAGCTCACTCATTTGACCGAGTTGACTCGGTATCTCCCCTATTAAGCTGTTGTTTGCAAAGTTGAGAACTTGGAGGTTTCTGAGTTGACTCAGATGACTCGGGATTGTTCCATTGAGTTTGTTGTCAGCTGCAGAGAAGTTGATGAGGCTTGAACAGTTACCTAACTCGGACGGAATCGGACCTGTTAACTCGTTGTCTTGAAGAATCAGGTTCTCCAACTCACTGAGTCGACCGAGTTGACTCGGAATTAACCCGGTGAGTCTGCATGAAGCTAAACCAAGGCTAACAAGGTTGACCACATTGCCGAACGAAGCGGGAATTGAACCACTGAGTTCATTGTCACCGAGTCGCAAAACTCGGAGACTCAATAACGAGCCTAACTCGGTGGGAATTTGACCCTGTAGTTGGTTTGAAAAGAGAAGCAAAGATTCTAATTTGGTGAGGTTGGAGAGAGAAGGTGGAATGGGACCCACAAGATTGTTTGATGAAAGATCAAGGTGGATTAGGTTTTGTAAATGACCGAGTGAAGGTGATATTGACCCAGTGAGTAACGAGTTGGATAGGTTGAGTCCAACCACAGCATATACCGAGTCATTTGAATTCAACTTTTCGATCATTTCACATGAAACACCTCTCCAACTACAGTAATCAGTGTTGTTCTCTGACCAATCAATCAAAACATTTTCAGGGTCTTTCAAAAAAGATGATTTCACCTCCAGAAGCACTTTCAAAGTGCTCATTTGAGTTATTCCATTTTCTAAACCATTGCAAAGGACTAATAGAACACAAGAGAAGAAGCACAAGTGAAAAAGTTTCAATTTTTTCATTTTTGGTGTAGTTTTCTAGTTTGAAAAAATTCTTACAAATTTAGCAAACATGAATTAATCTTTGGTTGCAAGAAGTAGTAGTATAAAAAAATAAAGATAATTAAATGAAGAAAATTGAATAAGGTGGTTGAAGAGTTTAGAATGCGGTGGTGGTTGTTCTTGGATTGTGAGAAGAGAAAGACGTGTAGCAGAAAAGAGTTTCATTCATTTCACTTCACATGGTTGGCTGTGAAACTGTGTCTGTGTTATCATGCATGGCGTTAGAATGACATGTAGTGAAATCTTATTGTTGGCATTAATGTTTGCTCATTTAATGTTGATGAGATAAAGTTGAGATTTTGAGAAAGTCAAGATGCTGAGCATGGGAAATATAAGAAAAAGGAAATCATACAATAAATATCATTAAAATTTTTTACACACAAATATATTACAACAAATGTCGTTATAATGTTAAAAAATATAACAAATAGAAAACGGTTCATTTTATAAAATTATTATTTTTAATTATTATTTTATTAGTAATTAATATTTTAAAAATAGTATATATATAACAGATAATAATTGAAATGTACATTTGAAAAAAATAAATAAAAATTATATTTAAAATTCAAATGATATTTATTTTAAAATAATTTTTTTAAATGAGATTAAAGTAGTGCAAAAATAACACCGGTCAAAGATTTTAAATTGAAAACAAAAATCATACACTAATTGATTTAAACATCTTATTATATAATTATAATTTTCATCAATTAATAATTTTATTAATTTATGATTTATATTGATTGTCGATATAAAATTATGATATAAAATTATTTTATAACGTAGGATCATTGAATCTTTTTAAATTAATTTGGAACCCGTGAAAAAAAAAATGAGGTCATGAAGATATGGGGTGACCAAGGATGATATACACTGATTGGGTGAAGTGACGACGAAAGATAATTTGTGATTTTGCTTGATTTCTTACTCAACAACATTAAGGAAGAAGACCTCACTCAGAAACAAGCAGTTCATTTTTCCTTTATATTCTTCCCGTCTTACAAACTAGCGGTTGGTTAAGCTTTTGGCACATATATTAAATAATGTAATTATTAAAAAAAGATATAAATAATTTTACTAAATTATCTATTATAATTATTAACGAGTTTTTTATTATTATTAATATAAAATATAATAATATTTTAAAGTTTATTTTAAAATAGTTTATATCGTAATCATTAAATAGTATTATAAAAAAAATAATTAAAATTATATTAAAAATTATAATTAACAGTTATTTTAAAACATATTTTTTATTAAAATAACAATCATTTGAGACAAAGGAAGAATATAGTTATTTAAATTTTTCTTATCGTATATAAGAAAAATAATGTTGTACTATGCATAAATTTTTGCATTATTGTATCAATAAATTCAACCTTATCTCATATCTCACTTTATTCAATAGTAAAAACTATTTATTTCATTGGTGAAAACAACCTTTTTTTTTACGGTAAAACAAACTTGTGCATTGGTACAACGCGTATTCCACTTTAGCACCATAGAACTAGCTAGTTTTTTAAGTGATTTAATGTACTAGTCATTGTTACTACATTTTTAGAATGTATTAAAATTAAAAAAATAAAATATAAATGTATCGTTATAGTTAATTTGATCATGCTATATATTTTTCGTTGTCAATTTGATTGTTAACGTTATCCGTATTTAGTTAATCAATTTGGTGAAAGAAGTAAGTTTAGTTACTCTATTATTATGCGAAACAGAATACATTGTTGCATGTCATGCATTAAGGAGGTGTGTTGTGGTGTAATCCAATTAATAAAGTTAATTAGTTGAAATTGTTAGTATTAAATACAAAAGTGAAGCTTATGGATATATTGTATAGATACTTGTGAAGCAAGCAAGAAAATTAGATCATTGTAACTATCATTTTCATTACTTTTTCATACTCTAAATTATTCCTCTAACTAAACAAACACACAAGATAAGACCTCACATAACATAAGATGGATTGATCTTTATAGTAAATAAATCATGTATCTTTCCTTCATTAAATCAAGTTCAAAATACAAGCTGAAAATATATGAAAAGTTGAATCTTGATCGAATGGCTGGGATACATAGACAACATTAATCACAAATTCTTTAGCACATACCAAATCCATTTATGTATTTTGCCGGTTGTGATTTTTTGTTCACTTAGATTATGGAGTAATAAAGGGAATATTTAAACCTTAAAATTGAATTATAAAACAGTGTATCGGCTCAAACTTAATTCAAAATTTGATTTGAGATTATCTAAATTCATTTAAATGAGTTAAATTAAAAGTTTGAGTTTGATTTATTAAAAATAGAAACATAGAGTTTGAGTTATTTATCTTAGATAAATAAGTGATCGAACTATAAAATTTCTTAAACTATTAGTACGTTTTCATAATCCAACAAATGAATGATTTACAACTTTTTGAAAATTAAAAACCCTTCAAAATTGATTTTAAACCCTCAAGACTTGATAAAAGTGTCGCATATATTTTTTCATTTTTATAATATACATAACAAAGGCTAGTAAAATTATCATTAAAATATTGGTGGAATAGTTTCCCTT
The DNA here is from genome assembly GCA_037974295.1 of Cicer cuneatum. Taxonomy (NCBI): domain Eukaryota; kingdom Viridiplantae; phylum Streptophyta; class Magnoliopsida; order Fabales; family Fabaceae; genus Cicer; species Cicer cuneatum. The sequence goes on from JBBPBO010001984.1 coordinate 11,441,421, forward strand.
AATATTTTTCATAACATCATCAATTTATTTTAGACATAGGTTTTTGGTTTGAATTAAGAGGTAAGAAACTTAATTAATTAGTAATATAGAAGTATATAGTTTACTATATATTACAATATGTATATCATATAAAACCTTAAGCTTGATTCATCTAAATAATCGAGCTTAATCTCAAGGTCATATTTATTTAGAAATCTAATCTAATTAAACAAACGAAAATGATCGAATATTCAACAAGTTGGGACCAAATATTAATGCAACCTCTTCTATTTTTTTACACGGTTTCTATTATTTTTTTGTTTATAAGTTAGAAATAATATTTTTCAAGACGTGTCGATTATCTAATATTGGTACATCTCTCAAAGGATATTTGAACTTGGATCCAGTAAGTTGTGGGATTCTAGCTAGCTCATTCCATTATACCGAACTCATGTGGATTTCACCACTTCTATTTTTTATTATTATATATCGTCTAAAACATTATTAGAAGATTTTTTCTATTATTAAAAATTAGATTTTTAATAAATAAAAAATTACAAAGGTTTTATGGTTATTAGAACATGGAGAATAAAGTGAAGAAATAAAAATAAAAAGAGAGAAAAAATTAAAAGAAAATAATGCTAGCAAAACTTCAATTTATATAACCTACATAATTTAATGGAGCCTACGTAAATTTTAATAAATGAAAGAGAATATATTATACTATAAATATTATGAATATTAAAAAAATGTGTTGCTAATACTCCTCTTTAGAGAAAGATATAAAACACTGAAAATTAAAGGATTCTTCCTAGTTAGTTTTGCATGACTATATATATATAAAAACTTAAGAAAGAATAATTTAAATTAATTATAGTATATATTTTTTATTAACGTGTTGTAAGGAAATAAAAAACAAGCTTTGAAAGAAAAATATCACTTTTACAATTATACAACTTTCAATATTTTTTCTATATTTAAATTCTTAGATACTTATTAGTATTTCTCATTTTCTATATGCTATCGTAGTTTTTTCTTGTGAATATGTATAAATTAGGTTGTTCTACCAAACCACGACGTCCTTTTGTAACGTTTCATTTTTATAATTGGCTATTTGCTGCAAACCTTATTGGTTACTCTAAATGGTTAATTTGTCTTCTTTCTCTATTTCCCACTCAATATTAATGCTTCTGTTGTCCTTACTAATAATGATCGATTAATTTTATTGTTTCTTTAACGTTTTATCTTGGCTTTCTTTATGTTTATATATACATCTCCACAAACCTATCGCAATTTTAATTTGGGTGCATAAGTCAATCATAGTATTTTCAAATGCTTATATCATTTGCTTGAATTATATATCTGCCTATCAAATTCCGATATTGTAATGTGGTATTGTGTCCTCCATCATGCATCCATTGATGCATACATCTCCTTTATAAAAACCAAAACAAACAAAAAAAGAGTGCAAGGGTTTCAAAGAGAAAGAGAAAATAGGAAATATTTTGTCACTTTTGTAAATTAATTTTATATATTCAATAAATTGAAGGATGTGGTAGTTATTTTTAAAAATATACTTACAAAATATGATTATATGACCAGATAAAGGGTTGTGGTCAATGTGTATCTATTAATCTTAGAATTCAAATTCAGAAGATCATAAGCGAATGTGAAGCTAGAAGGGTGACCAACATAGAGAAGGATGGATCCAATAATTTTGAATAGTGGATGCCAATATATATATATATATACACTGTGTTTTTTATGTAAATTTTTAGATAGCCATGAGTTTGACTAGATATGAGTACCTCTAAAGTAAAATCATTTCAAAATTTAAATTGTATAAAAACTAATTGAATATAAAATAATAATTTGACTTTATATGATTGATTGTTAGGTATGAGAGTGTTTTTTGTTTTGGTCCGGAAGTATTCACTTTTTATTTATTGTATTGTAAGTAATATATATGTGTTCTGATTTTATATGGGATAGAGTTTTAAGATATATATTCATAGTGTGTGTGTGTGTGAGTGCAGGGCTCCATGCAAGTTCAAAAACAGCTCTTCCAAGCAGAATTTTAACATAGTCAAAATCGTCTCTATTTTTATGTGTGGTAGATTTTCTTGTGTGTAATATACATTATGAAAAAAAAATCTACAAATCAAAGTAGGAGCTCTTGCCCCCACATTTATATAATTTTATACTAATAATAAAAATAATAATGTAGTAGTATATTATATTATATATATTTTTTTCCAATACATAAGCAAAAGCCAACGTTATATATTTTTAGTTTTCAATTTAATATCAATTATTTTGTTCAATTGTGTCTTTAATACTATGTATATCACTATCTAGTCATTATATTTCATTCTGTATATTTTAGAATATAGCAGTGAATGCATCAATACTTAGTACAATAATTTATTAAAATTAATATTATCTCTTTATATATGTAATTTTTTTAATGTGTAAAATGCATAAAAACAATATTCTTTATAGATCGGATCAAGTAATATGAGTGCAATAAATAGTATACTAAACCATTGCAAAATATTGTGATCAAAAGTTCTCTAGGTTCCTTTTTTATATCAAAATATCTTTATAAATTTTTAGATGTTGTCCTAATTGTTTGGAAAATGAACCAGTACTAGATTTGGTAATAGAACTCAATTTTTATTAGGGATTATATCTTAGTCCTCCTTAGATCAAATTCTTGGTTCTACACCTATCATAAATAGAAATGTCCAAGTGTTTATATCCCTTCTCTCCCGTCCCTTCAAAATGTTTATATCTAGAGATGTCTTAAATATTTTAAAAGTTATGTTATAATTTTTAAAATTGAGTTTCAAATAAAAAAAATGTAAATTTAATAATTAAAAAAATTATTTTTTAAATTTATTTTTAGTCTTTATAATTTTTATTTTTATTTTTTAGCACTAAATTTTTTTTTAATTATTTTTAGTTCTTATTTTGTAAAACAAAATTGATATTATTAGTATCTAAAAAACTCTATAAAATCAAAATAGAAACTAAAGGTAAATAAAAAAATTTTATGAACTAAATTTTAAAAAAAATAATTTTGTAGGTACTAAAAACATATTTAAAATCAACTATAAAACAAACTTAATATTAAGCTATTATTATAAATTTTATGCCAACAATAATTATTACATATAAAATAAATTTATATGCATATTATATGAAAAGATATATATATATATATATATATATATATATATTGGTAAACTTATTAGAGAAGTTGTCCACGTGGGACACAGGTATGATCATCATCCTCATCCCCATCATTAAACTACCCTTGAGTGAGACTTCGTCCCCGTTCTTATGGGGTAGTTCTACACGATCTGCACTTACACATATAAATTGACATTTATAATTATAAAATCTATTTGGTATTCACAATTTTATATATATATATATATATACACACAAAATTTTATCAAAGTTTTAATTATTATTATTATTATTATTATTATAAAATATAATATTTTAGTATGAGTGTGAAGATTTTTTTATCTTGTGAATCAATCATTATTGTCACATTATTAAAAATATTTTATTTTAAGACAAAAAAAAATGTTTGATTTTAATCTAATTATATCTATAATTACAGATATAATAATTTACTATGATTTGTTGACAATGAATTTTTTTTTATTGATAGTTTAGCAAAATTAAACTCAAGTGGTATCATCTAACAATGATATATTTCAGTATACAATTATTTTTGTTTTGACAAGTTCTTAAAGAAAAACACCTTTACAGCTTCAAAAAAAGTAATAATAATTATATAAAATGATACTATTTTGCAAATATTGTATTGTAAAAAATAAATAACAGTTTATAGAAAAGTATGAACAAAGTTTAAATTTAACAGATTTTGTTGATTAAAATGGCCGTACATTAAATTTTATTATGAAGTTACTTATATTTTCACGATGTAGTTTTTTTTATTAAATTTACAAAAAAAAAAATCAACTCTTATTTTCAATATAATATTCTTATCAAATAAGATATTATTTAAAATTGATTTTATTTTGTCTCTAATATTCACAAATCTGTTTAATTAGTTTAAAATAAAATAATAAAACCACATATTTGTAAACTCAAGTTCAATTAACGCATTTCTCAAATAACAACCAAAGTAGTGTCATTTTAGACTAATAAATATTGTTTCTATTTTGTTAGTGTATACATCGTAATGTCCGGAATTTTTTATTTATGACTTTTTCAATGCGTAAGCGTGTAACAAAAATTTTATAAACTGAAATTTTAGGATTTCTGAAAATTTAATTTATAAAAATTTCTGATAGATTTTTTTGTTTCTATAAAAATGTTACGAACAAAAGTAGATTTAATTGGGTTTGAAGGGTAGGAGTATAGATTTTAGGTGTATATGGTAAATTATTTGTAACACCATGACTCCTTTTGAATCTACATATATCCAATATTCCAATGGACCCTTACACTATTTTGCTGCGATATGGATCTAGGGTCCAATTGGCAAAAAAAATGGATCTAAGATCCAAGAGTTTAAAAATTTTAAGCTTTATGCTTGAAGGAGAGATGAAAGCAAGAAAAATAAAACTAAAAAATAATTAAAAATTACTCTAATAATCAAGAATGGAATGACATTGAGGTTTACATTCCTAAGGAGAAGATGGAATGGCTAAATCGTTGCTATGGTTCAGTGTGATCGAAAAATGGTTTTAAAATTTTGGACCAAAACTTGCAAAACTACTTGAGCAATTTTTATTTATTGGAAAATAAAAGCATACAACTTGGTGGGTTTTCAATGGCATGTTCTTTATAGTATTTTGGTTTATAGTAAAACGTTTAAAAAAAAAAACATCTTGACTGTTAATTAAATTGAATGGCTGAATTTAACGTAACTGTGTGACTGTGTCATTTACTTGAGAGTAGAACATAAATATTCTTATTTTCACACCTAATTGCATTACTCTACAAATCCTGTGAAAATCCAAAATTACCCTTTGATTATTATAAAATAATTTATTCTAACAATTTAATTATTTAAAATATCGGAACATAAATGTTTTAAATATTACAAATTTTAAAATCCTCAAAAATAAGTTTGCTCAAACAAAAATGTTTTTATTTCGCTAGGATTGAAATATTCAAAAATGTATTTATATTTTGTCTTGTTAAAAAACATACATTGTTGCTGCACCTCCATTTTTGTTTCCCACACCCCCTAGGTCTTTTTAAAAACCAAAAAATCTCAAAATACCCTTCAGTCTTCTACCTCATTAAAACGTTGCGATTCTGGGTTTTTTAAAACAGTACGTGAACTGAATGACAGGTTCACGTACATAACTGAATTCACGTAAGGTTCATTATGGCAAGTAACTCCAAAATTTATTCCAATTAATGTGGTAACTCTACTGATTTGGTACAAGGTATACTTGAGTTCACGTATTTGTCACAGAAATGACTTGTTCGTGAACTGAGTCAAAAAAATTTCAAAAAAAACGTATTTTACGTGAACTCAGTTCATGTATGCACAAATTGGGCAAAAAATTTAACTTACGTGAACTCCGTTCACGTACGCACAAACTGGGCAAAAAATTTAACTTATGTGAACTGAGTTCACGTACGCACAAATTGGGCAAAAAAATTAACTTACGTGAACTTAGTTCACGTACCCTTGCTTCATATGAGTTCACGTGAACTCCATTGTTTACGCAAATTCAGTTGTTCACGTATGATTTCCAGATTTGAAAAAAGAAACTCAACCAAAATCAAAACTTTGAACGTATCTTCTTTGAACACTTTAACAACAATGACAATATGAGATTAATGGGTTGTAAGGTTTGAGTAAATGTTGTGAGTTTTGAATGATAATGAGTTATAGTGGGTGAGTTATGGATGATTTTTAGGTTTTGGGTTTAAAATGTGGAAGAAGGTGAAAAAGGGGATGAAGAAGGAAAAAGAAAGTGGTCTAATGAGGTAGAAGACAGAAGGGTATTTTATAGTTTTTGGTTTTTTAAAAAACTTAGGAGGTGTGGGAAGCAAAAACGGGGGTGCAGGTAGCAAAATTGAAAAACATATTATGCAAGGTGGCATTTATTATTGACTACCAACAAACTTGTCCATCATAAACAGTTGACTTTTCATTTACAATAATAAGTAATATTAGTCAATATTAATTTGTAATTACACCTCGTAAAAATCAAATATTCTACGATCACCCTTTGAAAAGAATTAATTTCTATTTTAAACATCTAACTTCTTCCCCTACCCTTTTATACTTTTTTTAGTATTAAACATCTGCATTTTTTACCAATACTAAACATAATGCAATTGATTTTTCTAATTTGAAAGAGATTTAACATTTGAGTTTTTACATCACACAACTAATTTTTCTTCATTCTCTAAAAATAATAAATCTTTATTCTTCTTTCACTCATCTTTATATTGAACGTAAATCATCTTTATAAAACTGACCTATAAGGTAAATGATGCAACTCTTTATAAATTATTATTTAACTATATCTTTTATCAACTAGAGATTGTGTTATTTTTCAATAATAAGCATTTAACGAGTCCTTGACTTCAACGGAGCATAACAATTTCAATATTGCTACCCACACCTCAATTTTTTTTTAAAAAAATGAAATACCTAAAATACCCTTATCTATTTATAACATTTTTAACCCTAACCTCTCATTTATTCTATCTTCATCTTCAACCCTAACCTCTCTTTCTATCTTCATCTTTTACCTCATACTCATATTCATCCTTTTCTCTCACACCTCATTCACCTTCTTCCTCCATTTTTAACAACTTCAACATCTTTAATCATCCTAATTACCTATCATTTACATCAGTTATGCATTAATCTTGTTTTTTTTTTTTACAATATGTAGTTCTTGTTCTTGTTTTGGTGAAACTGGTTTTTTACGCAAGTCCAGAAACCTACGTGAGTTGAGTTCACGTATATGACCTCAATTTGCGTACGCAAATTGAGTTCACGTACGTGAACTCAATTCACAAGTTTCTGGACAACGTTAGTTTGCGTATGCAAACTGAATTCACGTACGTGAAATCAGTTCGCGTAGGTTTCTAAAACCAACATTTACCCAAATCATAAACGAAGAACGTTCTGATGGTTAACCAGGAACATTCTTGCTTTATTACAACACATGTCTATTAAACTATAGACTGAACAACCTGTCTCCCAACAGCTATATGAGTTGTCATAAACCTTCATCAAGCCTATAAAAGGAACCTCAAGGCAAAGGAAACAACAAGAGTTCAAAGTGAAAAGAATCATTCTTGAGAAATATAAGTTCTTCAATTAAACAAAGGCTCCAACTCTTCTTCACTAGATTTAAGGATCTATTCTTTGGGTCTGTTTGCAGAAAATTAAACTCAAACAAGTGTTGAGTATAGTCTGATCCATCAATCCTTTCTAAATCATTTTAGTTGAAACTCAACACTATAGAGTTAAAAATAGTTTGAGTGTATTGAAGAAATCCTTTTGTATTTAAAAGGTGACTTATAAAATCCTTTCTGGACTAAAAGAAAATCATCGAAAATACATTCAAGGTTGAAAGGTAAAATATTGTAACTGGTCAAGATTGATCTCGAACATTGGTGGGAAAAGCAAGAACATTCTTGTTTGAACACTATGACACCCTAAATCCCGAAATAGCATATATAATAATTTATACTAGATCTGTTTGTACAAAATTCGCAACGGATAAGGAAAATTTGTTTCCAAGAAAATAAAACTTGTATAGCTAATTTAGGATATCACATTCCTCTAAATACACATGTAACAATTCAACTTTATTTCTCAATTAAAATAGTGCAATCTCAATGAAGTCGAGTTAACTATAACTTCTTAATTTAATTTCAAAAAGTTACTAGTACTTATAAGGTTTTCATACAAAAAGTTGTTTCTAATTAAATAAGTAAAATACAATTTATAATTCTCATTCTCGGTATCACCTATCAGAGCGGGACTTCTCCCAAACTTGAACTTCAAGACTTATTAATCTGTAGTAACTACGATTTCACAAACGCAGGGCCAAACCAATCAAACACAAACAACGAAGGATATGATTTTTGAAATCATGTTGATAGTGTAATATAAGTAAGGAGAACACACAAACAATCATTATAAACTGTATCATAACACATCATGATATATCAAAATACTCAAGGAAAACAATATCATATTATAATGTCAAAATTACTCAAGTAAAATCAATATATCTTCATATTGTCACATCATCCAAGGGAAATTACTATCACTTTTGAAGCACATTAATCGCAACAAAACAATCACAAAAAAATGCAATATTATGCATGAGCTTATACTCCACTTCACAATTTGGTATCATTCTAACTCTAAAATATTTGGTTAGGAGACTTGATACTATGCCACCATCCCTGTGGAAGGACAATTCAAATTGACCTTGTCCTCACAAATCCCCTCAACTCAAACCGAGACATATATACGCGATAGTCGAGGTAATCATGTGTTGCATGGTAGCTCCCGACATTTGGAGTGCTACCTCCAACTCACCTAGGAATTCCCCACCCGAATACCTCCAAGGTCTAACAATCTTGCCTTAATGCTCAACAATAGACCGCCACGATCAGGTTCATTCAGTTGTACTTCCCTGAAAATCTCTAGGCTTGTCAGACCCTACCTATACGATGACAATAATTTTCACTTCAAAAATTCACATCAACTTCAAATATTCCCAACATCTATTTTCTCTCTTCGTTAGCCTAGACTACTCCATTAAGAGCATCATCTTTAGCACAAGTTGGAATCATCACAATTTTCTCATCACAATTTTATAACATCATTAATCATACATAATCATGATCATCATATAAACTAATCACAAATTTATAATATCACTATCGTCAATCAAAAATCATCATTACCATCACATAAACATATATCATACAATATATTCATCTTTTATTATCACATCATAGAAATTTGTCTAATCAAACATATGCACATAATATCATTCGACATCCAACATTACAATAATATCAAATACCACACAATTATCGAAAATGATATCAATCAACACCTTATAAATATTTCTACTTAACATTTTAATCTCACAATCCTTATATTTTCACATTAATTAATTATCTCTCAAAGGGCTACTGCTGTACATAGCGAGCCCTGGATGAATCGTTGGGGGATACAGTTTTCCTATTCATCTCACAATATATTATACTAATGATTTCAAACTCTATTTCACCCCTTACCTTATTTAGAAGCTTTAACAAACCCATAAATCAATGGAAGTTTTCAACAACAACTATAGATCGACAACATACAATGAACGAATAAGAATAAACGGCAAGTTCACAAAATCCTCGATACGCGACTGATAAATTTTGCGGAGCATAAAAATGAATGTTAAATAATTAATAATAATTTTAGGGGGAAAATTGAGTCAAAACGACGAGAAAAAAACTGCGGAAAAAGTCTCACTGACTCGTCGAAGCGCCGGAAGGGTTCGGCGTCAACTTCCCCAAAAAACGCAAATGATTAGTGCTTCTTGAAGATTTCGGCGAGTGGAATCCAAAAATGATGTCAGTTTTTTTGAGACGACAAACATTGTGATCATAATTGGCCAGAAACAGCTCGCCCAAGGAAAGAAACGGAGCTATTTATGAAGAAGCGGAGCAACGATTGATAAAATTGATGCCAAAAATGGACTCAGTGGCTGATTTTGTGTAGGATGCAGGTTGGGATTGATTCGAATGGCAAGGAATTGGTGGAAATGAGTTTGAGAGAAAGATGTTTTCTTTTTGTATGGCTGTTGCGCATCCTTTCACGAAGAAGAGGAAGTCTTTGGAAGGGTTTGAATAGTAGAGACTCAAAACTGGGGTGTAAAACGCAAACAACCCAAACAAAAACAATAGTAGAAACAAACAAGTGCAGAAAGTGGGCTATCCCAAATTTTTTTACTTTTTAATTGTACTATTCGTCTATAATTATAATATTATTATCTAAAATACTCACATTAAAATACTAATATCTGACCACACTCTTTCAGAATACAAATCCCTTTTATATATTTTTTTAAAAAACTTTAATAAAATATTCAACCCTAAAATATTCATACTCATTTATATTTTATAAAATAAATAAAATAACAAAATACAATATTTATAATTTATATTGATAATGAAATTAAATATGTATAAAATTATCAACATATATTATAAAATAATTTTAACATCCAATTAATTCTTTAAAATTCTCTTTAATTAATAAAATAGTTTATTATAAAACTTGAGGTGTTACAGTCTGATCCATCAATCCTTTCTAAATCATTTTAGTTGAAACTCAACACTATAGAGTTAAAGATAGTTTGAGTGTATTGGAGAAATCCTTTTGTATTTAAAATGTGACTTGTAAAGTCATTTCTGGTATGAAAGGTAATCATTGAAAATCCTTACAAGGTTGAAAGGTGAAATATTGTAACTGATCAAGCTTGATCACGAACATTGGTGGGAAAAGCAAGAGCATTCTTGTTTGAACACTTTAGTGAAAAAACTCACAAATTGTGAGCATTGGACGTAACCCACCTTAGGTGAACCAAGATATATTGTTGTGTGAATTATCTTTCCCTTATCTCTACTTATTTCTCACTCACTTATCACTTATCACATCGTGAAGTTTTTATTGTTATATTACTAACGAAGAAGTTCATCTTTTATTGTCTATCAAACCAAGATCAATCTTGAGTTAACTAAATTTTAGTACAAAAATTAATTTTAAAAAGGGAATCACAATTCAACCCCCCTTGCTTGTGATTAACATTGTAATTTCAGTAGGTCCTTCGGTTGCAGAACCTGCCGACGATGGTTCATCTATTGCTGAAATAACTGTAAATTTATTAAAATTGCAGAAGAGCTTCTTGGTCGTCAATTGGTATTACCTGATGGAATCGCACTCGTCAATGAGTTAATTGTGATGTCGCAAACTCAAAGGGGTGGTGGTAGAGATTAAACAAACGTAGTACCATATCATAGGAGACATAGAGGGACTTAGGCGTTATTTTGGAAATATTTTGGATATGTATTATTTTGGGAATATTTTGGATTTGTATAATACTGATTTTGAATGTTTATAAAAACCATTATATTTGAATTCATAACAATATTAAATATCAACTATTCAGTTTACAATAGGTTCATTTATAGTGCGTGAAAATATCTGCAACCAATCTTGTATGCAACCATTGTAAATAAACTCACGTGCTTCTTCAGTGCAATATTTTTTTCACAAATTACTTGCTGGTGGTATAGGAGAATCTGACTTTAAGTAAACCTATTAAATCAATAATTTATTAAATTATAAAAAAAAGTTGATAGGATGAAAGTAAATTTCAGAATTAATACCTACACGAAATGACAATTCTTAACAAATGCAACAACAATCATACAATGATCTCACATAGATGTTGGTGGTGGACTTCTAAGTGGAAAAAATATTTGCGATTGGTTAAGTGATAATTAGATGAAAATCAAGTTAAATTTCGAAGCAATCACATGTCCTATTTCTGGAAGTGTCATCCAATTATCCATAGTTGCAACTTGTTCAACATATACACTCTATAAAAGTTTTTGAACAAAAATTTCTCCACCAAATACTCTCTCGTAATGAGACAAGAACTCTTGAAGCTCTACCACACACTATTGACGAATGAATGCCCAAGAGTTCTCACCCATTTCAAGTAAAGCTGCAACTGCACGATATCCACAATTACCATCATTGCTGACGTCAATAATGTCATCTATGAAATTATGATTTTCAACCGGCAACCAATCGTTGAAGGGAAGAACTCTTGGTTGTTGAACCTTGCTGACTGATGGTCAAGGTGTGAGCTTTTTAACTGATGATCGAGGTTGTTGTACTTTACTATATGTTATAGTGCTACACACATTAGCGCCACTGCATCGAATACTTGCGCCCACATACTCCCACCAAGATGGATCATGTTTGGTTGATTTATCTCTTTTTGATACCTTACTTTTGCTTTTTTTAGGTGCACCCTTTGTTTTAACCTTATCAACAGGTGGACACATCAACGTAGTGGATGGATACGCGATCTCTCGCAATTTACCTTTAAGTGCAATTTTTTCAGGTACATCAATTTCATCAAACTTTCTCACTGTGATGTTTCACAAATAACTCTGAAGGTTTACCCGATCAATCATCATGAAAAGTTAATTTACTCCACCAAACATGAATAGTGTCTAACGGAATGGAATGTGTGATCATACTACACCTGGCTATTTTACATGCACAAGGTAGACCATGTCTTATCCTAATCGTGCAACGACACTCAGACTTATCAATACCTACATACTTCACGCGATCATACTCTACCGCAATGTGATCTATTGCATTTTTAGACACAACACCGCGCAAATAGACGTACAATCTGTTACTATGTCGATACACCTTTTAAATGATGCTCTTTTCAAATGATGCTATTATCTCACTATGTTGTAATACAATAATGCTATTGATGTTTTCCTAAACCCTGCATATATCACCAATATTGTCTTGTAATACCCTTGTGTTGTCGTGTTTCCAAAGTGCATAACTCTATTTGTCCACGCCTCAACAAATCTTTCCTTGTGAGGAATTAACCACTATTCGTGTACATAATCATAAAAAATAGAAAAGCTACTACAAATTCCTTCAAAGATAGCCAACTTCATGTAATACTGAGCCTCACCGTAACTGTAAATAAGAGTCTCCCATGCCTCCATTATTTGCACCTGCTTCTTTTTTGGAAACATAGTCATATTGCACTTGGCTTTGACATTTTTGCAAACATGAAACAAGCATAATAAATTGATTGCTTTTGGAAAAACACATTGTACTGCGTTCATCAAAGCAAGGTCTCTATCAATAATGATGACTTGAACTTCACCACTTGTAATATGTTCTTTCAACATTGTAGTGCACATGCAAAGTTATCAGCTTGCTCGGACTGTAGATATGCAAATCACTTGCAAAATGTCATTTCAATAGAAGTAACACCAATAATCTCAAGTAATGGCGTTCGATACCTATAGGTCTTGTATGTGTTATTCATAATCAATATTATGTGAAAATTATTTACAAGAGTGATAACATCTGGATGGGTCTAGAATATGTCCCTCAACTTATCTGAATTATCTACCTTTCTATATCGATAGATGTATTTGTCGCGTTCCATCAATGTCGAAAGATGTTGCATTTATGTTCTATTACCTCTAAGTGATGAATGATATGCTTGGCGTGAATTATAAACTTGTTTTATTGTCGTCAAACTTTCACTATTATGATCCTTTAATGTCATCAATATGTTTCTTGGTTTTATCATGTTCTTCATCATATCACCAAGTACATTTTTCTCTTCATGAGGTAATCGGCCTAAGAAAGAATGACTAGTCAATTTTTTGGCCAATTTGTGGTTATGGAGACCACATATTACATGCATACACCATCCCTCACGAACACTTGAGGGTGTTCCTCTCAATCTAAATGGACATTCACATTTTCTAGTCCAAGTACTCCTAATAGGTTTAAGATTCTTCCAAGGTCTATATTTACCGCTTCTTTCACAACCAAGAATTAATTTTGTTTTTGTTCTTGGTCTTGTTGTCGCAGTTTCAGATCTAAAAACGACAACGACAATTCCATTTTCCCTTCCAACATTTCTATCCCATCTCAATAAATCATCTCACTTATGAAACATCATGTCGGTGGTAAACACATCAGTCAAATCAACTATAACAGGTTCAACATTGTCATTCATAGCATCTTCAATTTCGGGTTCAACACCATAATTCATTGCATCAAAATCAGGTTCTAAACCATCATGCATTTCCTCAAAATCAAGGTCCAAACCATCATACATTTCATCACTGTTATCTCTCCCTAAGTCCATTTATCTGCATCCAAAAAGAACATATAAAAAATTCATAAATATTTGAACTGAACTGAGATCATGGCTGTTTATGTGAACTGAATTCACGAACACCTACGTGAACTCAATTCACGTACACTTACGAGAATTCACATCACATAAACGTACGTGAACTCAATTCACGTACGTCTCACATACTTCACTGAGATCACTTATACGTGAATTGAATTCACGTACGTTTACGTGATCTGAATTCACGTAAGTGTACGTGAATTGAGTTCACGTAGGTGTTCGTGAATTTAATTCATGTATCACCTGTGAATTCTTAAACTCCATTGGCTATGAAAACTTAAATCACGTAGTCTTACGTGAATTGAATTCACGTATTGCTTGTGATTTCTTAAATTTAATAACGTACGTGAATTCAGTTCACGCAAGGCTACAACATACGTGAACTGAGTTCACGTAAAATCCCCAGATTTTGAAGAAAAAAAAAACGAACTCAAACACAAATCAATAAACATACCTTTTTGGGTCACTTTAACAACTATACGAAAGGAGACTAATGGGGTGTAAGTTATGAGTAAGTGATGTGAGTTTTGAATGATTGTGAGTTATGATGGGTGAATTATGGATGATTTTGTGAGAGTTATGAGGTTAAGAATGGTGATGAAGAGATAAATGAGGTTTAAAGAATATTATAATTAGGCAAGGGAATTTTAAGTATTTTATTTTTATAAAAAAATTAAGGGGTGTGGGTAGCAAAAATGAGGATGTCGGTAGCAAAATTGTAACAATTTTTGCTTAATATGTAATGGGTTGACCTTTCAGTGAGCATGAAATAAATGCTACTATGTAATGTATCACTTCTTGGAGAAATGTACCATGCACCCCCCACCTTTACCTCCCACCCCCCATTCTTAGTGAAATGTCCTATTTGCCCTTTCTACTAACTATAAACCCATTTTAAAAAAAATTACCATTCACTTTTTCACCTCATTCATTCGAAACTTTCATCATTACTCTAACACATTCGAATTCAAATGTTCGAAACTCATAAACAACAACATTCGAAGATTTCATTCATCTGAAATCCAGAAAAGTAAGTATGTTCGAAACTCATCCAGATTTGTCAAAACTTTGAGAATTTTCGATGTTATATTTTCTATATTTTAAACTTCGAATCTTTGGTGTTCATCCAAACTTTCGAAGGTTTGTTGCAACTCTAATTTTTTTCCAAATTTTAAACTACGAAACTTTGATGTTCATCCATGAAGTAGCAATGTCGATTTACAAGAAAGGGGGGTTTGAATTGTAAATTCTCTTTTTTAAAATTCCTGTTAAAAACTTAAGAAAATAACTCAAGATTGATATTGGTTGTGAAACCAGAAAACGGAAAACGTACTTGATTTTCACCAGAAAATAGAGAATGTTCTTGGTTAGTTAAAATCAACAGTTCAGTTTATCTATTTAACTTGATAATTAACAGATTGAAAGTAAATAGCGATAAAGGAAGAGATATCACACACAAATATATCCTGGTTCACCCAACCTGGGCTACGTCCAATCCTCACAACAGTGAGATTTTCCACTAAGTGTTTAAAACAAGAACCTTCTTGGTTTTACAGCACCTAGCTTAGATCAACCTTGATCTTTGTTACAGACTTTAATCTAATTCCACCTAGAAAGAGATTAATCAAATCACCTACCAACCTTGATTGGATTTCTTACAATCTACCCCAAACTATACTTAACTCTTATAGTTTGAGTTTTACAATAGTTATGAGATTGTTTTGTTAGAATTTAAGATGTCTCAACTCTTGTTTGAGATTCGATTCTTTACAAAGAATTCAGTACAAATGTATCAGAGTAAATAAGAACTTGACCAGACTGATTCTTTTAAGTGATGAGAGAGTTTAAGTATACATGCGAGTGATTGATGATATATCTTGGCACTTGAATGTCTTTGATTTTTGGACAGAATCTGAGTATGCTCAACTCTTTTTTGAGATTAGATTTTTGACAAAAGAATTCAGTAGATGATTCTAATATGAAGAAGAAAAACATAACTGAATCTTTTGTTTGTGATTGAGAAGCTTTCAAGTATGTAGATGTATGTAAGTGATGTATTGTTTTGTACTTGAAGCTCTTATTTTTTCCTGAGCTTTGGCCTTCCTTTTCTAGGTGCAAGAGCAATAAATGGAGGTCAATAGAGCCGTTGGTAGTGCTCTTGTTAGGCTTGACTAAAGGCAATATTTCTTATTAAAAATAATCCAGCTTTTGACTATTTTTAATTTCTGTTTTGACTGGGCTGAATTCTTCGATTCTTGATCAGATTTCCTTTGTTTAATGATCCTTTGTACTTCAAATATATTTGTTAATATCTTTGATTTGATCTGGAGTTTTGATTATGTCAAAACAGCTTTGAAGAATGATGATGAACTTCTGCAGAATGTTAATGAAAATTTTGGAGATTGATAATCAATCTAGAGTCCTAGTATCTGAACTTTCTAGAGATTGATAATCAATTTGGAGGTTCAATTTTGATCATTCTGGATGACCTCCAGATCTTTTCTTGGATCTTCTTTGATGTTAATATACTTCAAGATCGTTTAACGTTCTTGGTAGTCAAGCTAGAGAAGGATGTAACAAGGCTGGAGAATGATGTTCAGTATGCTGGAGAATGATTGTATCATTCTGGACTGATGTTATCATACTGGAGGATGATGTTTGATCACTCTGGAGAAAGATGTTTGCTGCTGGAGATTATTTATCAATTTGGAGACTGATGATACATTGCTGGAGAATGATTTTAAACATGCTGGAGATTAATGTTAACATGCTGGAGATTGATGTTAACATGCTGGAGAATGATAATCATTTGAGATTGATGATCATTTCTAGAGACTGATATTCATTCTTTGTTGGAACCAAGTTGGTTCTAAGTACTTAGATTTTGATGTTTACAAAAGCACTCCATATAATCTTATTTTGTACCTTGAATTCTTACATTAAATACCACCAGAAAATGAAGTTTGCATAGGCAGAAAATGCATCCAGAATGCATCCTGGAATTACCAGAGGATACACTAGGATGTCAAAACACTACCAGACGATATCTTTGCTGGCCCAGATCAGAAGGAAGCAAAGTCAGAAGGAGACCTGGACCAGACCAGAGGAAAGCCTGCCAGAGGGAGAGTTGTTCCAGACCAGAAGATGTCAGATTTATTCCAGAAGTTATTCTGACCAGAAGATGGTCTGGCAGTGAAATAATAAACGGCCCA
The DNA here is from genome assembly GCA_037974295.1 of Cicer cuneatum. Lineage (NCBI taxonomy): Eukaryota > Viridiplantae > Streptophyta > Magnoliopsida > Fabales > Fabaceae > Cicer > Cicer cuneatum. The sequence goes on from JBBPBO010001984.1 coordinate 11,458,645, forward strand.
GACTTGATCCAGACTTAATCAAAGGGTAAATTAATGGGTCCAGAACAAAGGAATTAATCCAGATTTGACCCAAACCAGAAGATAGCATGTTTCAGGGTATGAAACTAAGTCCAGACCTGAAGAAATGATCTCCAGAATTGATCCAGAACTGATCCAAAACATAAGGTAAAATGTCCATACTGAAATATTATTTATCCAAATTTAATTTCAGTTTAATCCAAACCAAGTCCAGAATTGGTCTAGATCAGAGGGAAGATTTTCAGATCAATGGTTCAGATTTAAATATTTGGCCCAGTGTTGGCTGAGATCAGAAGATCAAACCATGGCCCAGTGTTGGCCAAAATCAGAAGGTCAGAATGTGTGGTCCAGCAGTAGCCGAGATTAGAGGATCACAGCAGATCAGTTTGCTAGACCAGGATGGCCGAGATCAGAAGATCAGAAGGTTAGGAAGTGTGGTCCAAGGATGGCCGAAATCAGAGGATCACAGCATATCAATTAGTATGGTCCAGATGTGGACTAGCGCAGAAAATCAAATGGTCCAGATTTAATCATGAGGATTAACGGTGGAGATTTTAATTTATTTTGATCAAAGTATTAAAAAGATTTGTTACAAAAATAAAGTGAAGTATTGTGGAACTCAGGAGCTGTTGGCGGGAAGAAACTAAAGACCTGATTGGCCAGTTATTTTGAAAGAAAATCTGAAGCTTAAAAAAGATATGTTTTTTATTTAAATAAAGCCCAATTGGTCAAGTTATTTTTGCAAGAGAATCCAGCAAGATTCAGCTCGAAATTAAGCTTGGAAGAGGCCCTAATCTACATCTATAAAAGGAGGCTCAAGGCAGAATACTTAGCATCAAAAATCACAAAAGAGTCATACACTTCCAAAGCAAACACTCAAGTTTTCAGTGAGGTCAATTGTGAGTTCCAGCTTTCAAGAAGCAAGCACTCTTGTTATTTTCTTTATCGTGTGATCTAAGTTGTTGAAGTAGAGTCCACAATCTGAGGGAGTTAGAAGGGGTAGCAGATTACTTGGCAATTAGATTCAAAGTGTTGTAATTCCTTCTACAATCTGGGGTTGTCAGATTGGCAGGAGAAGAAAGGTGTTGTATTCCTCAAGAGTCTAGGATTGTTAGACTGTTTGAGAAGACTGACTTGGAGGGTCAGTAGAACTGCTGTAATTCATGGTTTGAATTAGTGAAATCCTTCAAGGTGAAGGGACTGGACGTAGCCTCGTTAACGGTGAACCAGTATAAAAATTCTGTGTTTTATTTTTACTTTATATCCAATGCTAACTCTGTTTTTATTCATACATCAAGTTTTGTTTTAAAAGTGTAAAAACAAGAAAAGTATTCAAGTTAGTCAAACATAATTCAACCCCCCTTCTCGTGTTTGCACCTTCAATTGGCATCAGAGCTCGGTCTCAAGTCTGAGCACTTAACAGTGTTTGAGGAAAGGTCCAAGGGGTTCAACATGGCAGAATCCAGAGAAGAATTGGGAGGCAACATCAACAGACCACCACTGTTTGATGGAGAAAGGTTTGAGTATTGGAAGGACAAAATAAGAAGTTTCGTCATATCTCAAGATCCTGAACTATGGAAGATGGTAGTCAAGGGATACACTGCACCTACTGATCCAGAAGATCCAACTAAAGAACTAGACATGGATGATATGAAACCATACCAGAGCAGATTACACAAATTTCATCACAAGTCTAGAAACATCATGATCAGTGCCATCACATTCAAGGAATTTGAGAGATGCACAGATAAAGAAACAGCAAAGAGCATATTCGACAGTCTGGTTCTGACCTATGAAGGAAGCCAGTAGGTTCAAGAAGCAGGGGCTAACATACTGGTCAAACAGTATAAGATGTTCAAGATGGAAGATGATGAAAACATTGATGGAATGTTCTGCAGATTCCAGATTCTGATATTTGGACTGAAGGTCTTGAAGAAGAAAAGCTACACAATAGCAGATCATGTTAAAAATATTCTAAGAAGCTTACCAACCAAATGGAGACCAATGGTTACTGCAGTTCAGCAAGCCAACGATCTGAACAACTTAAAACTTGAAGATCTGATCAGCGCACTCAGGTCTCATGAAATAGAACTAGTGCAGCATGTAAGACCCTTAATTTTTAATTAAAATTATGGAATTAATTTTAATTGTATTTTGGGGATATTTGTAAAATATTTAATATATGTATGTTTGAGTGAATATATATATATATATATATATATTTATTTTGGAGAATGAATAAAAATTATTGGATAAAGATTAAATTAATTTAATTACGAGTAATTAAATTAATCGGGCAGTTGATTGAGGATTAGTGGCTAATTACAAGACAATTAAGTGCTGGAAGACTCAGCATTATTTTAACATTATTTTTGGGTGAGGTGGCACCACAAAAGCCTATAAATAGGAGTGAGAAGGATGGTGAAATCAGAACACCATCCCTCCTTCCTCACTGCCCATACTATATGTAACAGTACCCCATTTTTCCCTCCCATTCTGTCTCTGTTTTCTGTCCCAGCTCACGATTTCAAAGTGAAAAAGAGGGAGTTCCTCAAAAACACCATTACTTGAAAATCCAAGCATCAAACCAGAAAACCCCCAGTACTAAAGTTAATCCCCACATCATTACGGAGCTAGAGAACTCAGTTTTGTAGCAGCAAACGCAGGCGGGAGTTTCGCTGTTTGTGACGCGTACACTTTAGCAGAAGCAGAACACGTAACAAGGGTAAGGGCACCTTCCACTTTCTAGATGCATTAGGGCTGTAAGTGCATGATTTTCATGGCATTACTAGTGTTTTCATTACTGTTTTGAAACTGGTTTGCTTGATGCTTGAAAGAAATGAAAAATGCATTTTTTTGACGTTTTAAAAGCTCTGTGATGATGGCTGCTTGAGCTGAATGCACTAAAGTTGTGTTGTTTATGTGGGAAAGTGGAAAATTTCTTGAATGTTATTTCAAACATGATTTAAAAATGCATGTTCATAAAACTATTTTGAAAATGGTTTTGAAATGCAAAAATGCATTATGTTTGTGTTTTGTTGCTCTGAAATGCTTGCATGTTATTCTGATGTGTTGTGAAAGCTGAAATGCTTGCATGTTATTCTGATATTGAGAAAGCTGAAATGTTGTATGATGTTCTGATGGTTTGAAAGTCTGGATAATTTGTTGTTGATGATCCTGATTCTGTTTCTGTTTTAAGTGATTTTGATGATGTTGATGATTTAAAAAGAAAAGGGATTTTTAATGAGGAAAGTGTTGTCTGGAAAAAGTGTTGAATCTGTTTTAATGTTGGTTGTTTGTTTTTAAAAGAAAACAGTTTGAAGAGGGTTGAAATCTCAGGAAAATTTCACTGGTTTTCGAACGTGTATTCGAATACAACATGTGTGCATTCGACTACAACCTGTCAATTTTCTGTTTTACTTAAATTTTCAAAACTTGTATTTGAATACGAGCCCCTGTATTCGAATACAGAGGGAGGATTTTTGCTTCTGACTTAGCATCTGTATTCGACTACGATCATGTCGTATTCGAATACAGAAGTGGGATTTTAACACTGTATTCGCATATGTATTCGACTACAGGCATGCTGTATTCGAATACAGAATGCAGATTTTCACTAGTTTCAGCTTCCAGAAGCACTGTTTTTTAGCTTCTGTATTCGAATACAAGGAAGCTGTATTCGAATACAAATCCGTGTTTTCCAGAAAATCAAGTTTTAAACACTATGATATGTATTTTAAAGTGTTGGGAAACATTAAGAGGGTTAAAATGATTTAAAATGGAGTCCTTGAAATAATTTTGAAGAGGAGAGAATGATGTTTTGAAAACCTTTAATGATCTGGGAGAAAACGCTGAATTTTTCAAGGTTTTGTCTTCTGTATTCGACTACAGGCATGTTGTATTCGAATACAGGATGTTAAAATTGCAGTTTCATGCTTCAGTATTCGAATACAAGGGGTCTGTATTCGAATATAGATTCGAGTTTCCAGAATTTCCAAGTTTTTAAGAGTGTTTTGTAAACCCTGAGTGTTTGGGGAATGTTGGGATTGTTGTGGTGAATTAAAATGGAACTTTGGTGATATTTTGAAGTGGTGGTGATGAAGTTTTTAAGACTTTACTGATGCAGTGAAAGATGTTGATTGGTGCACTGAGACTGCATCTGTATTCGAATACCATAGGGCTGTATTCGAATACAGGGTGTTATTCTCGATGTTTTGGCTTATGTATTCGAATACAGAGAAGCTGTATTCGAATACAGATTCGTAAAATTCCAGAAAATCTCAGTTTTAAATACTATAATTGAATTTTAAGAGTCTGGGAAAACATTTCAAAGTGTTAATGATTACTTGACTGTTTAATCATGATTGTGATGATGATAATTCTGACTGTGCTGAGATATTTTAAACATGATGAAAAACATGAATTTTCTGATTTTGCATATTGTTTCTAGAGAAGTGAAACACTGCATATTCATGCATTGATAGTCAAGTGGTACCCGCGATGGGCCACAGAGTAATGCGCAACCACGTGTTGATCTGTTGAGTGATTGCACGAGTGCTGGACTGTTGAGCGTCTACACTAGGTACTGATCTGTTGAGGATTGTACCTTGGTATATAAGTGCTGGTCTGTTGAGCGACTGCACTGGTACTGGACTGTTGAGCGTCTGTACCCTGAAATGTGCAACCACGTGCTGATCTGTTGAGCGATTGCACGAGTGCTGGACTGTTGAGCGTCTGCACTAGGTACTGATCTGTTGAGCGATTGTACCTTGGTATATGTCAAACGTGCTGGTCTGTTGAAAGACTGCACGAGTGTTGGACTATTGAGCGACTGCACTGGTGCTGATCTGTTGAGCGATTGCACCTTGGTCTTGAGGGCCGTTAAAGTCAAACATATTGTGCTGGTCTGTTGAGCGACTGCACCTTGGTGATTCCAAGAAAATTGTATACATAAGCATATACATATTGCATTGAGGGATTGACCGGTGGGTCCAGTTTGATTATATGATGAATGAGTGGAAATTGAATGTGTGTGAGTACTTTCCAGGATCTGAATTTCTGATTTAATGAATGTGTTTTGCTGAGGTGTTGTTTGTACTTATCACATATTTCATAATAATTGGTTGCTGTTTTTGAAAAGGCATATATGTCATTAAATTTCAAATGAGCATTATTATTTATCCTCATCATCATATGTTATACCATGGATATATTGTTGCTATGGAATATATGCTATGTGATTATTTGTTAATTTCGGTCGGTGACCTTTGCTATTATATTGTGGACTTTGGGCTTTTCCCTCAGATGCCCCCCAAACCCATGCCACCCGTGGGAACCCACACGACGAAAACGTCGTTAGACTTCCTTGATCGCAATTCGCGCACTGCTTGGGTATTCGACCCCATCTCAAGCAGAGCGACTTACACGGGGTGGTTGGAGAGGACGAGTAGGACAGACGGCGTAGCGGATTTCGTGGAGCGCACACATGCGAGTATAGACTTCCCCGTGCCTTCTCGTCTAGTATTGGAGGCGCACCGAATTTTCGACGACGCTGAGGAATCCGCTAGAGAGGTTGAGACGGAGGCCACCGTAGGTGTGGTGACTCCCAACCCGGTGATTGGAGGAGTTGTACATGAGTCTGAGGCAGAAGGGAAGAATGATGAGTCGAGGCCAGCAGCAGCTGAGATTCCGGGTCCGTCCAGGATCTCCGATGATTGTTATGAGATTCCGGCGCCGCTGAAGCGACCGAGATTTTGTATTGATCTGACTTCGGAGGAGTCCGACCCCTCTCTGTATGATGATGATTAGGAGGTCACGTCGAGGCGAGTGGCAGATTTGGAGGAGACTTGCTTGGGATGCGGAGGAAATCCGTGCTACTGTAGTTTTAGCGCATGACCAGTTAGACTTGATGTATTAGGAATTGAGCTGGAAATGTATTTTGTCTATTTTGGAAATATTTGTATCACTTATTCCGCACTCTGATATTGACTTTTGGGAATATTATGACATTATTATCTTTCAAAAATGTCTTATTATTTATTATTAAATTTCTGGAATTAAGAATTTATTGAGATTACGATGAATTATTTTGTTACGTTCATCGATTAATCCACGGCGTACTATTTTATGAAAAACTTTATTTCTAAATCTGGAAAATCATTTTATTATTAAAAAAAATGCACCCGCGCTGTGTTTTAAACTCGGGGTGTTACACAACAGAACCTTTAAAGACCAGATCATCAAGTAGAGAAACCAGTCTGTTTGGTTTACTCTCAACAATTGAACCAAGCAATATTGATGAAGCTTTGACAGAGGAAGGTTGGATACTTCCAATGCAAGAAGAGCTGAATGAATTCCAAAGGAATGATGTTTGGGATCTGGTACCCAGACCAAACAAAAACATTATTGGAACCAAGTGGGTATTCAGAAATAAACTTAATGAAAAAGGTGAAGTGGTAAGGAACAAAGCCAGATTAGTAGCTCAAGGATACAGTCAATAGGAAGGTATCGATTACACTGAGACTTTTGCTCCAGTGGCCAGGTTAGAAGCAATTAGAATTCTTTTCTCATTTGCTGCTAATCATGATATAATGCTGTATCAAATGGATGTTAAAAGTGCATTCTTAAATGGCTATATAAGTGAGGAAATCTATGTCAAACAGCCCCCTGGATTTGAAAATTCTGATTTTCCAGACCATGTTTTTAAACTTAAGAAATCTTTATATGGTTTAAAACAAGCATCAAGGGCATGGTATGACAGACTTAGTAACTTTCTACTTAAGAATGAATTTGATAGAGGCCGGATTGATAATACTCTATTTAGGAAATCCATTAAAAATGATATTTTAATTATTCAAGTTTATGTTGATGATATCATATTTGGATCTACTAATGGCACTTTGTGCAAAGAGTTTTTCTGACCTAATGCAGAAAGAGTTCCAAATTAGCATGATGGGAGAACTTAAGTTCTTCTTGGGAATTCAGATTCACCAAGGTAAATCAGGTATACTCATTCACCAATCTAAATATACTAAAGAATTTCTTAAAAAGTTCAAAATGAGTGAATGTAAGCCTATGGCCACCCCTATGCACCCAACCTGCTCACTTGAGAAAGATCAAACCAGCCAAAAGGTAGACCATAAAACATACACAGGGAAACCCATTTAACTGCTGTCAAACGAATATTGAGATACCTTAAAGGAACTATCAACCTTACTTTGTTATACAAGAAAACCCCCACCTACAAACTCAAAGGTTTTTGTGATTCCGACTATGCTGGAGACAAGTTGGAAAGGAAAAGTACAAGTGGCAACTGCACTTTCTTAAGTAATAATTTGATCTCTTGGTCAAGCAAAAGACAAAGCACCATTGTCATGTCAACAGCTGAAGCTGAGTATATATCAGCAGCATGATGCAGTTCACAGTTACTCTGGATGAAACATCAACTTGAAGATTACAACATCTTTGAAACCAATATCCCTTTGTTCTGTGATAACACTTCAACCATAAACCTAACCAAGAACCCTATCTTACACTCTAAAGCCAAACACATTGAAATAAAACACCATTTCATTAGGGACCATGTTCAAAAAGGGACTTTAAGCATCCAGTTTGTGGACACTGATCATCAATGGGCTGACATCTTCACCAAAGCATTACCAGAAGATAGGTTCGAGTTCATCAAGAAGCATCTCAACATTACCTCCATATCTGACTAGCTCAAGTAGTCATCTTAGGAGTTTTTAAATTTCTTGTATTTTTATTTTCTGTCTTTTATTTTCTATTTTACGTTCTGTAATTTGCAAAGAGAAAAACAAAAAATACAAATATAGTAGGACCTCTTTTTGGCTGATGACAAAAAGGGGGAGAGAGAGAGAGAGAGAGAAAGAAAAAGGAGAAATAAGTAGAAAAGGAGAGTTAAAAAGAAAGGAGGAGCGAAAAAGAAAGAGATGAAAAGGGAAGGAGTTGAAAAGGAGAAGAATCAGGGAGAGAGAAAAAGAAAGAGTGAAAAAGAAGAAGTTGAAATGGAGAAGAATTAGGGAGAGAGAAAAAGAAAGAGTGAAAAGAGAAGGAGTTGAAAAGGAAAGGCAATGGGAAGAGAGAAAAGAAAGAACGAATAAAGAAGTATTGTGGAACTCAGGAGCTGTTGGCGGGAAGAAACTAAAGACTTGATTGGCCAGTTATTTTGAAAGAAAATCTGAAGCTTAATAAAAGATATGTTTTTTATTTAAATAAAGCCCAATTGGTCAAGTTATTTTTGCAAGAGAATCCAGCAAGATTCAGCTCGAAATTAAGCTTGGAAGAGGCCCTAATCTACATCTATAAAAGGAGGCTCAAGGCATAATACTTATTATCGAAAATTAAAAAAGTCATACACTTCCAAAGGAAACACTCAAGTTTTCAGTGAGGTTAATTGTGAGTTCCAGCTTTCAAGAAGCAAACACTCTTGTTATTTTCTTTCTTGTGTTAGATCTAAGTTGTTGAAGTAGAGTCTACAATCTGAGGGAGTCAGAAGGGGTAGCAGATTACTTGGCAATTAGATTCAAAGGGTTGTAATTCCTTCTACAATCTGGGGTTGTCAAATTGGCCGGAGAAGAAAGGTACTATATTCCTCAAGAGTCTAGGATTGTTAGACTGTTTGAGAAGACTAACTTGGAGGGTCAGTAGAACTGCTGTAATTCAAGGTTTGAATTAGTGAAATCCTTCAAGGTGAAGGGACTGGACGTAGCCTCGTTAACGGTGAACCAGTATAAAAATTCTGTGTTTTATTTTTACTTTATATCCGCTGCTAACTCTGTTTTTTATTCATTAAGTTTTGTTTTAAAAGTATAAAAACTGGAAAAGTAATCAAGTTAGTCAAACACAATTCAACCCGCTTCTCGTGTTTGCACCTTCAGTTACAAGCTAGCAAAATAAGTTAAGGTTTTGTCATCATCAAAAAGGGAGAGATTGTTGGAACCAAGCTGGTTCTAAGTACTTAGATTTTGATGTTTACAAAAGCACTCCATGTAATCTTATTTTGTACCTTGAATTCTTACATTAAATACCACCAGAAAATGAAGTTTGTAGAGGCAGAAAATGCATCTGGAATGCATCCTGGAATTACCAGAGGATACACTAGGATGTCAAAACACTACCAGAGGATATCTTTGCTGGCTCAGATCAAAAGGAAGCAAAGTCAGAAGGAGACCTGGACCAGACCAGAGGAAAGCCTGCAAGAGGGAGAGTTGTTCCAGACCAGAAGATGTCAAATGTCAGATTTAATCAGAAGATGTCAAATGTCAGATGTGGACTAGCGCAGAAAATCAAATGGTCTAGATTTAATCATGAGGATTAACGGTGGAGATTTTAATTTATTTTGATCAAAGTATTAAAAAGATTTGTTACAAAAATAAAGTGAAGTATTGTGGAACTCAAGAGCTGTTGGCGGGAAGAAACTAAAGACCCGATTGGCCAGTTATTTTGAAAGAAAATCTAAATCTTAAAAAAGATATGTTTTTTATTTAAATAAAGCCCAATTGGTCAAGTTATTTTTGCAAGATAATCCAGCAAGATTCAGCTCGAAATTAAGCTTGGAAGAGGCCTTAATCTGCATCTATAAAAGGAGGCTCAAGGCAGAATACTTAGCATCGAAAATCTCAAAAGAGTCATACATTTCCAAAGCAAACACTCAAGTTTTCAGTGAGGTCAATTGTGAGTTCCAGCTTTCAAGAAGCAAGCACTCTTGTTATTTTCTTTCTCGTGTGATCTAAGTTGTTGAAGTAGAGTCTACAATCTGAGGGAGTCATAAGGGGTAGCAGATTACTTGGCAATTAGATTCAAAGTGTTGTAATTCCTTCTACAATCTGGGGTTGTCAGATTGGCAGGAGAAGAAAGTTGTTGTATTCCTCAAGAGTCTAGGATTGTTAGACTGTTTGAGAAGACTGACTTGGAGGGTCAGTAGAACTGCTGAAATTCAAGGTTTGAATTAGTGAAATCCTTCAAGGTGAAGAGACTGGACGTAGCCTCGTTAATGGTGAACCAATATAAAAATTATGTGTTTTATTTTTACTTTATATCCGCTGCTAACTCTGTTTTTATTCATACATCAAGTTTTGTTTTAAAAGTGTAAAAACAGGAAAAGTATTCAAGTTAGTCAAACACAATTTAACCCCCCCTTCTCGTGTTTGCACCTTCATTCTTGACAGAAGATCATTCTGGAGACTGATCTGAGTATTCTAGATATTCTGATGTTCAAGAACAGACTTGGTTCTTCCTCTGAATGGAAAATGAGTCTTGATCTTTAGTGATGCGTATTCTGGGCTCTTAAATTTGTAGAAGGATCCTCTGGTTATATCTTCTGGTATCATCTGGAGGCATCTTCTGGTACCCTCTGGAGTATTTTCTGGAGGTATCCTATGATATCGTCTTTTGAAGGTATCATCTGATTGTATTTTCTGGAGGTATCCTCTGATATCGTCTTCTGGAGGTATCCTTTGGTATCTTCTGGTGATGTCATCTGGAGGTATCCTCTGGTGATGTCATCTGGAGGTATCCTCTGGTGAATGCTAATTTCTTGGCTTTCCTTGAATCATTAACATGCTGGAGATTGATTGTTAATTCTAGATATTCTGGAGACTGTTCAGTCTTGCTTGGGCAGCTTGACTCATGGCCTTTTTTCTTTGTGATTCGAATGGCTTCTTTTGATTGTAATTGATCATATTTGTGCATTTTGATGAAGTGAATGGATTCTTGCTTTGTTCACTTATGCATTCATGTTCCTCAAACGAAACTTAAGTGAAATTATTAGTAGACCACCATTCATAAAACTTAATCATTTATTTCATAACGTTTGTTGTCATTAAAACATATATCAAAAATATTTTTTCTTCAACAATCCAAACTTTCGAAGGTTTGTTGCAACTCTGATATTTTTCCAGATTTTAAACTTCGAAATTTGGGTATTCATCCAAACTTTCGAAGGTTCGTTGTAGCTCTGATTTTTTTCCAGATTTTAAACTTCAAAACTTTGGTGTTCATCTAAACTTTCGAAGGTTTGTTATAAATCTGATTTTTTTCCAAATTTTAAACTTCTAAACTTTGGTATTCATCCAAACCTTCGAAACTTTGGTTCTTCGTCCAAACTTTCAAAGGTTTGTTGCAGCTCTAATTTTTTCCAGATTTTAGACTTCGAAACTTTGGTATTCATCCAAACTTTCGAAGGTTTGTTGCAATTCTGATTTTTTCCAGATATTTTAAACTTCAAAACTTTGGTATTCATCCAAACTTTCGAAGGTTTGTTGTAGCTCTGATTTTTTTCCAGATTTTACCATTCGAAAAATTTATTTTATTTTTCATTTTTGCAGTTCCTAGAACCAGATGTGCATTTGGGAAAATTATTCGTACTATTGCCATAGGTGTTATGAGAGGTGATGGTGGCGACAGAGCGGATAGAATTCCACCTACAGCATCACACAGACGACAGAATGAAGCCAACCGTCGTAGACGCGATGTTAGAGACGAGGATGTTCAGCAGGATGTCCTTGAGCCAGAGGATGTTCAGGTAGATGAGCTTGCACAGATGGAGCCTGAGGAATCTGAACATGAGGTTGGTGATGATGAGGCTGACCAAAATATGGAAGAGCAGGATCAACAGTCTGGATTCCCTGGAGAACCACTGGTGACATATGTGCTAACACAGTATGAACACCACGTGGCTCCTAAGATATGGGAAGGAGAGGTAAATTTTAATTAATTAATTTTTTAACTAAGTATAATTATTTTTTATACCCAGTACATTATTTCATTAATTAACAACAAATATTTTATTGATATGTTCTTTATTTAATTACTTGTAGGATCGTGGTGCGTTAAAGGTGATTACTCATGATTTGAATCTACCTTTGTGGAAAGGTGGCATAGAGAGACCATCTCGTTTCATCTGCCATTCGGAGAGATGACCATCACGTTAGATGACGTCGCCACTCTCCTTCACATCAAACCACGCAGGAATTTTTTTGATGCACCAGTTAATATGAATACTAATAATGCTATGAGAGCTGCACATGAGTTACTGGGAGCGTCTTGGGAGGAAGCTGTTGCTGAGGTTAACTACAACAAATATGCACAGTATAGGTTGCAGTGGTTGCGCGTTTTATATCAGCGTTTAATTCAAACTAACATGTATGAGTGTGTTGTCATAACATATCTATTGCATTTAGTTGGCAGCACCATTTTTCCAGACAAAACACACACTCGTGTGGACACAAATTATCAACTTCAACCGAAAATGTCAAACCAGTAGATGTTACACCGGCAACTTCAAGCAATGGTAACCGATATCTATTTGTTTTGTATGTGGTATCACATATCAAAATTAAAATGAAATGTGTTCAACAACTTTATACAATCAGGATGCGTCCAAAATATGTCTCTTAGAACATCTGAATTATCCCGTTTTCTTGTCCAGTGCACATAATTTTCATTTTGTATTAACTTCAACAGATGTTGCACTTCTGTGTACGAACCTCTCAAAGATGATCGATAAGTACCCCTTGCTTTATATATTTGAGTGAAAATTGTGACATTATCTTTATTTTTCTCTTTCAAAGCATTCAAAATGAACCTTGGTGCAAGCTTATACTTTGTCATGTCATTAACAAATTTTTTCTCCTCTTCATTTAGACGCCCCAAATATGAATGGTTGTCTAATGTATCGGTGAAATCGTGATTGTGTGTTCTACAACGAACACTGATTTTCCATCCTTCACTCAAACTCAACCGTATACATCTGAGTTTAAACGGATAGTTTTCCTTGTGAGAACATGTTACTGTTGATTTTGATTTATATCATCCGCCTCTTTCACATCCCAAAATTAATTTGTCTTTTCTGCCTCTCTTTCCCGTTGCTTTATCTGATCGAATGGTAACAATTAAAATTCCATTTTGCATTCCAATTTTTTTTGCCTATTCAAATACAGCTTCTCGAGAAGGAAATATCTACAACATATATTTCAAATAAAACATCAATACATGTTAATACATTAAAACTAAAACTTCTAAAATAATTATCGATAAAAATATTTGATCAGTGATAAATTTATCTGTAGAATCTATAGTCATCGTTGTATCAAGAACTTTAACTCTACTCATGTCTGATTCTGAAAAGTTTACTCTATTTAATTAATAATAATAATAATATAAATACAATATTTACAAGACAAAATTAATTATTTTTCAATATTGCTTTCGAAACTTTCAACTTCACATGAAAACTTCCGAAAGTCTTCGAAACTTCCAGCTTCAAATGAAACTTCCAAAAATGTTTGAAACTTTTAATTATATGCCTTTCGAAACTTTCAAAAATTTCAAAAGTGTTGATGAATTCTGGAATGTTCACTTCGATGGTTTCACCTTCAAAACTTTCGAAATTTTACAAAAACTTAACTTCGAACATTTGAAATATTTGAAATTTATCTAAATTACGTACTTTTTTTTTATTTCGAAGATTTGAATGTTCCGAATTGTAGGGTGAATTCTAAAAGTTTCGAATGGAAGAGGTTAAAAAATGAATATTAATTTTTTTAGATAGATTTAAAATTAGTAAAAAAAGGCAATTACAACATTTCACTAAAAATGGGGGGTGGGAGGTGCATAGTACATTTCTCCGCTACTTGTTTCTATCATTTGGTGACCGGCAGTTTTTTCCAATAATCGCTCGCATCTTGTGTGCTAGTGTATTCTTATGATATAGAACACATTTTGCCTTTGAAAAAAATAATTAATAATACATAAAATAAAATTTAATATTTTTTTGAACATTAATAACATTAAGTTGTAATCTAATTAAACCAAAAGCAATATTAATATTATACTAATATACAAATATTATCATTATTATGAAGCACTCGTTCAGGTTTGTATAAAAAAAAAAGTAAGGCACCACCCAAAACTAAATTTTTAATGATTATATAAACATTAATATCAATGTTTTTTATCTTACATTATTAGTTAAGGTTACTATGTAAATATTAAAAACAGTATGGTCCATTACAATTTTATTTTTTCAACAAGGCCAATGTCTAAATAATATGAAAATAGATAAGTCAAGTTGCCAATCTTTCATCTTATCCTTTCATATTATTTAATATTATATCAATGGCCCCAATATTACTAATGTTTGATGGACAAGTTTATTAACTGTCCATGTCAACCCTTGCCATTGTTCAAACATAAATTCTTTTATATATATTTTTAAGAATTTAATTTGCATATAATGTCAACAAATTATAAGCATTCATGTCTATTATTTTAAAAATAATTATATATAAGTCAAATATTTTTTAATATCAGATGATTGTGATTTACTGTCAAAATAAAAACTCTTTATACTGGCAATGTATATAAATTAAATTTTATTTCAAAAAATTTTAAAATGTAAACAAAAAAAATGTTCAAAAAGAGTTTTTTTTGTGTGTGAAAAGGGTGGGGAGTTGAAATTTAGAACAATTTTGGGACTTTGGAGACCAGTTGCGGGGTATGAAGATTTTTTCATAGTAAATAGATTTTAGGTTTAATTGTACTTTTAGTTTTTTAATTTATTAATTCATGAAAATCAGTCATTATTTTAAAATTTGACAATTTTAGTCTTTCATTTTAATTGAACTAAAATATCGATGTGACATATTTTAAATAACGAATAACGTATTATATAATACAATGATGTAAAATAATTAGCACCCAAGAAATTGCAATAAAATCATATAAAAACTTAACTTTCAACTTCAAAAACTTTTCATTTTTATAATTAAATTAATGACATATGAATAATTAATGTATTTAGATGATTTTATATCATAAAATTGTATTCAACGTCATTTAAAATATGACAAATCATCATTTTTTAGTTCAAAAATATGAGAAAGATTAAATTTAACTAACGACTTTTAAAATATAGGACCAATTTTGTGAATTGGTGAAAATAGAAGGATCAAAATTTATAATTAAATCTAGATTTTAATATTCGTCAGGTACTTGTGTTTTCCTTTATAGACTTAATTCATATACATTATTAGTGTAAATAATTTTTATACAATTAGTTAATTTAACTTTGTTAAATATATTTAACTTTTACTATAGTAATATTTAAAGTCATGCTATAAATGGTTGACAATGTAAATTTTTTGACGGGGCATGACAATGAAAAATTTTCCATCCCTCAATTTTTAATAACATTAACAAAATGTAGTCTAAATTATAAATATACCGTGAACAAATGTTGTTCCAATTGGTTAGAAATCGACTCATCTACAGAGATGTGAGTTCAATTTCTATGGCGTGAAGATTTTGTTAATGAATAATTTACAAATAATTTATAAATATCACTTAACTTGCTCTATCTCCAAAATCCAATTTTTGTAAACTTTTTTATATAAAAAAAAATACCAAAAAAATTGAACGAGGAGACAACAAATTTTATTCTACTTATTTAATTACTAAAAACAATCCTAACATTTATCAGACACTTAGTCAATGTCAATCATCACAAACAATATGC
The DNA here is from genome assembly GCA_037974295.1 of Cicer cuneatum. NCBI lineage: Eukaryota > Viridiplantae > Streptophyta > Magnoliopsida > Fabales > Fabaceae > Cicer > Cicer cuneatum. The sequence continues at coordinate 11,474,198 of JBBPBO010001984.1, forward strand.
ACGTATCAATTTGCTCAAAGGGGAGTGCACCCAAATGATGATTAAATATTTTTATGCAGCTGTTCCCTAGTTTGGCTAGTCATATTAGAGAACAATCAATTATAGAAGAGTCCTACAAGATTTTTAACGAACAAAATGAAAGAAAAATAATGTAACGTGCTAGCATGTCATTTGTGTTCTAATAGGTGCGTCCCACGTTTGTGTCCAAATCCTAATAATATATTCACAATATCAAAGTCTTCTTCTATCTCTATATGTATGTATATAAGTCACACACATTAAAGTCCTTCCTCATATATATTAATTAGAAAGCCATATCAATTAGGGGGTGTCATAAATCAAAGACTTAAAAATGTCCAATTCTTATCTCCAATTGCTACTTATTTTGGTTCTTTACATAATTTCAGCTATTTCAGCTCAACCTCATGAAAACTATGATGATAGTGTGTTCTCTCTACAAGTACCAAGATTAGAGGAAACCAATTTAGATAATCTCTTATCCTTTGGTTACTACCATAAAAGTTGTCCTCAATTTGAATCCATCTTGCACAACAAAGTCAAACAATGGATTAAGAAGGATTACACTTTAGCAGCTAGTCTCTTAAGGTTGCACTTCCATGATTGCTCTGTTAGGGTGGGTACATAATTTCAAGTATTATTTACTCACTATATGCTACAAAATAATTGTTTACAATCACACAATTGTCAATTTTGACCGATTTAGATATAGGACGTTGTACGTTTTGATTGTATTTTGGACTTATTTTGCGTTGTCGAAATATGAGTTATCTATTCAAGATCAAATGATTAAGATAAAGTGATTGCATATACGTGAGATTATTTTGACGGTAAAATATTTGTGTATTTAGATAATATTGTTCAATTTTACATAAATTTAGATTCTCTCTAGTAGTCAGACATCCTATAATCAAACAATCTAAATTGTCTGATTATGATCTGACGACTCACAAGATGTGCATATTAAAATTTATTTTTTATATGAATTACAAAACCTAATATCTAGATCGTTTGATCATAATCTAGCTACTCGTAACACATTAATTGTTTGATTAAAATATTTCTTGGACAGTAGAGAATCCAAATCCGTCTTTATTTTTTACTATGTACTCATTTGAACAATTTTATTTTGTATTTATAAAAGGGATGTGATGGCTCCATTCTATTGAAACATGAAGGAAGTGAAAGAACAGCATTACCAAGCAAGACATTGAGAGGTTATGAAGTGGTTGATGATATAAAGGCAGAGATAGAGAGGCAATGTCCTAAGACAGTGTCTTGTGCTGACATTCTTACTACTGCTGCAAGGGATGCCACAGTTGAATTGGGTGGACCATATTGGGCAGTACCTTACGGGAGGAAAGATGGGAAAGTTTCTGTTGACAAGGAAGCTGAAATGGTTCCTATGGGTCATGAGAACATTACTTCATTGATTGAGTATTTTCAATCCAAAGGCTTGACTGTTCTTGACTTAGTTGTTCTCTCAGGTAAACTCATTAAATCTAACTAAACATCCATATGTTCATTGCATTCAAATTTTATGATTATTTTGTTTTTCTATAGTGAGAAAATTATATTAGGATTAAAAAATATACTAGGAATTAAATATTATTTTACAATATATATATATATATATATATATAACCATGTAATAGAAAGTTTATCGAATGTACGACAGTGTTTTAAAAATCGAATCGATTTAAATGATTTAATCAGTTGAGTCTTGAACCCACTTATATTACGGTTCGGTTATTTTCACGGATCAATAACAATTTCATCTTTATTAGAGCTATTTAAAGCAATTGAGTCAATATCTAAAAGTCTCACTACATTGGTGTTTAGTTTAATTTTTCAAAATTGTTTTATGAAATTTAATCTGCTGGATTTTAAATGCAAATAATTAATTAGGAGATCTTATTGTTAAAACCTTTGAGGTCCTCCGTTTAATCTATTCTCACATGTAAACCTCAAAAATCCAACTTCACCTACAACAGTATAACTTCTACATATTATAAATTCATATATAGTTAAATAGACGAATCAACTTCCTTCAAATTATTCCATTTATTCTACTAATGCATATACTCTATTACTTGAATTTGAATTAAGAGTACCTCTTTAAATGTAAATTTTATCATAAATCTTTATTAAGATTAGTGGTTCTCTACAACCTTAATAGAATTTACCCAACATAATCTGAATTTTCAATTTTTTTTTATATAAAAAAAAATGTTCAACCAATTGTTTGCTATATTAGGGGCACATACAATTGGAAGGACAACATGTGGGTCAATTCAATACAGGCTATACAACTACCAAGGAACAGGCAAACCAGACCCATCAATAGACCCAAAATATGTTGACTATTTGCAAAGGAAATGTAGATGGGCCTCAGAATATGTGGACCTTGATGCTACAACACCAAAAACTTTTGACAGAATGTACTATCTAAACCTCAAAAAGAATATGGGCTTGTTATCAACAGATCAATTGTTACATTCTGATTCAAGGACTTCTCCACTTGTTTCAGCATTTACTACAGCACCCTCTCTTTTTGAACACCAATTTGCTGTTTCAATGTCAAAGTTTGGTGTCATTGATGTTCTTACTGATCAAGATGAAGATGGAGAAATCAGGACCAACTGCAATTTTGTCAACGATTATTCTTACTAATTAATTTGTTTGCTTTAAATTTCGACAAAATTTAATGAGTTTAATGATCATGCATTGTTGATATAAACAATTTTACACTATCAGATAATACAAGTTATTGATTGAATAAATATTTTAGGACGAAAGTTAAGATTATATGGTGGGATGATAAAATCAATGATTAATATTAACTGTTTGGGTAAAATTGATTTACATTGATGGTTTATGATTCATTTTCTTATTTTTAATTTGTACTTTGATGTTGTTGCTATGCCACTTTCTTATTTGGTGGATATTAATACTTGAATTTGTTTTTGTCAATTGATTTGCCCTTTTGTTTTTGTTTTTGTTTATGTTTTGTTTTTCTTCTAATTGAAACATCAATTATTTATTTTTAATCCTTGGCATTTTTTATTTTTTATTTTTTATTTTTTATTTTAACTCTTTAGTTTTCAAAGAAAAAATCTGATAATATGAATTTTTTCGAATAATACATCCTTAATTTAAATTTATTAACTACTTAAATAGAACCACATAATTAATATTTATAAATTTAGAACGCTTTGAGCTTGCCACTTTTTAAATATATGGTTGTAAGAGTTAGTTGTATTGTGATGACAAAAGGGTTCTTTCTAATTATATTTAATGTTTTAAAAATTGGATTGATAATTTCAACAAGTAAAAGTATTGATTCACATTGTACCAAAAAAAGTATTGATTCACAATATATTTCACAGTAATTTGGACGAGGAGATAACGTTAACGATCATGGAAGAATCGTATATTAATAGGATGGTTCAAATTACTAGGACCAAAAGTGTAATATTATTAATTATCATATGATAAATATTATATATATTTTTTACACGATGTTGGACGACAATCACATAAAATGGACCAAACATAAAGTTTGGCAATTCAATTAAGTGCAGGAATATTGATGCATATGTGTAAATTTGTAAACTCGGTCATTCAAATTAATTTAATTTGTATTTTAGTTCAACTCAATTAAATTGGAGTTTAATGCGAATTAATCTATTTAAATTCAATAATATTTGATTTGAATAATGAATTTAATATTTTGAATTTGCAAATTCAATTTATTAACGTGATATATATATATATATATATATATATATATATATATTTTTATTTATTTTTTTATTATTGATGTATAATTAAAATTTAATTGTTTAGTTATATTTAAAGATTTATTGTTAATTTAATTGATTTAAGTATTTTATGTGTTTGTCGATGTATTTTAAATATAAAATTATATATTGTGATATAATTCTATTAATTTTAAAATATTTAAATTTAATTATATTTTCAAAATTTATTTATTTATAATTAGCGCACAACCCGATCATCTCATGATAAAATTTATTTGTTTCAAATTTAATATAAAAATCACGAATTAAAAATTCAACCTAATTAAAATAAAATATATACTGGTTGGGATATTTCATTTACCAGAAAAATAATCCAATATCCAATTCAACTCATATACGTCCTTAATTAGGTGAAGCTGAGGCAGCTGTCAAAAGGAAAGTAAGTGCCTATTGAAGACTCACTTACTGATGGGAACCCACAACAGATGCTGTTTGAGAGCTCAACTGTGCTTGATGGACCGAACATAGGCCTAGAATCCTACTTGATTGTGAATTGTAGGAAACGGACTTAAAGTAGAGGGTGTTCGTTGATTGAAAGAAAAAACTATTCGATTCATTTTCATTGATTTTGTTATTTAATCATTCAATTAATTTCATTTTAAAATTAAATTCGATCCAATATAATTCAATTTTTTATCAATTTAGATTACATTAATTTTTTATTTTAATTATTGTATATAATATATTTTTTTGTATTATTATCTTTTAAGATAATATATTTTCTTTGAAACAATATTTCATAAAAAATAGTTTAAAAAAATTTAAATAACTAAAACACATCAAACATCATAAATAATACTTATAAAGTAGTACCCATTCAAAAAAACTGAATACTTTAGATAAATGTGCAATTAATATTAGTAAATATTATTTACTAATCAAATTTGAAATTATTTTTATGTAGTAAATAGTATAAACACTAAATCGTTTTTTTTTTCCTTTTTATAAATTCTCTTAACTGAAAGTAATATTATTTAACCTCTTTTGGGGTTACAGATAAGATTCAAAAAAAAAAAGTATGCAAATAGTACAATCCTATAGAACAGATCCAGTTCAAGTAAGGTAGTGACCGTTACTCCTCCAAGTCATTATATAAACGTTTAATAAAAGCATGAAGCAACCGATGGGACTTTTTGATGTTTACAGTTGTTTTGAGTGGAGTTCTAACTTCGGTTTTCACTTTGATGTCGCAGGACGATGCAAATCCAGTCATCATAATTTGGTTAAACGTTTGATGAATTTGTCTAAACTGAAGAATCATTGTTTCGTACTATATTCCTCTCTGAATATTTTCAACCGTGTTAGAGGTAAAGGTAAAATGATGCAATTAGTGTTAACGTTACAGCCTCATACCAAAGTAACTAAATGGGAAGATCTTGTTGATAGTTGTTAAAAGAAAAACAAAACTAATCATGTTTAATTTAAGTTCTATGATAAGTATTTGTTTTGGCATATTCAGTATGTTTGCAACTATAACCTATTCAAGTTGCCAAGTCATATGAATTAGTGCAAAGAACTTGAGTAGTGTCATTATCTCTAGCCTGCTGTTAACATAATTTGAAGAATGCATCATTAGCAATCTGTAGTTATGCAAGTATCCAAGCAATGTGAAATGTAAAATCGCGTGCTTCTTAAAACTTAATCCACAAATTATCCCTTCTGTCCATAGATTTAAGTTCCCTTGACAGCAGTAGGATTCCGGCCGAACTGAATGATCATTGGCTTGCCTTTAAATACATAGGCCCTGAATTCCGAACTGAACTGAATAGGCTAATATGTTTTTGTGGAAATGGAATGCATTGTTAATGATAAATTTATTTAGGTCCTTAAAATGGAATGCATTCTTTTTTCATTTTCTTCTATTTCTCTCTAAAATTACAACTTAAAATTATCTCATCATGATAATTACGATAAAAAAAACCAATAAGACAACTTTACCAATACTTCTTTAATGTTTTGACAGCAAGAGAATATCTTGCATGGCACTGTAGATTTCATTAAACATCTACTACAAATAAAAAAAAGAAGAAGTAAGATTACATTAGAATATTTCTTGTTCTTGTTTCAAGAAAAAAATAAATCTTCCAAAATTTTTTGAATCTATGTATTTATAGCTTTCAAAAAAAATCTTTTTGATGATATTTTGGCAATCCAAAAATCTCAGCTGATGTATTTTCGGCATTTAAAAAAAACAAATGTTAGTCCTTGTAATTTTTTTTTTCTTTGATTGTAAAATTCATCCCAAGTTGAAAATGTTAAATCCATTTCAACTTGTGGGTTGTTAGAGTTAGTTTATGTTAGTTGTAATAGTAATTTTGTGATCTATATATAAATAGCATCTCACACTTATTGTAATTAATAACTTTTTTCATTCTATGAATTTTATTTCTACTTTTCTCTCTTCTATGTTTAATATCGGTGTTTTGCATATTCTATTATATATAGTGATTGATTTTACATTATTTTCCCTTGAAACATGGTTGAATTTTTAGCATAATCCATGTTAGGCAAATTTTAGCATATGCACTATCTAATCTGTTGTGGAGTCTGGAGACACAAGAACAACAAGTCAAATGTTTAAAAATAAAAAAACTTTCACATTACATCTCCATCCAAAATTTGTTTACGAGAGTTGGATTATAGAATACTAAGTCTATATTTTAATATGTATTTGATATTTTTTTTAAAATTAAAAGAACAACATGATAGATGAGATATAATATTATATTCTTCTTTTAATTTTTTAAAAAATATCAAAATATATACTTAACCCTCAAAGCTCTCTCCTCCAAAAACAACTCGCAAACACATATAATGTAATGAGTATATGAGTCATCTTTCTTATATATATTCAATATTTTGATTGACTTTTGACCCTGGATCTCCATCCAAGAAAAATAAACTCTCCAAAACCCCCTCTCCCAAATCTCTTCCTTCTTTTTACAAGAGCTCTCTCCTCCCCTCCCCCACCTCTTCCTTTTTTTTTTTTCTCTCATATCACTTGTTGGGAAGTTCGGGACACGGGAGCAAAAATGGGGGCAAAAGCTCTAGGATTATAAGCGGTTTCGACATGATATCTCTCCAGAGAAAAATATTAGATAATAAATATATAATTCACCTCTCTTATATATTCATTTATAATCGATATGAAATTTAACTACTCACAATTAAATCCAACATAATCAATATATCTCAGAGTGAGAATTGATACAATACAAAACCCCAATTACATAATAAAAATAAATAAAGAATAATCAAGATTGCTTATTTGATCAAGTTTAGATTGTAGCTGGTATTTTTCTTCCTTCTTATTCATAGATTCCTAGATCACTTTTATCTTCGTGGTCCTAATTTTATTATGTGTTTTTTCCCATAATAATTCCAAGATTTCTTTAACTGTCTTTGGTTTGGTCCCCTCCAACCGCGCGATCCGTGTCCTTTTTATTGTGATTATGACCAACCTAATTAACCAAAGTTATTTTCTTCTCCATTTTCATGATGAATAATAGTATTATAGATTAGGATTATACTAACAAGTGTTTTAGAGATATTTGATAAACAACTAAAAAAGAAAATAAAATAAAAAATTTAAGTAAAAATTTTCACTTTTTATATTTTTAAAATATAAATTACACAATTTTTAAAATTTTTTTTTTATATTTATATTTTTAACAAATGTCTTAAAGCATTTGTTAGTATTTTCCTATAGTTAATAGTACACACTTTCATCTTTTTGAGAAAACAAAAATGCCTTACCTTATGAATCCAAAATTTGACTTATTCATAATTTAAACTAAGATCATTATCCCTTAATTGCAACACGGGTCTATAAAGAGAGTGTTACACGTAGTGATTGGTTTCGGATTGGTTAATTTGTTAATCTCATGATGTATCTTTCATTAGTGTAATATCTTAATTTGTATTTTGATTAAAGTACCTCTTGTATATTCTTAATTCATACTTATCTAAAAGTGTAACATATAGGAGCTACCTGTATAGTTGTAGTGGCCTTGGCCCCGCTAGACTTTTGTAAATTACTGTAGTAAAAACCTACTTCTATAAGTTTGTGTATGAATTCAGATAGAATAAAATAAAAGGAAAAAGGAAGATGAAACAAGCACAATACACGTAAATGGAAGAGACAGACATTATTTACTAGGGATGAATATATTCTCGAGAATTAAATATACTATCTTAAAACATGTTACTTATAATTGTCTTGGTAGTAACAAACTGAACTGGATTAATATATTAAACAATGTTTTCGCTTTCCCTTTTCTTTTATTTCATAATATTATTGTTTTATATTTACACGTTTGATACTATTAGGCATGATAATTTGGGTGGGGGCAATTTTGCTTTCTCCGAACTCACACCCGTTTAGTCAAAAAAAATTTACATCTGAATCTGTTTTTTTGACATTTTCGTCTATGACGAAGTTCGGATATCTCCGTCGCCGCATCCATTTCATGTATGTATATGATAATATATTTAAAAATCATATTAATTATAGTTAATATAATAAAATAACTATTATTACATAATAATAAAAGTAAAAAATATTAAAATCATGTTTTCTACAAAGAGAATATTATATTTTTTAATATTTAAAAAATATTAAATATATTAAATATATACATGTATATAAGATTACAAATGACAATAATATTATTAGTGAGGCGGGTTCAGGTGCGGATGGATATCAACACCCTAAATCCGTTTCTGCCCCCGAGTTTTAGTTTCGGGAAAAATATGCACCTGCATCTAATTAAAACATATCTTTTCTGTCCAAATTGAATGAATTTTAAGTGGGTATTCACGGTTCGAATTTAGTTGTTATCCTTAGATATTATGTACATTATACAAATATTAATAAAATGACTTCATTTCTATTAATAAATTTTTATAGAATTTAATTTATAATTAGATCAACCAATACCACAATATGCTATCATTGAATTAGTGAATATGTATTAGTAAATAACTTTACTGTACTTATAACTTGGCCTCTGCAAAAAAAGTTTTCTGGTTCCGTCGCTAGCTGTGAGGATGGGTATTAATATTGTATTGGAGTCTCACATTTTTTAGGTTCTCATGGTATTAATAATGGATTCAAGTGAAAGTAGTTAGTCTCAAGAACTATAAATAAGTTAGATGTTGGATATTTAAGAAAGTGTGACTCATATGTCCAAAACCTTAAAGTTTTAGATAGAGATATGATGTCAAAGCCTTTTATGTTCTTGAAACATTATTCTCTTGTTGCTCCTACACTCCCCAACAAGTGGTCTCATAATCTTGATTCAACAATTGGTGGAGGAAAGGAAGTGTATTATGATCCTAGATACTTCTATTGAAAGTCTTTTTGGTGATATTGTCCGAAAACATGTTTTGTTGGCAGTAATAGCAGCACAAGTATAATTGTGGGAAACTCACACCTGAATGTGAAATTGTTTGAGTTGCGTGAGTGGTTAATTTTACATTAATTATGAATGAGTTAGATGTTGAATATATAAGAAAGATGATTTATATATCTGAAACCTTAAGATTTTGAGTGGAGATGTGATGTCATAATTTTTTGCTTTTCTAAAACATTTGACTTATTATTATTCCCAGACCCTAAACTCTTCAATAGTCCATTGTTAAAATCACTAAAATATCTAATGACTTACATACAAAACTAATGCACATAAAAGAAACCTAACCTATTTCTTAACATATTTGTGGATACTACAATACCCTCTAAATGTATTATATATATATATATATATATATATATATATATATATATATACTCGCATAGATATTGAACAGACACAAATATAATTTTTTTATCCAACAAAATAAGTAGGGGATTGTGTGATATTCATTTATATTCCTAATTATGTATTAATTAAATATGATGATGATAAGTAGGGGCAACGGGTCTGAGTGACTTATTTAACCTGCTCATCAAATTCATATTTTATTCGAACTCGTTTAAGTGTGTGGGTCCAACTTAAATCAACTCGTTCAAACCCAAAGTAGTTTAGTTTGAGTAATAGATTTTTTATTTTCTACCAACAAATTTAATCACAAAAAATTGTGGTTTTTAATATTTTTTAATATAAATTAAGAATTTTATATGTTAATGTAAAAGTATTTTAATTAATTAAAGCGTTAAAATTTTAAATTGTTAAAATTTTAAAATAGAAAATCTAATAATTATATATTTTTTGAAATTTTTTTTTAAATTTGTCTTATAAATCTAATGACCTAACTCACACCAACCCGTTCACCCTCGTATTCTGGTCATATTCTGTTGATGCAGATTTAAAAAAAAAAAAAAATGTATCTTATATTCAATCCAAAATCAATAAAATTTGATTGAATTTGATATAAAATTTAGCCAAAATCTTTGAGGGAGCTTAATTTGTAAAGGCCAATAGTGGCCCTGGCCCTACAAACTTTTTGTTAATTAGTTGGTTGGGCTACCGTGAAAAATGAAAATAGCGTCATCCTCTTCTGTAATTCTCACCAAGAGCCCCTCCCCCTTAATATGTTTCTATGCTATTTCTTTCTATAAAAATTGGTCATTGTGATACAAACTTATAAGAATACTTCCAAAACTCTAATTTTGATGCATATAATATTATCCAAGTTAATGCTCCAATTTTAATTTTAATAAAATCAATTAACTTCAGTTGTTGAGTGAATTTAATTTTATATAATTAAGTGAGCAAAGTTTTCAACAATAGTAAAGTAAAAAAATTAAAAACTTATAAAAAAAGTAAAAATTTAAAATTTAAAATTTAAAATTTAAATATTCTTTTACAGCAATAATTAAATTAAACAAAATTTTACTTACAAAATCCCTTTAATTAAATTTAAACATTCCATAAGTAAAATAAACTTTTAAATCAAATATAATTTTTATTATGTAAGACAAAGTTGGATATATATGTGTGTGTAATTTTAAATTTTAAGTATATCATAATCTCTTAAAATATTTGATCAAATTCTATTATTAATTAAAATCGATTTAACCCGAACCACGAACGCACCTTATCTTCTAAAGGAAACAAAAATTTAATATATATAAGAGAGATATACAACTCCAACACAAAGTCAATTTAAGGAAAAATGTAATATTTTAAACTTTTGACTCGATCAATCTATTTAACAATTTTAAACTTTTCCAATACTCTCCTAATTTATTTATTCCAGCTTTACATATAGGGAATTATAAATTCTTAATTTATTATATATAATTTGCTAGTAATTTGTTATCGTGCTTAATACGACACAACATATTGACAAAGCTAGATACCTAACAATCAAAGGAGGGGTTCACCAATCTCCACTTTCCACTTTTCATATTTCAAATCTCTCTCTCTCTCCCTCCCTCTCTCTCTCTATGATTATAATATAATCAACCTTTATATCTTAAAAACATATATTCCCAAAGAACACTTCTTTACCTTGTCTCATCTCCATCTTTCAAAAAAAAAAAAAAAATCCACATGCATATTCAACCAATGTCCCTTTTATTTTGTTGATTTTCCAACCAAATAATCTACTTACACTTCTTGAATGATTTTTACAAGGCACTTCGTTTTGCATGGCTTGTGATGCAACATTTCCCTCTATAATTACTTGCATGACCCTCTTCTTCTTCTCTTTACTCTTAGCTTTTCACTTTTCTATGGCTGTCCAAGAACACACTTTAACTTCTTCTACAAAAGATGATGCCAAGAAGGTAGCTACTTTAGCTAAAGAAGGAAGTACACAAAATTTCAAGACCAATATCAAACCAAATCAAACAACAAAAGGTATCCATGTTCATGATCTACAAAAGGGTATTAAGGGAAGAAACAAAATCTTCAATGCTAGTGACCATGAAGTTCCTAGTGGTCCAAATCCAATTTCAAACAGGTAATTAAATATTATTCCATATATTATGGTAGAAGAGAAGAAGTTGGAACAAGATAGAAGATAATATATTTGGTTTGTGGTTTTAAGGTTCTTTATGTTGTCTTTTCTCTTTGTAATATTTTTTATTATTATTATATTATTATTATTATTTTGTTTTTCATTTTTGTCTATTTATGCATAGAATTGATTTGGGTTTTGGGGTGGTTGCTAGGTAGGGACTCAAAACATGCAGTTTGATATATATATATATGTGAGTGCATTATTATTATTGTCATGAAACTGAACCACACGTACCAATCATTTAAACATGAAGATATGTGTATATTAGATTCTATTTCTAGTCATCATTATGTTTAGTTATGTATATATATGGTTGCTGCTTTTCAGAATAATCATCATCATATTTTTTTTCTTTCATTTTTAAACAAAAGTTATGAGAAATTAAGCACAACTAGTGAATTCATCAAATCAATATTCTTTATAAGGATAAATTTGACTCTTCGTATCAAAGGCTCAACTAGTGAATTGTATATCACATATAGAAGGTATAAATAATGTGATGCTACATATATTTCATTCTGTTGATGATATAAGCATTCAATCCTCTAAGATATTGAAGATCAATGAAAAAATCAAATTTCAAAACTTTGTCAATAACTAAATTTAAGGGGTTGTAAGGAAAATTTATTTATTTATAATTATAAGCTTCTTTTATCATTTTATTCAATATTTTAACTTCATCTATATGTAAGAAATTTTTTAACTTTGTAGCAAAAATATCTCCTCTGTAATTGATAGTTTAACATGTTAGATTTCTTATGAAACATTAAATTTTTTATAGTATTAATTAACTTAGCCCTAAATAAAAGAGTTTAATTTATATATTGTGACATACAACAAATTAAACGTTGCAAAATTATTTAATGAGAATGACAAATCATATATTCTTAACTCATTATTAAATGATATGAAAACTCATTATCATTGAATGTATGTGTAAGTTTTTTTGTTACTGACGGTCTATATAATTCAAATTTAATTAAGTATGAAATGCAACAACGTTAAATCATCGCATTTTTCTATATACTTCATAAGAAAATTATATGTCTCCATCTATTTAATTAATATTAACTGTCGTTTAAGATTATGTACACTTCATAAGAAAATCATAACACACTAATTTTCATGATAAAATAAGTTTTATTAACTAAAAAAAGTTAGTGTAATAGTAAGATATGTTGCAATATAGTATATATAGGAGTATTAGTTAATTGAAATATAATCAAAGGTTTATTGATATTCTAAAATGACAAATATGTAAAACAAGTAAATATTCTATGCTGCGTACTTAATATGAGATAGAGAAAATATTTTTCTATTTATTATAAAGTTATATACTTTCCTCCGCTCTTTAATTATTTTTATCAATTGTATTTTTATTTTATTAATTAATTAATCTAAATTAGCGAGTATCTATTGAGTTATAAAAGATAAATATATATTTAATATTTTTAGTACCTTCGAAATAAAATATAAAAATTAGTCAAAACAAGTTTATGTAAATATACTTTATACTATTTAATTCCAAATGAATTAGTGATTGTAAAGTTTCTTTATTTTTGTGAAAGGGTATCCATCTTCCTATTGGTAAGTATCCAAAGCTTAAAAACACTTGGTAAGAGAGACATAATGATTCAATTTGTAATGAAGGTTTTGGGAGCTTTTGTTTATGACGAGGAGTTACTTACTGAACACAATAATGAAATTATGAGAATTTGGGGTTAAAAAAGTGTGTGCACAAAAATATCCCTCATCCACCAATATTGTTTTGCGTGAAAAAAGTTACATGGATTTGGCATTCAAAACATTGTTTGAAGGGTCAATATCCTTCTTCCTCAATTACCCAAAATATCCTCATCACTTTCTCTAAATTTGCATTGTATCCTTTGTCTCTTTACTTTTAACCGAAACAAAACATTATTGGCTGACTCAATTTTCATACATAGTACATATTTAGTGTCTCTTTCCTCTTGTTATTACCTTCTTGTATTGTTTATATTATGTGAAACTGCCAAACCGATTTGGACTAATTATAGAGTCCTTTTTGGTTGATTTTTGTTGTCTAGAAGATTTTTTATTTAATTTTTGGAAACCCTATTATTGATGGCAACTTTAGTCATTATTTCAAATTTTGGGATTTAGCTAACAAGATTCCTTAGTGTTAATCATCATAAAATATTTTTTAGCATTTTATGGAATGGAAAACATTCACATTTCAAAAGTTATGACAAGGTACCACTTACTAAATTCATTGTTAAATTTAATCAATTAATCAATATTTTCTACCACATGCCTTTTAATTTAAATTTTGTGTTTTGTAATAAAATTAAACAATGAAAATATAGGGGTAAAAGATGCTAATTATAGGTGACACTAGACACTAGTTGTACATGTTTTTGCCTTCACCTTTGGTTTTATGGGTCTTGTCACTTTACTTTGTTACCAAGACTCAACTAAAAATATGCTTTGTAAGAGTATAGCTAGAGAATGTTTGTCAAAACAAAAAAGATATAAAAAAGAACTGTAATTTCCTGCTTTGACAAAAGCAACCAAAGTGCCTTGACAGCTTTCCTTTTTATGACTGTGTTCTTTATTTGGTTTTCTTTTTAATTATTCCAATTTATCTCTTTTCAAGATTGGTTTTTTTTTTTTTCTAGATCTTTTTCATCTGGGTTCTAGTTTCAGAAAATTATAATTTTGGGTAGTTTTTTTTTTCTTTTCTTTTTCTGAAAAACATGTGAATCACATGAAATAGTACTTATACATCTAAAGTTGAAAAATTGTTCTTCATCAAGACGAGCGTAGTGTTGAATGGAAAAGTAGAGACTAAGAATAAGAAGACTCTTACATCTAATATTTTAAAAAAAATTTAAAGATAGATTGTTCGTGTGTCAATTGTAAGTTAGAGTTTTACGTTAGATAGAAAATTAAATGTTGAATAATATATGAATAAGATCACTCGTACAACTAATGTCTTATGTTTTTAGATGAAAATATGATATTCAACTCACTTGAATGATTGCTTTTAGCCTACTATGATGAACTCTGGAGCCCCTTGTAACCCAACAATAAGATGGGTTGCTACAAAAAAGTAAATATTAGTAAGTGTTTTAGAACAATTATTTGTTCATAACATCTAACTCAATTAACAATGTCAATATTGTTAAATTAAATATTTTTATGTGATGACCTGAATTAATTCAAACCCTACCTCTTCACTTAACGTGTAAATTTATTAGTAGTGTTTATCACTTTATCGAACGAAAAGAATTATTGTATGGAAGTAGTGTAATCAATTCTTATTGAAAAATAAAACTCCAAAATTAATTCGATTTACAATTCATATCTCAACCTTGAAAAATATGTGAAAGAATTAATTGTAACATACTCACCTCGTAGTCTCCTCCTACACGTTATGTTTCTTAGCTCTTTTTTTATTCATGTTTCTTAGTTCTTAAGACATTTAAACTACAATTAGTTTTTATTTAAAATAAAAATAAATAATAAATAATTATTCATTCATTAAAAAACAAATAGAACTTAGAGTTCATCAGGTATTAGACATCTAAAACACTCCCAACTTGCGTGTTTGAAACTTGATAGCGAATGTTTCTTCTTTATAAGAGGAAAGTGGAAAACAATCTAGCAAAATTTGATTGAACTAATTTTGTATAATTAATATGGGTTAAATATGTTTTTAGACTACTTTTTTACAAAAAGTTCACGTTGCAATTTATAATAGACTTTTTTTATGACATAACTTTGTTAAGACTTTAAAATATCATTAATTTGATAATTTAACTATTTGATATTTAATTTAACAATTTAATCTTTAATTTGAAGTTATAGATAAATTAATAAATATTCAAAATTAAATAGTTAAATTATTAAACTAATGATATTTTAAAGTCTTATCAATTATACATTATCAAAAAAAGTCACTTAAAACATGCGACGTGAACTTTTGTTAAAAACAAGAACTAAAATTGATAACAAAAAATTTTGAAAGACCAAAGTTTGAAGAAACTTTTTAGAAGGACTAAAAAAGAAAGTTGACATATTTAGAACAATTAAAAATATATTTAACCCAATTAATATTTGTTGTAAGTGAATTTAAAGCAAAACAATTTATATTTTGAAAAAGAAACACAATTAAAAACAAAAACTACTCAATTCTAACTTCAAATTAAAATCTTTTCTAAATTCAAAATCAATTCTAATACACCAATTTTAGATTTCAGAATCAATTTTAACTCTTGCAAAAGAGAATCTAATCACGCATGAGTATGTATATAGTTTTACGGTACAAAAATTAATTTCAATTAACTACTTTTATAAAATTAATTATAATTAAAAGTGTGTTGAATGGAAAATGAGATATACTCAAATCGGTTCATATACAAAAGCTCCAACTTCAAAATTATTTCTAAAATCAAAATCAATCCTATTTTCCACATACAAATATATCAAAATAAATTTTATATCTCTAAAATTAAATGTCTTATCGAAAAGGTAAGTCAAACATATATTAAAAGTGATGTCGAAGCTAAAAGTTGTAGCATTCACAACCACATGCATTGGAAGGCAAGTTTGTATCTTTCAATCATTGGATTCAAACAATCACTAAGTGGGAATTTGCTTTAGTGTTCACAGGACCGCTGTCATACGGTGAGATAGAAGCCACATTTTCTAGCTTCTTAAATTCATGTTAAATAGTTTATATCGATCTGAATATTATAACATTAGTATGAAGTAACACATTTCATTTGATTTGGTATACCTTTTTTTTAAGAAAAAACATTTGTTCTCAAAAATTAAAAGAAAAAAAAATCTGACGTTCAATTACCCCAGCGAAAATATGACAATATAGCTAACAAAATACGAATTCTCTAGTCAGAAATCCCCTGCATTTACACAACCAATCTGTTCAGCAAAGACAGGACAATGCTGAGCTGTTGAATGTGTTGATGCAGTTTCAGTTAACAACAGTTGTCAGTTGTCTCCAGTTCAACCATGGCCGGCCGTATACGATGAAACGTGAATCTCACAGTACACGAACAGGATGATCTACATAGAAACCTTGTACCAAAAAGCCATAGCAGCAAAATTATGTTTTTTTTTTCCTCCTCTTTCCCTTTCATTGAGTATAATTACTTTTATGTAATTTGTCGTCTATGCTACTTGCTATATCAAAGTTCTAGCTCTAATAAAATTAAAAAAACCTTTAATAAGGAATTAAACCGAATCAGCATATCTACAATCTTAAATCTTTAATCACCTCATGCTAAGACCAGGAAAGACCAGCAGCAGCTACAGGCACTATAGTATCAGGACCTTTCACACTCATAACCAGTGCATATAAAATAGTCCTTCATGTGATCCAAGCCATGCACCCAAAGAAGAGCCACGTGTGAATTGATTTTCTTCCTCTGCTCTAAATTCTATACACCAAATAACACATTCTAACATTAGTTACAAGAAAACCACCCTAAAAGTGCAGACAACACAGGAGAAAACATACATATAAAAAATTGAAAGCAGAAAAGCCAAAAGCATGTCGTGCTCATTACTTTTAAATGTTTGATAGCACACAGTGGAGAGAACTGTATTACAGAACTTATCCTCCAAAAGCAATTCGCCAGACTTGATACTCCATAACCGTAGCTTGCAATCCTCTCCACCTGAGATGACTAAGTTAGAATTTTTCGAACAAGAATGCTAAAGAAATAACACAGCTGAAATAACATTCACCTGACATAACATATCTCTCATCTGGGTCAACACCGAGTTGTATTTGAGTATGGGAATTCATGTGCCCTTCATAAGATTGAACAGCACCCCTCTGGAGTATGCGACGGTCGTATAGCCTTATCTAAAAAGGAAAAGAACAAGTAATTAAGATGCCATTTCTCCCATTATCTACAGTCCACAATAAATGGCTGCTATTGAGACAATTTCAGTAAGATTATCATCTTGTCAGTTCTAGTAACATAGAAGGAGTTCCATCAGAAAGATGACTTGGTTTGATCTTGTAATGCCTTCATTGGTCATTATTTTATATCAACCATTCTATTATCTAGCTGATTCAGACCCACAGGATTAAGTAAGGATAACCCCCCATGGAAATATAGATTCAACTATATAGGATCTATTAGACTTGGTTTTTGCACTTTAAATGCCAAAAAATTATCTTCAATGTAAAATTAAAGAATGAATTCACACAAATGCCTAAACATGAGATTCTGCAGAAAATTATCAGCATTCTATGTCATGTAAGAGTACCATTAATAATAAATATAGTAGTATTTTCCCGAAAAAATAAACTAACCGATCCATCCATGGAGCTTGCCAAGAAGTACTGATCATCAAACTGAAGTGATGCCAAACTAATACCAAACCCACAAAATAGAAATTAGTCAGTCAAAATCAATAAAATTCAAATCAAGTAAGATATAAGTCAAGTAGACAACTTATTAGAAAAATACTAACCAGGATATAGATGAAGGCATCTTAATGGTATGTGAAGGATATATGTTTCCGGAAAGCTGCAAAATGAGAGGAGCATAAGCATATCAGCAATAGTTACATATCTAACAAGTTTGGTGCATGTGATTTATATGCTTTGGCTTGAGGGAGTGTTTAAAATAAGATTAAATACATGTAAATAGGAATATCATATCATATCTTGTCAATAGGGATAGAATACCTTGTATTTATCTTATTTCATTGTTTTTAAGCCTATATAAAGAGTCTCCAGTGTGTAGCTGAAACACATGATTTCATCATATGTCTCTCCTGTTTTCTTTCATTCAACAAAATGTTTGGCAGCCTTAGTCAATTTGGGAGGGTATAAGAAAAGACATCCAGACATTTGTAGCTCCTTGTCAAGTTTGCCAACAGAACAAGATCCAAACTTTATTATCTGTTGGCCTCTTACAACCACTTCTTATTCCTACTCAACTGTGGGGAGATATCTCCATGTATTTCATAAAATTAAAAGGACTTCCAAAACGTCAAAGATGCTATTTTGGTCATGGCACAGATTCACCAAGTATGCTTACTTTATTCCTGTTAGTCATTCTTTCACAGTTAATAAAATTGCAAAACTGTTCCTCCATGGCATTGTCAGGTTACATGGTTTTCCTACTACCCAACGTCAGATCAAGACAAAATTATTCTCATTTTTGGACTGAATTCTTCAGTATAACCTATCAGCTACAAACAGGATAACCAAACTGAGGTTGTCAATAGATGTCTTGAGATTTACTGAAGATGCTCAACAGGGGCAAAGCCTAAGTTATGGACCAAGTGGTTCAGTAATTTTGGTTCAACTCTTACTACAACAGTTCAACTAAACTAACCCCTTTAAGGCTCTTTATGGTCATGATCCTCCTCACTTATTTAAAGGAGCTACACTCCCTTCAACAGTAGAAGAGGTTAATAGACTGACTCAAGAAAGGGATACTATCTTACATGATCTTTGATCTAACTTGGTTAAGGCACAAATCAAACGCAAGTTTGGGCAAACAAACACAGGAGGGATGTTACCTATGTCGTTGGGTTTATTTCAGATTACAGCCTTATAGGCTGAAATCATTAGCCAAAAAAATTTAATGAAAAACAGTAGTCCTAGGTTCTGTGGACCTTACCAAATCACTAAGGTTTTAGGCCATGTGGCTTACCAACTTGCTCTTCCTGCTGAGAGTAAAATCCACCCAGTGTTCCATGTATCTTTACTGAAGAAGGCAATCACACTGGTGATCAATCCGCAACCTTTACCCAACATTTGTTCAGACGATATGGAATTACAAGGGGAGCCCCACGAGGTTAAGGCAATTCGTAATAAAACGCCTGGAGGTGTTGAAGTATTAATTCAATGGAAAGATTACCCGACTTTGAAGCTAATTGGGAGTCTTTTGATGCCATTCACCAACAGTTTCCACATTTTCACCTTGAGGACAAGGTGAAATTTTTGGGGGGAGTATTGTTAGTAGACCTCCTATTAATCAAGTGTATGTTAAGCATAGGCCAAGCAATTAGGCCTAAATTAAAGTAATTGTGTTTTAAATAGAATAAGGATACAAAATGGCATAGGCATTCGGTAGTTTTTATGTTGGCTAGTTGGGAGAAACTAGGCTCTTTAATTCCTAGAGATTGTGTTAGTTTTCTTACAGTTATTTCTTTGGTTTACAGCAATTGTAATCCTTTCTGTAATATAACCAGCTCTGCAGTGCAGAAGATATTCTCAAAGAGTTTGTTAAATCATAATACAAGTTTTGTTCATTATACCTTGCCTATTTCCTTATTGTATATACCAGATCAATCATCGTACTATAATACTTCGCTTTCAACTCACAAAAGTTTTCAGTTTTCACCTTTACTCTCTTTAATTGATGTTTCTCTAACAGATATTCCCACCATACTTACTTTTAAGCTTTTACATCATTGTTTATACATTCTGTATCTCTTTCAAATATTTTATTATGGTAAATTTGATTATCTCTTGAAATCTTGTGTCTCTAGTCTCTCTTTCACTCTTAATTTTAAAGAAATTAAGATAATACCTTTAACCAATCTTTATTAGAACTTCCAACTTTCCTATCTGAAGATACATAAGATATCCTATGCTGAGGAAGTCTACCAGAATGCAATCTTTTCTCTCGAAAATCTACGGAGACAACTGCCCCATTTCTAAGTCCGCATAAAATCACATTTCCCTGTAACAACAATAAATATTTAAAACAATATATTTTAAGATTCACAACCTCAAAATATTTATAAAAATGATAACATAAAAAATGACAGAAACCAACATATATCACATTTCATTTTACAAAGGAAGAAATTGTATTGAAGAGAGCAAAGAAGGAATAAAAGTAAACAGGAGGATAAGATATTTATATGAGCAAAGAAATATTAAACAAACATAAAAAAAAAATTTGATCATAAGTGGAAAAAACGCCCAATTCCTCAGGAAGTGTTGAAAATGATCCCTTGAAAGAAAAAAACAAGTTCTGCACTACAGCATCGCTCAAAAGATCTCATTTCTAAGGATAAAGACGCATCATAAAAATTACAAGCATTGACTCCCTCCCAAAATACACTAATTAACCTCAATAAAATTTCCACAAAGACACAATGAAAACATAAGCATTTCTTTGACGTATGATTTATTTGATTGAAGGAACATGGATAATATAAAGCACCATGTACCAGACAATATTTTTATTAGGGGAAACTTACTGAATCAACAATCTGTTCTGCAAAAACATCACTTTTACAACGTAAAAACCATGATCTTGTCCCACTTTCCAGATCCACCAAAGCACCTCCCATATTAGTACCTAAGAAAGATAAAGAGAAACAAAAATGAATATCTCACAAAAGGTTATATATAAAATTAACAGGGAATATTTCTTAAGGAAGAGGGTATATATCACAATTGTCATCTTTAAGAACTATCAAGAGTTTTAGTTATTAAATCAAATTATAATGGCTCATTTTTCACTCTCTTAAACTATAATTCATGCTAAAACATTAAGAAAAGTATACATGTTATGGCTTAAAATGAATATCTCTTAATCAAAATTCAACTGGGTTGGACATTCGGAATCTATACAGTGAAGGGAAGGGCTAATAACAGAACCTGGTAAATCCTAAATTTGCATAGCAATGAGTTAATTCTAACTGTTGGGTCCAAAGTTTGTACAAAGTGACCTGTGGCTGTCTCTGAATGAAATATAATTTAGCATAAGCACATGCATCTTAGCATGTGTTTGTATGTGAAAGAGAGATAGGGAAAGAAGGAGGAAAGACAAAGGAGAGCAATATAAAACTTGCCAATTATAGCCCGCTGTCTATTATAATCGTATTCAGCTGTCCAAAGGGTACCCTTGAAAGAAGCAACTTCCTCTAGTCTGCTCCATGTGTTCAGTATTCCTGATCCAAGATCTATTGGCTCAACAAGACTGAGAGTATAAACAGATCCGCCTGATGTTTCTGATCCCAGCGTAGTAAATCTATTTTTCATGTTAAGATCTTTTACTTCTAGTTCAATTTTATCCGAAATATGCAGAATTGGATGTCTCAATATTGATAACAGAGAGGATTATACAAAAATATGCTATATTGTTAAAAGTGAGAGAGCTAATCTTGACAATTTAATCTATAATGGATGTCCAAGGTTAGAGTCACTTGAAGGTCACATGATTATATATTTTTTAACCTTTATAATAATGCATGTATGATTGAATGTATATATCTTCGTATTGCTTACAGGTAAATAACAAAATGTAAACCCTAAATAAATGAATGAATGAAAAATAAATAAAGGATACAATGCATTTCCAACAATTGGACTGTCATTCGCAGCATGAGGAGATAAATTAGGACCCAATCTTAAACAAGATATTCTGGAGGACATAAGCAGCGAAGCTCCATTCGGTCTGAAAAGCGGACCCGGCACCTTGCTAGGCACATCTGTATTCCCTTTAATATGATTCTTCACACAAACCGGCATCCACTTTACCCCGTCATCAAAATTTTGTCCAATCCTTCCAACTTCAGAAAAACTGCGAGTACCGAACTTCACAAGCAACAACTAGTAAATAGTAATCAACATTGTAAATCAAGTTAACCAGACTCAATTAAAAAGTCAACATGTTTTAGGCTCAAGTCCAACCAATGTGATCCAACCAAGTTGCAGGATTATCAAAGTACTCAAAACATGTGGAGGTAAATTGGCATCAATTGCCACCTGTCACGTAAGACTTAAGAATTCTATGATAATGTTTGACAAAGAATATCAAAGCAAAATGAAAAGTTATAGTGAATAATTTTGTCAAGATGAAAATATATGAACTGAATGATTAATACAGAACATATTTACTGTTAGTGGTGTCATTAGTAAGGTAGGAGATCAACTTATCTGCTACTAAACCATCTCTTAATATTCTTTATGCAAGGAAAGATATAATTCCTTCTTGCCCTAGGATAATAACTGAAAATCATAAATTCCTTATTGTTTGAGTGTTGAATTAGTTGATCTCATTTGCAATTATTACGGACTTAATTTCTGCTTTCTGTTCAGACGGGTATTTTTTAACTTGGAACTTGGAAGTGTTTATCTAAAGGCTAAAGCTGTCAAAGTTAGAAGGTAATCCAACCAAGGCTATAGTTTTATGTGAAATCGCAATATCTTACAACAAAAGAAGACACGCATACGAAAACTTATACCATTACAAATTTTTTACGCTACCGGCATAAATCTTAATACTTGAGGCACTTCTTTTCAAAAGCTACTCTTCTTGCAAGAAGTCTAAAACAGGGCCAAACTGATTCAGAGTTTAACATGGCATGGGAACATAAAATGTAAAGCATTGTGTAATTGGAATCATCAAACTTAAAAACACCATTTCAGAAGCACTATTCAAACACACTACCATTTCAGAATCTAAAGATCCCACTTATTCTAAGTGGGTCATAAATCATAATACTTGCACACACATATCTCCATCTCATCACTGATAAAATTACAATTTGAAAACTGAAAGATCAAAATCCGATAATTGTTCATATAGTTTGTCAAAAAGTGCAAGCAAAGACAAATTTGCAAAGGAAAAAAAATTATAAATTACCTCAGCGAGCCATTTATGCTGCCAGACAATAAAACATCGGTTCTAAATCTACCCTCTACTGTCTGCACATCAACATTTAAGTGTTTCAAAGCACTAACACCTATCCTATCAGTTCCTTGATACTTCCAAACCTGCAAATCCAATCTTACATTAGACTCAACTCAAAAACAATGATTCACATTATCATAATATATGGAACCAAAATCAACGAAGAAATTAACATACGGCAGGTTGAGATGCTTGTATTTTCCGGAATTCGTCAGTGAAGTTACACTTGCAATAGTGTGAGGCATTGACATGACGACCATCTAGCTCCCTAATCTGAAGCAGCTTAGATGTTCTGTTACTAAGCTTCCTACAACAACTCCTATTCCTTTCCTGTAACTAAAATCAATCAAACTTTAGAATTCAATTCAAGGGTTAATGTAAAAACCAAAAAATGCCAACACCAACACATTCATGTATTAACTTACTCCAGAAGTAACTTTGGACATAACTAATCCACAAAATGGATCACTATACGCAACAGATTTCAATTATCAAACGGTTGAATATTCTCATATTATATTAATCATCTTTCACACCAAATTTCAGAAAATTTTGACATTCATAACTATCTTATTATCTTTATCTTATAGTCAACATTTACTTGTATTTTTAATAAGGTACTACTACTAACTCTATTCTTTTTTAAGTGTAGTTTGAGATTGTTTTACTAAAATCAAGGAAATCAATAAATTTTGTTGTTTTTTAACAAATTAATTTTAATTTTCTTATGATACCATAAATTTTCTTTTTTATGAAGATTTTGTACACTCTTAGTTAATCATAACCATCAGACCATGAAAAACATTCTTTGAGTAATACATATAAATGGTCGTGATTTGTTGATAGTATAAAATATTGTACAGTATATAAAAATTAATATAATGTAATAATATACCTGAGAGGAAGTGGTTTGGGAAGGCTTTGGAATAGTGGTTTTGTTCTTAGAAGAAGAAGAGCCAGGAATGGGGCCTTTGATTGGGAAATACCTGTTCTTCTCTGGGTCAAAATAGAACCCTGGAAGCTCTGTCTCAAAACAAACCCAGCATTAATCATCATTGTTAAATAAAGTTAGTTAATCATAATTAGGTTAAACAAAAACAAACAAATAGTTTTGTAGACATGTGTGTATGGAACCAATTGTTTCACCTCGTGCTGGTGGCATGTTCGCGACGCGTTGGAACGAGAGAGAGAAGCGAGCGACCTAAGAGGTTTGTTTATAGGACGAGAAAATATACGGCAAAAGGTGTATCAGTTTCAGGTCTTGGACTATGGAAAATGTTACCGATCTTGTGCGGCGGAATAAATAACTTTCCCCTTTCTGCCTTCTCGTTATTTTTCTTTTTTTAATTAAATTGATTACAAATTCTTCCCTAACTTTATTACACTATTTTTAATAATTAAAACAAATTTAATGGATGAGTTTCTGGATTAAAATTACAATTTTTTTCTTGGAACATTATTATTTGGAATTTTATTCCTACTAATGTGTTTGGTAAAGAATTAAAAAGTGAGAAAAAAAAGTATGAAATGATGTGGAGGTCGAAAGTTACGGTGGTTACTTTTATTTTGATGGGAAATGTAAGATTCTCACCCCATTAATATTGGAATAAGAAAAGAAAAGATATAAGTAAATGAAAAAGGAGATTATACATGGTAAGTGTAGAATAGTTTTACAGTAAAATTTAATAGAATTCACATATTTTTGCTATATTATACCACTTCACTTCCATTTGGGAAATGAATATGTATTTTTAAAAATATTAAAAATATTTGTTTTCACATTTTCATTATTTTTAGAAATATATTCTAATTACAAAGTCTTTTATCTTTACAAAATTAACATAAAATTCAAACTCTAAAATTCAGCCATAAAAGAGATCCAGCGACCCAAATTGCAAAAGAAAGTACTCACAAAATCTCCCATAGAATTTCTTATTAAACCTCCACAGGCCGAAAAATCTTGAAGTTTCAATATGTGAGCAATCAATATTGAGTTTGAGATAATTAATAGGAGGAGGTTGCCATTGAACCGAAATCATTTGTCTACTACCAATACTGAATTTTATTACACTTTCTCCAATAGGTTCTGAGATTATAAATATGTTTAAGACTCTTTTACATAGTATTTACATTTTTTTATAAAAAAAAAATATTTATATTTGTCTTTATGTCAAATGTCATTGATTAATGTCGTTTTACTTAACGATCAAATTGATAGTAAGTGGTTAAAATATATCGACCTAATTGATAGTAAATGGTTAAATATTTAGGTCAATTTTACACTTTGTGTATCTCATATTTGACAGAAGGAAATATGTGAGTAGCATTTCATAGAATTAGAGTATGTAGCTGAAAATTTGTATTCTCATGGATCTATTTAAGATCATCTTTCAAAATCAAGAACAAATTTAGCGATTTACTCGATTTGTTAGAGTAATTTACATTCCTCTCAAAGATAGAGATTTAAATTAAACAACACTCCCTCTAATATTTAATTTTTTCTTCGAAAAACATAACAAAATAAGATATCACAAAAAACACTCTCAAGAAATTAGCTAGAAAAAAATAATCTATAAAGAATATCATGGAACAGAGGCAGTTTCACTCTATAATTAACATCCTTCTACGCGAGGAAATATTTTATTAAAATTTCCCTCTTATCATAGAGTAAGTACCAATCATGCACCAACATCTCCTAAATAGTAGCAAGAACATTGTCACACATATGGTGGACATTCAAATGACCTTCAACTAATCTAATAGCATGAAGAGAATCTGAGTACCAAATAAATCTTCAATGTCCAGTGTTCCAACATAGGTGAAGGACATAGTAAAACCTCATATTTTTACATGAGTAATGCAAGACATATTGAAGCTACCATAAAAACTTTTGAATGAGATATTATGTACGATCTCTAACTAGACCGCTAGATTTAACTAGATAAAAATAAGAGATCTTGCTCTTATCTATAATAACTCAACTCAATTGTCTTCTAGAGGCTTCCAAGAAATACTACGCTCCAAGTGAGTGGGAGACCCAACATTGGGGGTACTAAAGGCATTGACAATGTGATTGTTAAAGGAAAGAATTTGTGCTTGCAAATCCAAATAAGAAATACAAACTCATAGTGGTAAACAAACATTCATTGTAAGGAAGCAAAAGAGTAACCTCCAAACGACAATGCTCAAGTTGCTATGGAGTCCGATTAGACACCTCCACAAACCCCAAATTCACCATTCAAGGCTAAAAATGCTCCTTTTCCATAAAAGAGCAAGCCAATTG
The DNA here is from genome assembly GCA_037974295.1 of Cicer cuneatum. Lineage (NCBI taxonomy): Eukaryota > Viridiplantae > Streptophyta > Magnoliopsida > Fabales > Fabaceae > Cicer > Cicer cuneatum. Next base: position 11,500,978 of record JBBPBO010001984.1, read on the forward strand.
AGGTCACTCTAGGCTCTTCCAACCCCAATGTTGAACCTAATGATGATGTGGTCATACTATCACCAAAACGTGATGGAGCAAAAAAGAGGAAGATTACTCTTTCTGAAGGGAGGCGTGTTAGCTCAAGACTTCAAGCCTTATAAAATGGTTTCCCTAAATTTCAATTGTAGTTGGAATTTGACAGAGTATCCTTTTATTTGATCAGGTATCCATTCAAAAAAATCAATTTTCTTGAATCGATTTTGAGCAATTTTGCAAATTGCCTACAAAAGTTGCACTAAAAGAGCAAATATTTGTCGAAATACCTTACCGATGTGATAATAATTCTTGCCAAATTGTCTTCTGATCCACCAAACACTGCCATTTCTATGTTAGAAAAAGTGTCGCATTAAATGCTTCCACGTTTTTTATTCCAATACCTCTTTGCTCATTTGGTAAACATATGTTATACCATCCACCTTATTGACTTTTCTCTTTTCCACACACCCTCCTCAAAGGAAATTTATTTGAATTGTTGAGATCTCTTTACTAACCTTTTTCAAAATATTGTAAAAGGATGGAAAGTATAATGGTAGGCTAACAATTGACAAAGTTTTCTTGTAGATTGATTCCAACAAAGTTTTCTCTCTCCCCTCCTCTTTCTCTCTATATATTAGCTCTTAAAGATTATCCCAACAACCTTCAAACAAATCATCGGCAAATTATATATATATATATATATATATATATATATATATATATATTAGCCCCTAAAGATTATCCTAACAACCTTCAAACAAATGATAATGTTATCGGTAAATTATAGTAGTTGAACAAAATATTTCACACACCTTTACTTCTTGTAGTAGATTGAGATTCACAACATTTTGTATCAATTCGGATAAGCCTTTGTAGCTATAAGAAATGAGAAAGTGAATTACATTGTTTCAATCTCATATGTACCGTAAATTCATATTTAGGGGTACCACTGAGTAGAACTGATAAAGATCATAAAAACACTTAAGTTGTAATCCATTTACTCTAAAAAGAGTTGAAACTCATTCCGATCATCATATAATCCAAATAATTCAAGTTGACTTAGTCATATGTTTTTTCAAAATCCACCTCCAATAATAAACACTTGTATTCTTGCCTTTTCACCAAGTTGATAACTTCATCTACAACAAGGACTCCATCAAGTATTTGTCGCTTTGGTATGAAAGATTTTTGGTTATCAAACATGACCTTCTCCAAAACACCCTTCAAAATTTGTGCTAGTAATTTAGAGATGCCTTCAAGGAATACCACTTATTCTTTTATGGAATAAGAGTCAAGAACGCAATGACAATACTCTATGAGAGTTTAGCATTTGCATGAAATTCATTTACAAATCCAACCACATCATCATGAATAACGTCCCAACTTGACTTGAAAAAGCTAAAATTGAATCTATCAATTCCTTTTCTCTTATTTTCGTTACAACTTCAAAATGCTTCTCTTATTTCTTCTAGAGAAAAATTAGTTGTCAACTTCATTGAATTACTTAAAATTAACTCCGCTTAGAACTAGTGTTGTGATACACTATCTTCCAAATATGAAGATTTAGAAAAGTGCTTAGCTTCTTCCTTTACACCATTAACTTTGGTCACCAAATACCAACTTTTAATTCAAATAATTGATTGATTCTTCCTATAGTTTCTCCTAATACAATCATTGAAATACTTTGAGCTGACATCTCCCTCTTTAGTCCATTTTAGTCTTCCGAATTAATTAGGCTCTCCTTAGAATGAATTTATTTCCAAAAAATTTCATTTAATATAAGACATTAAAATATAACTTAAAGGACCAAAATATATAAGGGATCGAAGTAAAACTTAAAAGTAATTTAAGAGACTAAAGGTATAATTTAAGTTAAATATGAAACTTATTTCAATTATTATAGTATGTTTATTATAAAACAAATTACAAAATTGGATTCAGTTCAAAAAACAAAATTTTTTATGTTTATACATTGCCAAATGTTCAACGTGTAGGCCTTGAACGGTTCTAGTGTTGGAGTTTAATGTCATTTAATTACATTATGTTTTCATTTATTTAGAGAAAACAACTACCCATCTTCTATGAAAGATCGTAGAATTCCCACAAAATTACGTGCTAGTAAATTAGAAAAAATATTGCTAAGTAGGTTTTGTTAAGACAAAATCTCAAATTAGTGTTTTGATATAAACAGACAAAAGTTAATTAAGACTTCTAATTATGATTCTAAATGATATGTTGATTTAACATGTGTTTTTGAGTGTGATAATCAAATATATGTACTAAGCATTACAAACAAAATCACTTTAAAGAGAAAGCAAAAATATACGAACAGAACAAAGATGTTCTTGCCAGAAGTCTAGAAAACGGAGAACGTTATCCATAGTACTAAAAGAACAAGAATGATGATATCCTCTATTAAGGAAAAGAAAGCATTTGGAATTTACAACTAATTTCACAAGAAATATACATGGTTCATCTCAGCAAAAGAATCACTCCAAAAGGCAAATGGTAAAAGCTATGACTCGTGATGAATCAAACAAGATTATTCTCCAAGTACAAGAAAGATAATTCTCCAAATTTAAGAAAGAATCAAGAACGATCTTGAAGTGTATACTTCAGCCTATCATTATGGTTAAACTCGTTTATAGTATTGATATAGCTTGAGTAGTTTGTAGAAAATTCTTTTATAGTTAAAAGGTAAAGTGTAAAAATCATCTCTAAAGATTGAAAGGGAACTTGTGGAAATCATTTCTGGGCTGAAAAGGAGTGTTGTGTAACAGATCAAAGTTGATTTGGATTGGTGGTGTAAAAACCAAGAACGTTCTCCGTTTTGAAAGTGAAAAATCTCACAACTGTGAGTACTGGACCGATTTGGGTGAACCAGGATATATGTCTGTGTGATATCTCTTTCCTTACCTCTTTTATTTCTAGTCTTTTGATTATTAAGTTAAATAGATAAGTTAAAATTGTGTGTTTTTCACTAACCAATAACGTTCTCCGTTTTCTTTTTCATAACCAAGATTAATTTTGAGTTAAATTCTTTAAATTTTAACAAGAAATTTTAAAAAGATAAATTTACGATTCAAATTTTCATTTTCTTATAAATTGACATTGCTACTTCAAACTTTAGATCACACTTATGAAGTAAAACTACCTTCCACAAGTAGGTTCCTAGTGCCCAACATCAGCTATCATCTGTATTTATTATTGGTTCGACTTCAAGAAGCAATGTGTCTAATGATTGTGATCGATTATATATATAAATAAACTTATTTTATCTTCATGATAACAATCGTTGCTCACTCTTGTTATCTTCATATCAATAGTCAATATCAATAATATATATATATATATATATATATATATATATATATATATATATATATATATATTTACAAATAATTCTAAAAGAGGAAGTTTTCAAGTATCACCCTTTCAAGAAATAGAATATCATGTGTCACCCTCTCATAGAATGAAATTCACGTATTACTCTCTCTACAAATATACCACATTCATTTTTAGATTGATTTGATATTTTAAATGTACTCTAATAACAAATCAAAATTCAAATTTAAATTCAAATCAATTTATTAATTTTTTTACTAATCTATATTTTTAATATATATATATATATATATATATATATATAGTTGTGACCGATTCTTTTTTTATTTTTATTTAAAGAGGCCAATTTTTTCTTACAAATAGCAAATTTTAACAAAGATACTAATTATTGTAATAAATAAAAGAAAAGAAAAATAAATAGAGCATATTCCTTACTCTGATTATTTTGTGCTTTCTAAAATAGAATGAAATAAATTATTATCAATTTGCATGAACTATTAATGTGAGTAGGGGTGTACGCAGTCGGGTTAGGCGGGTTTTGACAAAATCCGATATCTGACCCGATTGATTATCGTTGGGTTGGGTTAAGTTCTAAATCCGTATTTTTTCATTTAACTCAAACCCGACCCGATCAAGAACGGGTTGGGTTGGGTGAGCAGATTAGCAGGTCGACCCGCACCCATGTACGCCCCATACTTGTTATATATCAATTTTTATTTAAAAAATTATAACTCAAATATCACGACCACCCCTATGTCTCAAAGAAGTTCCGCCACTTAACCTAACATAATTTTTTAATAGTAGTGCTTCATTTATTTATTTTCAAAATACTTACTATTTTCAAATAAAATACAAAAAAAGTGTTTAATAGATTTAAATGTAAAAAATTTAAATTAAATTCATCATAAGCATAAGCATTATTTTTGTTCATATATAGTATTTAACTCAAATGAATAGTATTTAATTCAAAAAATTTGTATTTAACAAATGTAAAAAATTTAAACTAAATTCATAATAAACATAAGTTTTGAATTCATACATTCATTATGCAAAATTTAACAAAATATAACATTTAAATAAATAGTATTTAACTCAAAAATTATATTGCTTTTTTGAAATAGACAGGTTAAAAACTAGATACGAATTTTATGAGTATGCATATACGAGATTATAAGGCCAAAACAAATTATCAATTATGAAAGCGATTGGACCGTTGGACTGCCAAACAAAATTTTAAAAAAAAAATATAACTAGTTATCAGGCTGGGTTTACGGGTTGATGGGTTCAAATTGTTGAACCCATTACCCAAACTAAATATAAGCGGGTTTCAACGGGTTGAGTTGGGTCAGGTCGGACTTGAAAGTAACCGGGTACGGGTAAAAATTGGGTTAGGTTGGGTGATTGGGTTGGCGGGTCGACCCACGCCCATGTACACCCCTAAATGTGAGAGATTAAATCTCAATATTAGAAATAATAAAATATAGGCTAAATAGCATTCATTGTCCCGTAACTTAATTTCAGTTAATGATTTAGTCCTTTATCTTTTTTTCTTCCCATTTTGATCTTTTATGTTTTTAAATAATTTCAGCATTACCCTTTAAGTGGGGTTCCGTTACAAAAAAAATTAAAAAGTCAATCCTCTGTTTCCTTTTCACTTGGTTTTCTCTCACGTTTCTATTTATGTTGTTTGGTTTATGGTTATTATTTCTCCTATTCACTTTCTCCCTTCACATTTTCTTCTCTCTTCTTCTCTTCTCCCTTCTCATATTTCTTTCTCAACATCACATTTAAGAATCTGGATATGTACCATTCTTCCAAGATCACCGAACATCTACTCTCTTGACTAATATCTCGATTTATCTGTCAACAATTTCAGACCCGATTTTGCTGTGGCAAAGTCAATGAGAAAAGATGAACAATGGAATATTCAGATCTATCTTCTTGTCTCGTAGCTTCTATAGTTCAATGATATCCCCACATCAACCATTTCTACAAAACCATGATTTCATTCCTCACTCTTCCTTTTTATCAAACACATTCCAACATTACATAAATTCCCAAACTCCTTCCCACGGCCAAAAAATCCATTCCCACATTCTAAAACTGGGTTTGTTCCAAACACAAACTTTTCCCATCAAACTACTTATACTCTACTTGAAATCTAATTCATTAAGATACGCACGCCAGGTGTTTGATGATTTGCATGACATAACTTTGTCTACTTATAATTATATGATTGGTTGCTATCTTAAACAAAGGAAGGTTGATGAATCACTTGGTTTGGTTCATAGGCTTTTGGTATCTAGGGAAAAGCCTGATGGGTTTACTTTTTCAATGATTTTAAAGGTGTCTACTTTGGGTGTTAATGTCGTGATGCTCGGTGATCTTGGAAGAATGGTATATACCCAGATTCTTAAATGTGATGTTGAGAAAGAAAGATGAGAAGGGAGAAGAGAAAAAGAGAGAAGAAAACATGAAGGGAGAAAGTGAATGAGAGAAATGATAACCATAAACCAAACAACATAAACAGAAATGTGAGAGAAAACCAAGTGAAAAGAAAACGGATAATTGACTTTTTAACTTTTTTGTAACGGAACCTCACTTAAAGGGTAACATTGAAATTATTTAAAAACATAAAGGACCAAAATGGGAAGAAAAAAAGATAAATGACTAAATCGTTAACCGAAATTAAGTTAAGGGAACACAGGTGTTATTTAGCCTAAAATATATATTGTGCAGTTTACAAAAATCAATGAAACAATTTGACATCTATATTAAAGGAAAATAGTGTGTAGCCTTGTCAAATGTATTATCATCAAAATAATTTTATTTAAAATCATTTTTTTTTAAATCAATGAAAGTTGTTTGATTCATGTGATATATATTTAAGTAAATATTATCAAGTATGTGTTAGGTTATTGGGTGAATAAATTTATTAGAATAATTTTGGCAAAATAGTTTTTTAATAAATTTGATTTATGCATCACTTTTGTGGTCATATTATAGTATAGTCATTAATATTATATTTTTGTGTTACACATATAATGTATAAGATGATATGTGCATAAATTAATCTATTTGATTATATATCATAATATTTGTAATTTTCTATTCAATGGGAGGGAACAAATATTATTTGAAAAAAAGAAGGGGTCAAATGTTATTAAAAAAAGAATTTAAGCAAACTATAATCTTATTTGGAAACTTAATTTATGGTTACAATAAAAAATATTTAAATAAACAAAATTCAAAAAATTTATTGGTAAATAATATCATTCTTTTATGAATTAATATCAATTCATGCAATTTTCACGTGAATTTTAAAGGCATCACATAAATCGTGAGAATTCTTTTTGACATTTAAATCAGATAATATCTCCTGCTTTGAAGTCATTGTTGTCACAAAATTCCCTCCATTAATGCTCATATTTTATCCTCATATGTTGATAGTTTTTAACTGATTTTTTAGTGACAAATATTTGTCACATGGGTATTTTTTACAATAAACTGAATTAAGTATATTCTAATTATTCTCATTTTTGTTTTGAAGATATAAAAAATAAAAATTTGATTGATTAATTAATGACAAATATTTTTTCATGTATAAATTGTACGTTTCAATGACGTTTTTAAGTAATTCATTTGTAGAAAAACAACATGATAAAATTGATTTGTAAAAAAATTATAGTTTTTGTATTATATGATCTCATTTTTATGATGAAAAAAACTAAAAAAGAAATACTAATTTTAACTAATTCTTTAGCGACAAATAATTATCCCTTGTATGGTGTTTATAATAATATGAAATTAATATATTATAATTATTCTTATTTTTGTTAGAAGATATAAGAAAACACTAAAAATAACTAATTGATTAGTGACAAATATTTGTCTCATATATGAATTGTAATATCTGAATTGTGAAAAATTATAGTTAGTATATTATAATTGTTCAAATTTTTATGTCGATGATATTAAAAAAAAAACTTATTTTAATTATATATTTAGTGACAAATAGTTATTCCTTGTATCGTTATTATAATAATCTCAAATTAGTATATTCTAATTATTTTCATTTAAAAAAAACATAAAAAAAACTAAATTTAACTAATTATTTAGTGACAAACATTTATTTTGTGTTTGAATTATACACTCTAAATATTTATTTATTGATTCATTTTCACATAAAATGTGAGCACAAAAATCAAAATGTGACAAAATTATAGTTAGTGTTTTATACTTGGAATAGATTATAATAGAAATAAAAATAAAAAAATAAAAAGAGGGGCACCTTTGTGTGTTTGGTTCAATCCCTTAGGGTGTGTTTACTTCAATGAAAGGGAGGGGAGGAGAGAGAAAGGAAAAATAGATGTGTTTTGTTCAATAGATAGAAGGAGAGTAGACATGGCAATCGGGTGGAGATAGATTTTGCCTCTCCACCTCGGCACATGATTATTAGGAAAAAAGCTGCATTTGTCTCTTTTTTTTAGCACATGTGAAATTTAAACCTCATCCCTGTCTTTAACGGATTTCAGATTTTCCCGTCCACACTCGTACCCGTATATAAAATTATAAATTTAAAAATCTTATCTATTATAATTAATATAATAAAATAATTATTATTAGACGATAATAAAATTAAAAAAATATTTTTAAAGAGATGAAATTATAATTTTTAATATTTAAAAAAATATTAAGTATATTCAATATGCGCATGTATATAAAATTTAAAAATTATAATAATATTACTAGCGGGTTTGGTTGCAAGTGCGACGTGAATATCAACATTTAACCCTCTCTCGAAACCCAAATTTTAATTTTGGAGAAAATCTGTCCAAATCAAGATGGTGTTGGGTGAATACCCACCCGTGGATGCTATCTTGTCGTCCCTAGAGGAGAGGGGAGAGAAGGTGAGAAATTTTAATGTTTTTGTATTATAAATAATTTTTTTGTTGTGTTGATTTCCTTCTCTCCTCTCTCTTTCAAATGCTCTTAAAATGGAGAGGACAAAATGAACTCCAAGAAGAATTTTGACTTCTTCTCCTCTCCTTTAAACAATAAATCAAACAAAAAAATTTAAAAATATCACCTAAGTGCCCTTCGCTCTCCTCCAAATACCCCGATCTAAACGTACCCTTAGTTTCCATCATTCCATGCCCCAGTTTTGATTCTTGTTCATCGACTTCTTTGTTTGACAATGACTTTGAGCAAAAATACTTAAAATAGCAAAAAAAGAAAAAAAGAGCAGCATATAATTTTTGGGTCGAAAGGTATAAATGAAAATGACCTGGTAAAAATCCCAGAGAATAAAAAGAATTAGTGGCATCAACATGCACTTCACTTCACTTTCCCTTTTTTTTCCCACTGTTCATGATATTTCTTTTACCCTTGAGTTCATCACTATCATTAGAGCGAAGGATTCAAAATTTGGAAGAAAAAAAATTGGTTATAGGTTAAGATGTAAAACTTAAGAAAATATGAGACAAAAAATTGAGGAGAACTTTTTCCGTATCATTTTCCTTTAAACTTTTTTTTTTTTTTGAAAAAAGATAGATTCAATTGATTAAACTATTAATTAGGGGCTATATATGGATGTATGTATATATGTCACTCTTCACATGGATGATGATAATAATAATAATATAAACGATTAAACACTTCACATGGATAATAATATAAACGAATAAACAAATGTACCAACCACAATGATTTCTTAAATAAATAAATAAATTACATTGATTTCTCTTTTTCAAATAAAAGAAAAAAACTACAGTAATCGACTTCTCATCTTCTTCCAGATTTATGAATGAGAGATTATGAAGTAATAATATTTATCATAGTTAATTTTAGAATAAACAAATATACTAAGGGAGTTTTAAGGGTACTTTATTTAGAATTGTGGGTGATGAGAAGAACTCTAGTTTTTGGTCTCATTTATGGTCAGATAGAGAGAACTCAAGGGAGGTTTATTTATGTTCGTTCAGTTTAGCGATTAATAAAGAAGTGTCGGTAGATGAGGTGGTTAGGGGTGAGTTAGATAGTTGGATCTAATATAGAAGATTGATTAGTTGGGAAGTAGTATTAGTCGTGGAGTATAAGAAGTGATTGGCTAACCTTGTATTGTAGGAATATAAGATTGATAGTCGGTATTGACTTTAGAGGAATGGTGGAGTGTATACTTTTCTTCACTAGGCGTTTATGTTTTTAGGTCAGACATATGATATTAGCGAAGTTCTTTTTTCAAATATTAATTGGAATTTGTTTGTTCAGTTGAAGATTTTTTGTTTTTGTTTGACGCTTGTTTAATAACTGAATTCATTCAAAGGATAATTTGACATTTAGGAACATTGGCGCTCTTGATAATTTAATGTGTATAGGTGGATGTGGCTCCGAGGAGAATATAAATCACTTGTTTTTTTAGTGACTATTCTTTAGTCAGGAGTGGTCAAGGATTCTTGATTGGTTTGATAGTAATGTGGTACTTTACCAAATACATTGTTTGATCATGCTTATCAATTTGCTGGTTTGGTTCGTTGTGGTATGATTCAACAGAAAGAAGTTTTATGGTATTTGGTCTATTATTTCAATTGTTGAAAGTGTGAACTAGTTTGATTTTGATTTAAGTGTAATTTGAAAGGTTTTAGTTATGATTTTAAATAGTTGTGTTTCCAACCAATTATGATTTTAAATAATTTGAAAGGTTTTAGTCTGATTTTAAATATAAATAAAATTAAGTAAAAAAACATTAATATATTTAACTTAAATTTTAAATCAAAGATAAGCTTTCTTTCACAAATATTTATTTATATTTTAGATCAGAATAATATATCCTAAAATTATCCAGCCGATCACATATTGACAGTAAAAAATTGACATCGCAAAATTGACCAAAGAATCAAATAAAATTGTAGTTAATATAATAATTAGTTCAAAATTATAAATTAATAACATTAGTTAGAGAAATATAAAGTGAATTGATAGTCTGAGAAAGTTGAAGTGACAAATAGACCGTGTCTATGGATTTAACTTTCCTTTTAATAAAAATTAACAATTGATTGTTAATATCAATTATTTCAAAAATATATATTTGCAAACATGATAAATGTATTTAGTAATTAGTAATTTGAAAGATGGAATATAACTTGGACCGAGTTAGCATAGAAATTAAGGAATATATGCATCTAATATCCAATAAGAGACTTATTTTTTTTTAGAAGTAACAAGAGTCTACTGGTTTGCTAATATTACCTCAGTCATTTGGAAAAAAAAATGTCTATGCATATTATTTCATTTTAATTTATTATTATTATTTTTAAATATATCTTTTTATTAAGACTACTAATTTGTCTTGAAATATGAAAAATTAAATTTAACATATTCAAATACGAATATTATTTTAAGAATATTAACACATAAAATAAAAAATATTAACTACTCTACCAACTTTTTTTAATAAAAGTGAAAAAAAATAATGAATACTTATATTGTAATAAATGACAAATTAATATAGTACTATTAAGAGTGTGTGTTTATAATATATCAGTTTTCATACGGTTCAACGATATATTGTGGTTCAAAGACTAAATTGTATTAAATTTATTTTTCTCAAAAAAACTAAAACAAATCTTTTTTTTTTGTTAGAGACTAATATATTTCACATATTTTTTTGTGAAGGACCAAATTGTCGGTTTAATCTATTATTAATTTTAAGATTTAATTATAATAGAGGATAGAGGCCGAGATATGATCCTTGAACTTGCATAATAATATTGTCATTTCCTAATAATTGGTCACTTAAGTAATCAATCTAATCATTTTGTTTATAATAAGAGATATTCATTTGATTACATTACGCTAAAATACAACATGAATATACCAACTTGAATTTGGAGCAATAAAGTGACGATTATTACATGTGAAACGAATCCCTCGATCGTATACTGGTCATTATATAAACGAATTGCTTCTCAATTATGTTGTGTACCATATATCAATTATAAGTAGAAACTATCAATCATAGAATAGTACCATAGAAATGCTTCCCTTGTAGTATTACTTACTCCTTTTCATTATTTTCCTTCTTACTTTCAAGATTATTTTTCAATCAAGAACATTAAAAAACCTTCCTCCAGGACCACTATCTCTTCCCATAATTGGCAACCTCTACCTTCTAAAAGATCCACTACACCGCACCTTTGAACGAATATCACAAAAACATGGAAAAATATTTTCTCTTAGGTTTGGTTCGCGCTTGGCGATCGTCGTTTCATCACACGCTGCATTTCAAGAATGTTCTACTAAAAACGACATCGCCTTAGCAAATACACCCCGTTCTCTTTCGGGAAAACACATCTTCTACAACTTCACCACCATAGGATCATGTTCCTATGGAGAACATTGGCGCAACCTTCGCCGAATCTTTACTCAAGATCTTCTTTCAACTCTAAGAATACATTCCTTTTCAGAAATCCGAACGGATGAACCCAATAGGTGGTGAATTTAACGGTTTTATAGATACACAATGATGACATATGTGTTTAAATGATATATAAAAATATGTGTAACTTAAAATCCATGAGAAGCTATTAAATAGTTAAAAGAATGAGATCAAATGAATATAATAAAATTTATCATATAATTAGTGTTTAATAATAATTTACCATATTTTATTATATTAATAGTTCATAATTGTTGATTATATTAATTTATAATTGATTAATTAAATAATTAATTTAACAATAGGTTGATACATAAATTGGCCAAAGGGTCGTTCATGGAATTTGAACAAGTTGAGCTAAGTTCTATGTTCCATATCTTGACATTCAACAACATGATGAGAATGATATCTGGAAAGAGATACTATGGAAAAGAAGAGAGTGATGTGATAGAAGCTAAGGAATTCAGAGACACCATAGCGGAGTTATTGCAATTAGCATGGCAGATTACTTACCCTTTTTAAGGTGGTTTGATTTTCAAAATTTTGAAAAGAAGCTACAAAATATTAGCAAGAGATTTGATACAATCTTGAATGCACTCATTCATGAGAATCGTAGCAGGATGCATCGAGAAAATACCGCCATAGATTATCTTCTGAAACTTCAAGAATCACAACCTGAGTATTATACTGATCAAATCATCAAAGGACTTACGTTGGTAAGGATTTTAATCATTATTTCATATCATTGTATATAATTATATATGTTTCAATACCAATATCTTGAAATTATTATCGTTGTAGTTGTTGATTGAATTTTGACACATAGAGTAAGTATTAAATGAGTTGGATTTGTATAGATATGTGTGCAGGGTCGATTCAATACTTATGAAAATGAAATAAATTTTAAGATGATACTACATGTTAAAGTCTTTAATCATATTTTAAGTAAAATTATTAAATTTTGTTATCAAAATTTAGTTTATAGACAATTTTAGAATATAAAATTATTTGTTAGTTTCATGCAATTGATTTCTTTTATTATTTCATTTTTAATTGATAATAAAGTCAATCAACTTAATATTTATTGAAATAATATTAATTTTAAATAAAATTTTATTAATTTTAATTTCATAATAGTAGAATATAAAGTTTTTTTTTTTTTTGGTTATTGTAAACAATTTTTTGTGGAGGCTTAAGACCATGATGTTGGCCTAACCCTTGAGTGAGTATGGAATAAGTTGGATCAGTATTGAGATAGGCCGCAAGTTGCATGAATCATCATCATCATTATGCAGACAACACTAACATGCTCTTCTATCCTTTTTTTTTTTTCAAATAAAGATTATAGTCCACATTTATTTATCATGTCAAAAGATAAGCCTGAAATTTTGGACTACATTAATTCATATTTGTGTTTATATTTTTATTCCCATATTTTTATTCCTTATCTTTTAATATTTGTGTTTATATTTTTATTCCCATATTTTTAATTCAAAATTGAAGTAGGATTAGTTTAAATTTGATTTGTTAAGATTGATTTAAGAATTAGATTTGATTGAGTATTAAAATTATGATTAGATTAAATTTGAAATTAGAATTAAATTTTAATTATTTGATTCGGTAAAAAAGAATAAAATAATCAATCAAAGAGTTTAAATGAATAGTAAAATTAGAATTGAAAAAAAAAACTACACCATACTAGATATATATTCCTTTTAGGTTTATTATATCACCATCATCATCCTGGAGCAGAAAACACTAACATGCTCTTCTATCCAATTTTTCAAATAAAGATTATAGTCAATATTTATCATGTCAAAAAATAAGCTCCAAATTTTGGACTAAATTCAATCTTTAAGTATTTTTGTGTATATATTTATCACTATATTTTTCAATTCAGAAAGTAGGATTAATTAGTTTAGAATTGATTTGTTATGATTCATTTAAGAATTAGATTTAGTTGAGCATTAAAATTATGTTTAGATTAAATTTGAAATTAGGATTAAATTTATTTATTTTACTTCTATAAACAAAAATAAAATAATTAATAAAATAATTTAAATGAATGATAGAATTATATTAAAAAAAAAACTATACCATACTAGATATTTCCTTTAAGTATATTATATCCTCGTCATTGTCACCACTACCACCACCATCTTAACATCATATTCATTGCTTATAAACAAAATTTCATATTGATTATTTGCAAATTCTAGATAATGCTTTTTGCAGGAACAAATTCCACAGGCGTAACTTTAGAGTGGGCCATGTCTAATTTATTGAATTGTCCAGATATTTTGAAAAAGGCAAAAGATGAAATTAATACTTATATAGGACAAGATCGTTTGTTAAATGAGTCAGACCTTCCAAAACTTCCTTACCTTAAGAAGATCGTCTTAGAGACACTTTGAATGCATCCCCCAGCTCCATTGTTAATGCCACATATGTCTTCCGATGAAATTACTATTGTAGGATTCCATGTTCCACAAGACACTATTGTGATTATTAATGGTTGGGCAATCCATAGAGATCCTCTAGTGTGGAATGAAGCCACATGTTTTAAACCTGACAGATTTGATAAAGAAGGCGAGGAGAAAAAATTAATTGTGTTTGGATTTGGAAGAAGGTCTTGTCCGGGAGAAGCCTTGGCTTTGCTTAATGTTACATTTTATTTGGGATTATTGATTCAATGCTTTGATTGGAAACGAATAAGTGAGGCAAAGATCGATATGAGTGACAAAAATTTGTTTACCTCAACACGATTGATTCCATTGAAGGCCATGTGCAAAGTTCGTCCAGTCATCAATAAGATTAATAATCAATATGAGTAATTGATGATTTATTTGGCAAGGTTGCGGGCAGATCTATCATTAAAAACATAAAACATTTCAAAAACATATATCTATAATATTTCAAGTGCAATATTAATTTTTGTTAAAAATGTAAGTGTAATATTATTTTCAATATTCTGTATATACTCTATTTGTTTTATATTAAGTGTCTCATTTTCAATATTTATTAGTCGCATGTTTTTTGTCTCTTTATATTATCAATGAAGAATTAATTACTTTTTCCACAAGTGTATAACCTTATTTATTGTATACCGACTTATCTAACAACTCCACTAACTACTATTAATTAGATAATCTTAGTAATGGAAGCTCATGTTATCATCGAAATCAATACAACTAATCATTTTCTTAAGAACTATACATAATCCTAATGAAACATGAGACACCTCGTTGTCCCATTGGTGAAACCTAGATAACTAATCTTGATTATGATATAAATATGCAGATAGATTTTGAGCCAAATCTATCAGATAAGAAATAAGCGCATGCACAGAGATAGAAACAAGCAAACATAAATAAATACTTATGTAGACATAAACAAAGACTGATGCAAGCAAAGACGTATGCTTTAAACATATTACATAGATCTACCATAATTTTGATAATACTTTTCATTAGATTCACAAACCCTTAAGACAATTAGTTCCTTTTGATTTGCGTCTTTCAGGTAGTTTGTCCTTTTAGAGTGAGTTTGAATCTTCTGATTAATAATTCACATCTTCTCTGAGTGTTAAGTATAATTGAATAATCTATATTTATCGAGGACGTTAAGCATTTCCAAAAAATGGTGAATTGCAAGTATAAATCAGAATGATGATATGTTAGATAATACTAAACATAATCCATTTATTAAACAAGTACAAATGATATGATGCAACAATCTAGATGCAAATATAGGTGCAACAAGAAGATGCATATGTAACATAACATGCCGTAAACAAATGTAATAATCAGATGCAACAAACAAATGTAACACATACATCAAATAAACAATTGTAATGCAAGCAAGGTGTTGCAAATTGATGCATACATAATGTAACACATAGATGCAAGCACAAATAAATGTTAAATATAATAGTCAGTAAGTAGATTGTATAGTATGTAAATACATTTCATCAATACTTATTATCATTTTTCTTGTTATTCTCCCCCATTATCATTATAAAAGGGTAGTGCGAAAAGAAAAGAATAGATAAATGAATTAGTAAAAAATGAAGATACTAAAATGAACAGAGAATGCTGAAAGAAACAAACACCAAGAATTAATAAAGTCAAAGAACAAAATTACACAAAAAAATAACCTAACAAATAAAACTTAATTAAATACAAAATATCGGTTAAAGAAAATAAACTAATTGAAAGAATTAAAAATAATTTTAACTATACTAAAATAAGGAATGAATGCCAACAGAAAAATAAACTAATTAATATAGAATAGTAAAGTAATGATAATTGAAGAATCATTAAGTAGAAGAAAATAAATAAACACAATATAAAAGAATAAATATTTTTAATTTAGAATTAACATAACAAAAGTAACAGTGATTACAAAAGGGTTGCAAATAAAAATTCGGTGAATAATTTAAGATTAATTTAGGGATTTTTAAACCAGTTATAAAATTAAAATACAAGATTGAATCACCAATTCTTTTATACATAATACTATTAATTCTCTTGACATCAATGTTGCCAAGTGATTTCCCTTCTTAAGAGTTCTCTCTTTGAGCATTTGATGCAGAAGTTGTACCTTTAACAATCTTCTTATAGACAGTTCTACTATGAATGAAGTTAAAATCTTTAACAATGAGAAATGTTGTGTCAATCAATTGATGAAATACTTCAGAGGAAATATAATTTTCCAATGATTTGCAATCGTAAAAATAAAGGCATTCTTACTCTCTTTCTTCTGGAGAATGACTCTCGAAAATCATTTGTGCTAATTTCAACAAAGATATATTAAATGGATATCATAATATCTTATAAAGTTATGAATCTCCTACTTTGTATAAAGCCATTTTTCTGTAAAGGGAATTGAAGGTGAGGATGAAAGCTATTGCTCAATAATATATTCATCCAAAATCGTTGAAACATTAAAGAAAAAGACTAATGGTGAGGATATGGACTATTGCCTAATCAACTGTGAATAATTTGTGACACTCTAAATCCTATATTGAAATATAATCTAAAACGCACTACTACTTACATAAAATTCTCATATAAAAATCATTTAGAATCAAATATAGTCGATGTTTATTAAACTAACATTTCCAACATCAAAATATGTTCAAAATTTAGAAAGAATTAATTTTCAGCTCCAAATCTCAAAGATTACAAGATAACATAATTGACCAATAGAGCTTACAAAACATAAACTAGTTCAAGACTCAATAAAAATACAACAAGTACTTTTCCTCCAGTATCACCTATCATAACATTAATCTCTCACTAATAACCTGTAATATCTGCTTTTTTGCTAACGTGCACATAGAAACAACGAAATGAGTGACTTTTAAAATTATGTTGATAGTATAATATAAGTAAGAAGAACACTAATACTAAACATATTAAGCCATATTATACCATATCAGGACATCAAAAGTAGACAAGTTCATCACATAGCAATTCAATTCATATCATTCACAAGGAAGTATTCAAGACAATAATGCCATGTTATGTATAAACTCTTACACAAAACTTCTATTTCATGTGGTACCATTCTAATTATGAGGTACTTGGTTAGGAGGTTTGATATTATGTCACCACGCAAGTCGGAGAACAATTCAAATAGACTATGTCCTCATAGATTCTCTCAACTCAACCTGAGATAGATATACGTGACAATCAAGGAAAACATGTGTTTGAAGGTGCAAACACGAGAAGGGGGGTTGAATTGTGTTTGTCAAACTTGATTACTTTTGTTGTTTTGTTAAATGTTAATGTGAATTATTCGATAGATAACTAATCAGATTCAGCAGCAGATAATAATAACATAGTAACACAACAATTTATATTGGTTCATCGTTAACTAGGCTACGTCCAGTCCCTTCTTCCAGAAGGCCTGTTCACTAATTCAAACTCCTTTGAATTACAACACTACTAACCCTACAAGCCAATCTTCCCAAACAGCCTGACAACCCCAAACTTTTGAGGAATAACAACACCTTGACTAAACCAGCCAAGTCTTCTCAAACAGCCTGACAACCCCAGACTTTTGAGGAACGATAACAACACCTTGACTCTATAAGTCAAGTCTTCTCCTACCAATCTGACAACCCCAGATTGAAGAAGGAATCTACACCACTATCGGGTTATATAATAAAGGTTTGGAACTTTGCAACTTTGCTTCTAGAAAGTTGTTTGCTGCACTGATTCTTGCACTCTTTTGTTGCTTCTGGAAAGCTTATTGATGCACTTATTCTTGCACTCTTTTGTTGCTTCTGGAAAGCTGATTATTGCACTGAATTTCTCTCTCGAAAACACTTAGAAAATATTGCTCTTGCACATTTGTGTTTCTGTATTTTGACTTCTCAGATAATGTTGAATTTAAGCTTGAGTTCACGTGGTTTTCGATGCTTTATTCTCTAGCATTAAGCCTCTATTTATAGTTGACATTAGGACTTCACTGATACTTTACTTCTGGAGTGTATTTCAATTAATTTGTTTTGAGAATATTCTGGAGTAGTTTGCTCAAATTATGTTTTGAGTCTTTTGCTCACTGATGCTTTACTTCTGGAGTATATTTCAATTAATCTGTTTTGAGCATTTTGCTCTGCTTCTGTTTTGAGCATGCTTTTAGCTAGATTCTGTTTCTTGAGTCTTTTGCCCCAATTCTGTTTTGAGCATTTTTCTCAGATTCTGTTTTGAGCATATTTTTAGCTAGATTCTGTTTCTCGAGTCTTTTGCTCCAATTCTGTTTTGAGCATTTTTCTCATATTCTGTTTTGAGCATATTTTTAGCTAGATTGTGTTTCTCGAGTCTTTTGCTCCAATTCTGTTTTGAGCATTTTTCTCTAACATATTCCTCTGACAGACTCCTCTGGCGATCATCCTCTGGTGACGTCATCCTCTGATTTCTGCTTCTGGTGACGTAATCTTCTGGTGACATCATCCTCTGATTTCTGATTCTGGTGACGTCATCTTCTGGTGACATCCTCTGGTGACGTCGTCCTCTTATTTCTGCTTCTGGTAACGTCATCCTCTGACCTATTCTTCTGGTGACATTTTTCATTCTTCTTCTAAGTCAAATATGTTATTTTCATAAAATACATTTGTTAACATCAAAACTTTAATTGCAAGAACCAACTTGGTTCCAACAGTATTGCATGATAACTCGCAACATTTGGAGGGTTACCTCCAAGTTACATAAGAATTCTCCACCAAAATACTCCCAAGGTCAAGCTATCTTGCCTTAAGGCTCAACAATAGACCTCCTTGATCAGACTCATTTAATTGTACTTCTGAAAATCACTGGACTTGTCAGACTCTCCGTATATAATAACGATACACTCAACTAGGTCATAGACATTAACACAGTTCCCTCCTCTCGTAAGCCTAGGCCACTCCATCATGAGTACCATGAATTGGATTCATCACAATTTCACTCAATCTAATTTGTTTATTAGATGACTCAAATGCAATGTACACATATTGTTCATAGTCATTTGATAATAACTAATCAATAATTCACAATATAAATTTCAAAATGTTCATCAAGATACATACATATGTCACAATCAATTTTGAGCATACTTTAACGTCTCATATTTACATCATCATCATGGTATAAAAGAAATCAGCCATAAAATATAAGACTTAACGACTAATGAATTCAAGTAGATATTATACTCCTTAGATAACACATGTTAATTCACATTATACAAATACTTAAATAAACACCTATTCAACGATTCATTTGATCAATTTCACAAAATAATTAAATACTCATAGATTTCATAATCACCAATAACACAAAATCTCACAAGATTATCAAGTACCATGAAACATAAATTAAATCACAATAAATATATGGATTTCTAAATTGTATTTGAATTCCTATGATTATCAATTCTAGATTATGATTTAGTTTTTACTAAATAGAGCTAACTCATATGTGGCTAGCTCCAAATGAATATTTGGGAATTATGACATTTATGTACATCATACAATATATTAAACTCATGAATCGAACACTTTTCCACTCCTTTCCTTATTTTGACATTTTCACAAAATACAAGAATCAATAGGAATTTTCAGCAATAACAACAGAACAACAATGCATAACTAACAAGTCTGAAAATCAACGACGAGTTCACTGAGTAGATGAAACATGACTGATAAATTATGTGGTGTACAAAATCAATCTTAAATAATTAAATAAAAATTTTAGGAACAAAAATGGAGTCAAAATGTTGCAAAATAGATAGTGAGAAAAAACGCCAAAAAGGTCTGACCTCAACTTTGCAGTTGCACGCAAATATATATTGTTTCTCAAAAGTCATGATATAAGGATTCCAAAATGATATAAGTTTTTCAAAAAGAAAATCGTGGTGGCTGAAATCCAATATAAATAATGGCGCCAATGGCGGAATCCCATTTTTGAAGCGCAGTGGTTTGTGATTCCAAGAATAGGGAATGAAAGAGAACGTCAAATATGGTTTTGATTTTCAACATTGGTGCCTGTGGTGGTCGGAAAGTCCACCTGAATCAACGACCATGGTGGAGTTTGCGCAGAATTTCAAGGCCATTTATGGTGACTCGCAGTCGCAATAGGATGGCACCTAAGAGGCAGACGAGTTTGTGGTCGTGGATGAGAGAGATAAACGAGAGATAATATGGTATAATGTGTTTCATTTTCACAAAGAACATGTTTTGATTTTCACGAGGAAGGGGTTGCATATTACAGTTTGGGTGGTGCAGAATAAGCAGACTACAAGGCTCATCACATAGAAGCACAAAGTATGTGTAATAGAAGCAGAAAAGGGGTCCAAGGAGCAACTCGTAGGTGCAGAAAACAAAAATCCAATTTAGTAACAATAGCTGTCTAATTGATATTGATTAGTAGAAAATGTGTGTAAATAGCAATCTTACCCAAAATCATTTTTATAACATTTCTAAAGTCCTAAAAAAAATACAACTCATATATTTATTTTACTCATCCACGCTAAAATTTTATTCCTCAAAAAACCAAAGGCATTCATATTTATAGAATGAAAAGAGACAGATTTATTTGATCAAACTATTAATTAGGGCTATATATTTATATATGTTGTGTTTCAAATATAAACAGATATTACTCAAAAAAAATAATTTTGAGTCAAACTAATACAAAACTACAATGATTTCTCATCTTCCTTTCGGATTCTTAAATCAAAGAATAAAAAAGACAAAATTTATTAGTTGAGACTCGTCTTGAGACCAATCCGGTCTCGTCTTAATTTGTCAAGTCTTTATTGAACCTACAATTAATTGAGAGTTTAGTTGGATTAAGGGACGGGTTATGTCCAATCAAATATTGAGACAAAGTATAAGACACATCAAACCCAACCTAATTCGTTTTTTGTATTCCCTACTATAAATAGAAGACATGACAATGACACTTGTAGTAGGTTAACACGAAAATGCTATATTGTTTTTAGTTTGCAGTTTTTATATTTCGACCTAGACTGAAATATAGGCCGACTTACTAAACCCAACCTATTTTGACAACTCTAATTAGGTGAATATACATCTAAACTTTTTTATTATCATTAATACATAACAATTTAACTCATAAACTTATAACTAAAAATAACTTATTTTTAAAATGAACAACTCGTATAAAACAATCAATATATTATAATATATTGATGAACAAATAATAAATTGAGATTATAGATATCATAAATAACATTATTTTTGTTACATTCAAATCATGGATTATGATGTTGATAAAATAACTTTTAATTCTTTTACTCAAGGTCGTAAAAATCAAATTGGACTAATCAATTTACGCGGTTCAATTAGTTAGACCTTATCGGTGTTCGATCCATTTGGACTAATAACTGACTAGACATAGAACCGATGAAAAATCGGAGTTAAACCGGTGAGCATCGGTTATTCGGTTTTTAATGATTGGACTACTAATTTTTTCAATATAAAAAAAAATTTAACTAAAATTTCAACGGGATGCATTCATAATTAAATGAGCTGCATTTATACATAATAAAGCATACACCTTCTTTTTTGTGAAAAAGCATAACAGATCGGTTGGAGTTATTTTTGTAATAAAAGTTAAACTTTTAGCAGGTTAAACTTTTTAAACTTCTATTTTACTTTAACGTAAAACTAATAGAACTATTCTTCATAATAATAATAATAACACAGAACAAATCACTAAATAATTCATATATCATAAATATTATATTATTTTTTAGTTATTATTGTTTTATATACTACATTAAAAAATTAAAAAATAAAAAACATGTATATTTGTTATTATCGATCCGGTTCAACTTCAGTTAAACTTTGTAATTTTGAACCGATATTAACATCGGTTCAATCTCCAGTCCGATTTTGATCACCTAATTACTTTTACTTTATCCTCTTCTCACTTAAAGAGGAGACAAATTTATTTAGAGAAAGAAAAATATTGATAATAGGGACTCCTTCTTTAAAAAAAGGGACCTCTTGCATATATAATACTCTTTCACTTGTAATCTCCAAACCAACAATTTCTCAAATAATTGGCCTCTGCTTAAGTAATCAGTCTAAACAATTTTGTTTTTAGAAAGAAAACTTCATCTGATTACATTAGGCTAAAAAACAGCATGAATATATTGACTTTGAATTTGGAGCAACAAGGTGATGTTTGTTACATGTAAAACAAATCCCTCAACCTTCAATTGTATAACTCAAAAGATCGATTACAATTAGAATATTTTGTTTTTAAAGGCAAAAAGAATAATTGTATTAAAAACCTCATCCAAGCACAAGATGTAGTAAGATGCAAAAGTAACATTACAAATTATAATTAACAAGAAAAATCACCAAAGCAAAATACCACCATCAGAGCTACTGCTCATACATATTCATAATTCTTCAAACTCCAATACCTCTTCACACAACACAATTACACTTTGAGCTCCACACAACTTAAAAGATTAGAGACCCATTAAGTTGAGAGATGGAATGATTAAAATTGTTTGATTTTGATCTCAACCAACTCTAAGACAACATCTTTATTTGTTCCAACATAGTTTTATTCGGAATATAAATATGTTTAAAGACTCTTAAGTTGTTACTTTTCTAAATTTTCCACACACAAGCAAGCTAAATTATTAATAGCTTCTCTTGTTGTGCTCTCCCACCATGTACCAAACCCAAAAAGCTTTGAAAATCTAATTTGGCATAAAAATGGATTACCGAATTCACATTCAACCAACCTAATTTACAAAGCAAATATTAGAGAAAACTGGACATTTAAAAAGTAGGTGATTGGTTGGAGGGTCGTCTTAAATATTTTAGATGCTCTGTGTTTTAATCATAAATATTGGATCCCTAATAAAAAAAGTGTAATTTTGGTCCTATAAAAAAAATCTCAATTTTTTAATCTCTAAATTTTTTATTTATAATCTTTAAGTCCTTAATTTGAAAAGTTAATTTTTTTTTGTTGTAAAAAAGTGATATTTTTAGTCCTATAAAATCATAATAGAAATTAAAAGTAAATAAAAAAAATAGAAACAAAACCTAATGTGTTGTAGTTTTATAGTAATTAAAAATATATTTAATAAAAAATCACCATTATTTTATTATATTATAAAAATTAAAAAATTTAGAACCCTCAGTTGGTGAGAGCCTTGTGCTATTAAGCAGTTTGCAGAACCCAATAGTCAGCCCTGATTGGTTGTTTCTTGACTTTCACAACCTCCAATACAAAGCCTATCCTTTTTTTTTCCCATTACTAGGCGTTTCAACAAATTGGTCTTTGATGGAATTCTATTGTGAAGAACTTGCCAAGAAAACACCACTACCTTCAAAGGGACAAGCTTATGCATAAATGTTTAAAGTCAACATTCAACTCTTCTTTGAGCAATAAACTTTTATACGCCGATTTCACTAAATACATCTCAGTCGGGTCATAAGAGAAGTGCGAGCATCATCTACTTTTGGTCAAGAGCAACTACACAAGTGAGTTAGACACCACATCTTAATCCAAAACCTTAAGAGAGTGGGTTTATGATTATATGTTGTTACAAAACAATCCCATCATCATCTCCCACCAAATCCACTCACTTTTTCTAGTTCTGTTTTAAGTTGCACCTCTAACTCCTTCTCCCATATGACAACTCTCTTCTCCACCTCAAATTCCAATCCAACTGATTTTCAACCTCTTATCTCAACTCACTCATTTTAGCCTCCATATCCAAAGATAACGAGAACAATATAGCAAACCTCCTTCCAAGGTTTCCTCCATCCAACCACCCACCCCCCTAAAAATAAGTATCTTCCTCTAACCTTATAACTTTCTTTAACTCCATTACAAACCAATTAGAATTAAAAAAAAAAAGCACCACCTCTTTCCATACTTTTTACATCCCCTCCACCATCTAGACATAATCCCACCACCTTCAAACAACACTCCTGCTATTTCCCTATACTTACTCTTAACACACCTATACCAAAAATTGTCCTTCTTGCCCCTCATCCTTCAACTCCATTTCTCCAACAAAGCCATGTTAAAAGCGCTCAAATTTTTTATGTCTAACACCCTAAATTCCTTTGCAGTGCAAATCTTATCCCATTTAACTCAATTTATTTTTCTGAAATCCTCACTCACACCCCATAATTTTTTTTTTCAAAAAGAGAGTTAAGTTTTACAATAATATCTAACAGAGCTTTGAAGATGGACATACAATCAATTGATAACGCTGAAAGAACTTAATAAAGTAGAACAACACGACCGCCAATAGACAAGTTTTTGCTTCTCCATCCAGACAAGCGATTTTTCACTTTTGTAATCACTGGATCCCACATATTTTAGAGTAGGAATTTGCTCCCACAGGCAGACCCAAATACATAAAACGAATTGTACCTACTTTACGATTTAACAAGTTTGGTATCTTATGCAGCCAAACACTGGGAACGTTGATACCAATCAACCTTCTTTTGTGAAAATCAAGTTTTAATCTCGACAGCGATTCAAATAGTTGTATAATGACCTTTATCGCTAGGATGTTTTCCCAATTGACTAACCATCAGTAGAGTATTATATGCGAATTGAAGATGGGAGATTTGATCCTTTTGTTGATCGAATCTATATCCCTCAATTTTTTCAATCTCTACCAAATTACTCATCAATGCACCCAACCCTTCAACAACAATGAGAAGCAAGAAAGGTGATATGGTCCTCTTATCTCAACTCTCTACGGATCCTAAATTCAGAGGTTCGACGACAATAACTGATATTGTAGTTGTACTCAAACACTCAGACATCTATTTGATCTTAAAAATCCATAGATCACAACATCTCTTGAAGGAAGTGTTGGAACCAAATTGGTTTTATACTTAGAGTTTTGATGGTAATAAAAATATGTTATGAGAACAATATATTTGACTTCAAAGAATATGAAAGAATATTTGTGTTTTTGAAGAGAATCTAAAATAAGATTTGATTTAGATTTATAAATTGAAGAAAATCTAAAATAAAATTTGATTCAATTTTATAATTGAAGAAAATTTAAAATATGATTTGACTCAGATTTATAGTTGAAGAAAATCTTAAATAAGATTTGATTCAGATTTATAATTGAAGAAAATCTAAAATTAGATTTGATTTCAATTTATAATTAAAGAAAATATTTGATCAAGTTGAAAAAAAGATATGGTCAAGATTTGAAGAAGATTTGATCAAGATTTGAAGAAGATTTGTAAAAGATTTAATCAAGATTTATCTACAACAAAATATGAACAAAATTAATCTGACAAATTTACAAACTTAATATGAACAAAATACAAAGATAATCAATCTGAAGAATTTACAAACTCAAATCTGAAGAAGATACAATTCAGAATTAAACAAGGACTAAATTGAAGCCCAAATTTTAACTAAAAATAGATACTCTAGGCTGAAGAAGAAGAACATCAAAAATCAAAAAGAGTAGAAGAACTCATAAGCTAAAAATTTCAAATTCATCTTGGAGTTCAAAGAGATAAACACTTGTTCAAGTTAGAAATATTTTTCAAGTGTTATTTTCTTAGTGTGTAGAGTTATTATTATTATCAACTTTGTTAGAAGCAAACAGTTAAAGTTCCTTCTTCAATATGGGGTTGTCAAGTTGTTAGGAGAAGACTAGATTGTAGGGTCAAAGTGGTTAGTTCCTCAAAAGTCTGGGATTGTCAAGCTGTTTGGGAAGACTAGCTTGGAGGGTAAGATATTTTGTAATTTAAGGTATTTGAATTAGTGGATGAAAGTCTTCTCAATGAGGAGACTGAATGTAGTCAAGTTAGTGGTAAATCAGGATAAATCTATGTGTCAAATTATTTATGCTTTCATTGTTTGCTGCCTCTGAATCAGATTGCTTCTTATCTAAGTAATTCATACAAACCAACTAACCTTCATCAAATTAGCAAAAAGTTATCAACTTTGGCAAACATAATTCAACCCCCTTCTCGTGTTTGCACCTTCAAGAAGTTATTGAAGGTGCAAACATGAGAAGAGGGTTGAATTGTGTTTGTCAAACTTGATTTCTTTTGCTGTTTTGTTGAATGTTAATGTGAATTATTCGATATATAACTAATCAGATTCAACAGCGGATAATAATAACATAATAACACAACAATTTATACTGGTTCATCGTTAACTAGGCTACGTCCAGTCCCTTCCTCTAGAAGGCATTTTCACTAATTCAAACTCCTTTGAATTACAACACCACTGACCCTACAAGCCAGTCTTCCCAAACAGCCTAACAACCCCAGACTTTTGAGGAACAACAACACCTTGACTATACCAGCCAAGTCTTCTCAAACAGTCTAACAACCCCAAACTTTTGAGGAACAACAACACCTTAACTAAACCAGCTAAATCTTCTCAAACAGCTTGACAACCCCAGACTTTTGAGGAACGATAACAACACCTTGACTCTACAAGTCAAGTCTTCTCCTACCAATCTGACAACCCTAGATTGAAGAAGGAATCTACACCACTATCGGGTTATATAATAAAGGTTTGAAACTTTGCAACGTTGCTTATGGAAAGCTGTTTGCTGCACTTATTTTTGCACTCTTTTATTGCTTTTGGAAAGCTGATTGTTGCACTGTATTTCTCTCTCAAAAACACTTAGAAAATATTGCTCTTGCTCATTTGTGTTTCTCTCTTTTGAACTCTCAGATAACTTTGAATTGAAGCTTGAGTTCTTGTGTTTTTCAATGCTTTATTCTTCAGCATTAAGCCTCTATTTATAGTTGAACTTTAGGGTTTCACTGATGCTTTACTTTAGGAGTGTATTTTGATTAATCTGTTTTGAGCATTTTGCTCCGCTTCTGTTTTGAGCATTTTTCTCAGATTCTGTTTTGAGCCTTTTTCTCCAATTCTGTTTTGAGCATTTTTCTTAGATTCTGTTTTGAGCATTTTTCTCAGATTTTGTTTTGAGCATTTTTCTCAGATTCTGTTTTGAGCATTTTTCTCTGACAGATTCATCTGACGATATCCTCTAGAGATATCCTCTGGTGACATCATCCTTTGATTTCTGCTTCTGGTGACTTCATCTTCTGGTGACATCATCTGGTGACGTCATCATCTGATTTCTGCTTCTGGTGACGTCATCTTCTGATATATTCTTTTGATGACATTTTTCATTCTTCTTCTAAGTCAAATATGTTATTTTCATAAAATACATTTGTTAACATCAAAACTTTAATTGCAAGAACCAACTTGATTCCAACAATCTCCCCCTTTTTGATGATGACAAACATTGTATTTTTGATAATAATTTTTCTTTCTTTTGACTTTGTCTCCCCCTAAGACTAAGCTTCATTTTATATTTTCTCCCCCTAAGTCTAATGCCTAGATATCAAATACATCATACATCATCTTCTCCTCCTTTCAAATAAATAATCTTCTCCCTTGGATATTTTATCAAATATTACATCTTTTCCCCCTTTGTCATCAGACAAAAAGGATTGAATGAAGAAAAGAGATCCTCTGTTTTTTTTTCTTTTCTTTTTTTATATATAAAAGTACACGAAAAATAAAATAACATAAAAATTAAACTAAGCTATTAGGTTAGGGATGAAAATAAGATTAAGGTTTTTCTTGATGAATTCAAACCTATCTTCAAGTAGTGGTTTAGTGAATATGTCAGCCCATTGATGATTAGTATCTACAAATTGAATGTTAAGTACCCCTTTTTGAACATAATCTCTGATGAAGTGGTGTTTGATGTCTATGTGTTTGGCTCTAGAATGTAGGATAGGGTTTTTGGTTAGGCAAATTGCAGAGGTGTTATCACAATAGATGGGTATGTTGGATTCTAATATTTTGTAGTCTTCAAGTTGATGGTTCATCCAGAGTAGTTGAGAGCTGCAGCCAGCTGCTGAAATGTATTCAGCCTCTGCTGTTGACATGGCAATGGTGTGTTGTCTCTTACTGGACCACAAAATTAAATTGTCTCCTAAAAAGGTACAATAGCCACTGGTGCTTTTTCTTTCAAGTTTATCTCCAGCATAGTCAGAATCACAGTATCCACTCAGTTTGTGTAGGAGTTTTCTTGTAAAACAAGGTGAGGTTGGTAGTGCCTTTTAGGTATCTAAGGATTCTCTTAATAGCAGTCAGATGAGATTCTCTATGATCAGATTGAAATCGAGCACATACACACACACACACTAAATATGATATCAGGTCTAGAAGCAGTAAGGTAGAGTAATGATCCTATCATTCCTCTGTAGATTTTCTGGTCAACTTTTGTTCCTGATTCATCTTTATCATGTGAACAAGTAGGATGCATTGGTGTAGCCATAGGTTTGCAATCACTCATCTTAAACTTCTTGAGAAGTTCCTTTGTATATTTAGTTTGGTGAATGTAAATACCTTCTGAACTTTGTTGAATTTGTATTCCTAGAAAGAACTTAAGTTCTCCCATCATACTCATTTAAAATTCATGCTGCATTAATTCAGAAAATTCTTGACAAAGAATACCATTAGTAGATCCAAAAATAATATCATCAACATAATTTGAATGATTAGAATATCATTGTCTATTGATCGGCTAAACAAATTATTGTTTATATATATCACTGAAATACTCCACATAGGTCATGTTGATTTCTCACCAGAATTCAGCACTGCACTAAAAACAAAGAAACGACACAAAACTCCGAAAAATCTCTACTTAATCAACGAAATAAGAACATAAGTATTTTTATTAAACCTAAGAACTAGAATCAACAAAATATATCAAATAAATCATTAAATTAACTAATGATTGAAGATAAATAAGACTAACATCCATTTGAAATAACCATTGAGAAAAACACTTTTAACATCCATTTGAAATAATTTGATATTATTATTTGCAGCAAAGGACAATAAGATACAAATAGCTTCTAACTTGGCCACTCGAGCAAATGTCTCAGTGTAATCAATGCCCCCTTGTTGACTGTAACCTTGTGCCACAAGCCTTGCCTTGTTTCTGACTACTTCACCCTTTTCATTTAGCTTATTTCTGAAGACCCACTTGGTTCCCACAATGTTCTTCTCTGGTCTTGGAACTAGATGCCAAGCATCATTCCTCTTAAATTCATTTAACTCTTCCTGCATTGTAATATTCGATCCATCATTTGCCAATGCTTCACTAAAAGATGTAGGCTCAATCGATGAGATTAAACCAAACATACTTATATCTTTTAATGATGATCTGGTTCTTAAAGAATCACTTCCACTTCCAATGATAAGATTTTCAGGATGAGATGACTGGTATTTCCATCCAGATTTCTTTTCTGACTTCTCATGACTGGTTCTGATTTGATCAGATTCATCCTTTGAAGATGTATCACATGCTTCTGACTTGCTTGTATCCTTCACTTCTCCAAATTCTGCTGGTTTATCTGCTTCTGCTGGTTTGTCTATTTCTGATTCCTCTGGTTGTGTTAAATCTGTAATATCAACATCTTGCTTTGACTTTGTAGTGTCAAGCTGTTTGTCATTAAATTTAACATGTATAGATTCCTCTACAATATGAGTTTCAGTATTAAACACCCTATAAGCTTTAGATCTTTCAGAGTATCCAATTAAGATACACTTTTGAGATCGAGAATCAAACTTACCAATAATATATTTAGTATTTAGCATATAACAGATACAACCAAATTGTTTAAAATAAGAAATGTTAGGCTTTTTACCTTTCCACAATTCATATGGTGTTTTATTCAACATAGATCTAATAAAGACTCTATTTTGAATATAACATGCAGTGTTGATTGCTTCAGCCCAAAAATGTTTTGCAACATTTAAATCATTTAACATAGTTCTGGCCATGTCTTGGAGTTATCTATTTTTTCTTTCTACAACTCCATTCCGTTGTGGTGTTCTAGGAGAAGAAAAGTTGTGAGAGATTCCATTCTCATCACAGAAACTTTCAAAGAATTTGTTCTCAAATTCTACTCCATGATCACTTCTAATTGACACTATCTTAAAACCTTTTTCATTCATGACTTGTTTACAAAATGTCATAAATACAATATGGCATTCATCTTTACTTCTTAGAAATTTTACCCATGTCCACCTAGAGTAATCGTCTACTATAACAAAGCCATATTTCTTTCCATTTAGAGATGCTACTTGTTGGAACCAAGTTGGTTCTTGCAATTAAAGTTTTGATGTTAGCAAATGTATTTTATGAAAATAACATATTTGACTTAGAAGAAGAATGAAAAATGTCACTAGAAGAATAGATCTTTAGATGACGTCACTAGAAGCAGAAATCAGAGGATGACGTCACCAGAGGATGTCACCAGAAGATGACATCACCAGAGGATATGTCCAGAGGATATCATTAGAGGAATCGGTTAGAGAAAAATGCTCAAAACAGAATCTGAGAAAAATGCTCAAAACAGAATATGAGAAAAATGCTGAAAATAGAATTGGAGCAAAAGACTCGAGAAACAAAATCTAGCAAAAAATATGCTCAAAACAGAATATGAGAAAAATGCTCAAAATAGAATTGGAGCAAAAGACTCGAGAAACATAATCTAGCTAAAAGTATGCTCAAAATAGAAGCGGAGCAAAATGCTTAAAACAGATCAGTGAGCAAAAGACTCAAAACAGAATTTGAGCAAACTACTCCAGAATATTCTCAAAATAGATTAATCGAAATACACTCAAGAAGTAAAGCATCAGTGAAGTCCTAAAGTTCAACTATAAATAGAGACTTAATGCTGAAGAATAAAGTATTGAAAAACACAAGAACTCAAGCTTCAATTCAAAGTTATCTGAGAGTTCAAAAGAGAGAAACACAAATGAACAAGAGCAATATTTTCTAAGTGTTTTTGAGAGAGAAATACAGTGCAACAATCAGCTTTCCAAAAGCAATACAAGAGTGCAAGAATAAGTGTAGCAAACAGCTTTCTAAAAGCAAAGTTGCAAAGTTCCAAACCTTTATTATAGTGGTGTAGATTCCTTCTTCAATCTGGGGTTGTCAAATTGGTAGGAGAAGACTTGGCTAGTTTAGTCAAGGTGTTGTTATTCCTCAAAAGTCTGGGGTTGTCAGGCTGTTTGAGAAGACTTAGCTGGTTTAGTTAAGGTGTTGTTGTTCCTCAAAAGTCTGGGGTTGTCAGGCTGTTATGGAAGACTGACTTGAAGGGTCAGTGGTGTTGTAAATCAAAGGAGTTTGAATTAGTGAAAAGGCCTTATGGAGGAAGGGACTGGACGTAGCCTAGTTAACGGTTAACCAGTATAAATTGATGTGTTATTATGTTATTATTATCCGCTGCTGAATTTGATTAGTTATTTATCGAATAATGCAAATCAACATTTAACAAAACAACAAAAGTATTTAAGTTTGACAAACACAATTCAACCCCCTTCTTGTGTTTGCACCTTCAAATGGTATGAGAGCTCGGTCTCAAGGCTGAGCACTTTACAGTGTTTGAGGAAAGATCCAAGGGATCAACATGTCCGGATTCAATGAAGAAGCTAGTGGTGGAAACATCAACAGACCACCTCTGTTTGATGGAGAACGATTTGAATACTGGAAGGACATGCTGAGAAGTTTTTTTATTTCACAAGATCCTGAACTTTTGGGTTTGGTGGAAGATGGTTATACTGTTCCAAAAGATGTTGATGGTATTAAAATTTCCAGAAGAGATATGGATGTTGATCAGAAGAAAATGTTCAAGTTGCATCCCAAATCCAGAACGTTCATCATCAATGCAATCACGTTCAAAGAGTTCGACAAATGCACTAACAGAGAAACAACAAAGAGCATCTATGATAGTCTGATTCTGACTTACGAAGGCAGTAAGCAAGTCTAAGAAGCAAAGGCTAACATTCTAGTCAAGAAGTACGAGTTATTCAAGATGGAAGAAGATGAAGATATTTAAACTATGTTTTCCAGATTCCAGACTTTAGTATCAGGATTAATGGTACTAGACAAGAGCTACACTACTGCTGATCATGTAAGGAAAATACTTTGAAGTCTGACAATCAAGTGGAGACCAAAGATTACTGCTATTCAAGAAGCTAAAGATCTGAATACTCTAAAGCTGGAAGAATTAATCAGCTCCCTCAGATCACATGAAAGTGAATTGGAAGAAGATGAACCCAAGAAGAAGAACAAAACTCTGGCCCTGAAATCCAAGCAGAAGAAGGCTATGAAAGCAACATCAGAAAATAGTGATTCAGACGATCAAAGTCTGAACTCAGAGGAAGAAGAAATTGTTTTCTTATCCAGGAAGTTCAGAAAGATGTGGCATAACAGAAGGAATAAATTTGCCCAGAGATATTCCAATCAGTCCAACAAAGGAAGTGATGATACAAATGACAAGAAAGGTATCATCTGCTACGGATGCAATGAATCTGGACATATCAAGTCAGAATGTCCAAATATGGAGAAAGGGAAGTACCAGAGGAAAGATTTTAGAACTAAGAAGAAAAACATGATGGCTACATGGGATGATTCTGATGAATCTTCTGAAGATGAGCAAGCAGATTTGGCTATGATGGCTCACACCAACTCTGGATCCAACACAGAATCTGATTCTGGAAGAGAATCAGAAGATGATGAAATTAAGGTATATTCTGAATTCACTCGATCTGATTTGATTACTGTTCTGAATGATTTTTTAAACAGTAATTACAAATTATCTTTAAAAATGAAAACTCTTAAGAAAGAAAATACAAATCTAATAGAAGAAGTTAATGTTTAAAAAAATCAGATTGCAGAATTTAAAACAGAAAGTATCATTCTTGAAATTGATATTGCAGAATTGAAAACAGAGAATGTATGCTTGAAAAACAGTTTGCTGAACTTAAAGTTGAAAGTTTAAATCTGAAAAATAATCATAATTCAACAACAATTGAAAATACCACAAGTAATTCTGATATGCATGAACAAGTTCTTCAAGAATTTCTTGATAGTGGTATTGAAAGAAGCAAATATGCTTATATGATTTATGGAGTCAGTAGGAATGGAAATAGAGGTATAGGATTTGAAGAAACTATAAATGAACCTAAACCTGTGCTTAAACCTGTTCCCCCTGATATTGTGTGTGCTGTTTGTTACAAGAAAGGTCATTTCAAAGTGTCTTGTCCTATGCTAAATAAAAGGGAAAACAAGAAACTTTTCGAGACTAACAAACCTGGACCTAACCAGATTTGGGTACCAAAAGTTAAAATTGTTGATGTTGCAGATGTTCTGAGCAACCAAAGTGAAACACCAGTCATGGTGCCTGGTAAATGGATGCTGGCAATATATGAAGGGAAAAAGGTTTATGTTCCAACATATATCAAGCAGAAGCAAAGTAACTCTGGTGGAAGAAGAACTGGTAAATACAATACCTATCAGAACTAGAACCAGAATCATAGGAGGAACATGAAATATCAAAGAAATCACACATATCACACAAATCAAAACAGACAGAGAAATCATACATATCAACGAAACTGGAACTACCAGAAGAAACAAAATTATCATCAGTTCCAGAATCATCAGAGGAACTTGATATATCACCAGAAAGAGAATAATCGGAATCAAGAGAGTTCTTCAAATACTCCAGTGGAATTCATCAAGACTACAAACCTGGAAGGAAATTCAAATTCCTTCATCCAGACTCTCTAATCACAGAATATGCAAGTTCATAATCTGAAAACCTGAAAAGAAGAAATACGAGGGTTTTCAGAGTGAAACTAAAACTGGTCATATAGGTATGTTGCAGTTTCTCAAATATTTAAAGGAACCATGTGATCCACAAGAATTGAACACTTCAGCATAAACAACATGCTAGTGGTTTTAAAAAACAAGCAGAAACCACCAGAAGCAGAATTAAGGTTAACCTGAACTAGAGGAAACTGATGCTAGTTTACCAGAACCAGAGGAAACCGAAGCTAGTTTACCAGAACTAGAGGAAACTGAAGCTGGTTTACTAGAACTAGAGGAAACCGATGCAGGTTTACTAGAACCAGAAGCTGATACAGATCTACCAGAACCAAAAGCTGATGTAGACAAACCAAGAGAGCTTGAAAATATGGAAGATGAAAGAAGAACCTGACAAGTCTTCAGAGGATAAATCTGAAGATAAGTTAGAAAGAAAAGATAGATCACTCCAAGACATGGCCAGAACTATGTTAAATGATTTAAATGTTGCAAAACATTTTTGGGCTGAAACACCGTATGAATTATTGAAGAAGTGAAGGATACAAGCAAATCAGAAGCATGTGACACATCTTCAAAGGACGAATCCGATCAAATCAGAATTAGTTGTGAGAAGTTAGAAGAGAAATCTGGATGGAAATATCAGTCATCTCATCCTGAAAATCTGATCATTGGAAGTGGAAGTGATTCTTTAAGAACCAGATCATCATTAAAAGATATGTCTATTTGGTTTTGTAAGACCCTTAATTTTTAAATTAAAATTATGGATGTAATATTAAGTGTATTTTGGGGATATTTCGTAAAATATTTAATATATGTATGTTTTGAGTAAATACATATATATTAATATTGATTTTGGAAAATGAATTAAGATTATTGGATGAAGAGTAAATTAATTACGAGTAATTAAATTAACAGACAGTTAATTAAGGGATTATCGGCTAATTGCGACGAGAGTGGTTAAGTGCTGAGGATCAGACAAGTGTCGAGTGAGGTGGCACCCACACAAGTCTATATATAGGAGTGAGAAGGATGGGTAAAATCAGAACACCATTCCTCCTCCATACTGCATGTAACAGTACCCACCTTCTCCCTTCCCTTCCCAGTCTGAATTCTGTTCACGATTCAAAAAAAAAAGAAGAGGGAGTTCCTCAAAAGTGACATTAATTAGAAATCCAAGCACCAAACCAGAAAACCCCAGTACAAAAGTTGTTCCATTCCTCATTCCGGAGCTAGAGAACCCATTTTCGTAGCAGCAAACGCAAGCGGGAGTTTCGCCGATTTTTGACGCGTAAATGGGAACGAAAACAGAAACGTGATCAGTAGCAGAAACGCAACAAGGTAAGGGCACCTTCCACTTTCTAGTTGCATTAGGACTGTAAATGCATAACTGTCATGACATTACTGATGTTTTCATCATTGTTTAAAGACAAACTGTTTTTGCAATGACATTTTGGAAAAAAATGAAGAAAATGCATTCTATTGATGTGTAA
The DNA here is from genome assembly GCA_037974295.1 of Cicer cuneatum. Taxonomy (NCBI): domain Eukaryota; kingdom Viridiplantae; phylum Streptophyta; class Magnoliopsida; order Fabales; family Fabaceae; genus Cicer; species Cicer cuneatum. The sequence goes on from JBBPBO010001984.1 coordinate 11,536,465, forward strand.
TGATTCTGTGATGGTTGTTGTTTGGTTGAATGCAGTAATGTTGTTTTGTTTATGTGGGAAAGTCGAAAAATGTCTTGCATGTTATTTTGAAGATGATCAAAATGCATATTTTTAAAACTGTTGTGCTGGTTGTTATAAAATGCGAAAATGCACTCTGTTGGTGTTTTGGTGTATGTGATGCTTGCTGTTTGGATGAATGTGTTAATGTTGTTCTGATGGTGTGAGAAAGCTGAAAATGCTTTGCATGTTGTGATTGGTTATGTAAGAATGCTGGAAATACTCTGCATGTTGTTTTGAGAAATGCTCAAAATGTAAACGTTTGGAAATGCATGTTCTTTTATGAGTTTGATTTTCTGTTTGGGGGGATTTAAGCAAAACTGTGATGTTGCTTTTGGTGTTGATGATTTTGTTTGTATTCTGTTGATGAAAATCTGGTGTTGCTGATGTTTTCAAAATAGAAGGATTTTAAATGATGAAAATGTTTTTCTGGAAAAGTTGTTATTGATGAAAAATGCATGAGTTTTGTGGTTCAAAAGAATGCTGAATCTGTTTTGGTGTTTTGTTGGTTTTTCAAAAGAAAAAGTTTGAAAATATGTTGAAGTCTAAGGAAAATTTTCACTGAATTCAAAGGTGTATTCGAATACAGCATGAGTGTATTCGAATGCAACCTGCCAAGCTTCTGTTTTACTCAAGTTTTCAAACTTGTATTCGAATACGGGCATCGATATTCGAATACAGAGGAAGGATTTTTGCTTTTGACTTAGCATCTGAATTCGATTACGACTCTGTCGTATTCGAATACAAAAGTGAAATTTTACACTGTATTCGCATCTGTATTCGACTACAACAGTCTCGTATTCGAATACAGGATGCTAACTTTCACAGTTTTTGCTTATGTATTCGAATACAAGGGAGCTGTATTCGAATACAGATTCAGGTTTTTCCAGAAACTCAAGTTTTAGCTTCTGTATTCGAATACAGATTCGTGTTTTCCAAAAAATCAAATTTTAAACACTGTCATGTGAATCTTAAAGTATTGGGAACATTGAGAAGGGTTAAAATGATTTAAAATGGAGTCTTTGAAATAGTTTTTTTTGAAGAGGAGATGATGATGTTTTGGAAACCTTTAATGACCTGGGAGAAAATGCTGAGTTACACTGTTTTTGTTCTCTGTATTCGAATACAAGTATGCCATATTCGAATACAGAGTGTTAAATTGTAGTTTTATGCTTCTGTATTCGAATACAAGGGAGTTGTATTCGAATACAGATTCGTGTTTTTCAGAAAACCAAAGTTTTAAACAATTGTTTTATAAACCCTAAGTGTTGGGGAATATTGGAAACGTTTGTGATGAATTAAAATGGAATTTTTGTGATAGTTTGAAGTGGTGGTGATGAAGTTTTTGAGATTTTACTGATGTAGCGAAAAATACTAGTTTTGCACTGTGACAGCCTCTGTATTCGAATACAAGGAAGCTGTATTCGAATACAGAGTGTTAATTCTGCACTGTTTTTTGCTTCTGTATTCGAATACTGAGAAGTTGCATTCGAATACATATTCGTATTTTCCAGAAAACTCAATTTTAAACACTGTTTTATGAATTTTAAGAGTTGGGGGAAAGGCTTATGATAATTAAGAATGGAATTTTGAGATAATGTAAATTGATAATGATTGCTTGAATGTTTAATCATTTATGTGTTGATGATGAAATTAATTGTGTTGAGAGGTTTTGGGAAAATGATGGAAAGGTTGAATTTTCCTGATAATGCATACTGTTTCAGTGAAGAGAAAACACTGCATATTCATGCATTTCATAAGTCAGGTGGTGACCGTGATGGGCCACAGAGTAATGCGGTAACCGTGATGGTCCGCGAAGTTAAGTAGTAACCACAGTAGTGGGCTACGGAATGGCCGCGTGTTCGTGGTGGTCCATTCTATCCGTGCGAGGATTTAACTTCTATGTATTCGGCATGTGAGAGGCTAATACACGTGAAAGTAGTAACCGTGATGGATTGTAGAGTGGCCGCGTGTTCGTGGTGGTCCATTCTATCCGGTCTACGGAATGGCCGCGTGTTCGTTGTGGTCCATTCAAATACGTAAAACGTGCTGGTCTGTTGAGCAACTGCACTGGTGCTGATCTGTTGAGCGATTGCACCCTGGTTTTCAGGGCCGTTAAAGTCAAACATATTTAAATTGTGCTGGTCTATTGAGCGCCTGCACCTTGGTAATTCCAAGAAGTTGAATACATGAGCATATACATATTGCATCGGGGGGATTGATTTGGTTATATGATGATGATTGGTAATTCCAAGAAGTGATGTGTGTAAGTACGTTATAAAATCTGAATTTCTGATAAATGATTGTGATTGTTGAAGTAATGGCTGTACTTACAACAGGTCTTCCATATTAATTAGTTGCTGTTTGAAAAAGCATATATGTCATGAAATTACAGATGAGCATCCTTAATTTTCATCATCGTTATATGAAATGCCATGAATATATTGATTATTGTCATTATAAATGCTATGTGTTATGTGTTAATTTCGGCCACTGACCCTTTACTATTATTGTGGAAATTGGGTTTTGCCCTCAGATGAACCCCAAACCCATCCCACCAACGGTTACACTAACGACGGAGACGTCGTTAGTTTTCCTTGATCTTGACGTACGCAGTATTGGTTGACAACGCAGAGGGACAGACAGCTGGGTGAAGATGAGACTTGTAGAGAATACGGTGGAAACCGTGCTACTGTAGCCTTAGTGCATGATCAGTTAGATTTGATGTATAGGATTTTGAGCTGGAAAATGTACTTTGTTTTAATTTGGGAATTATTGAAGCACTTTTCCGCTAAAACATTCCGCACTCTGATATTTTCTTCTGAGATGTTATGACACCGATATTTTGAAATGTATTAATGTTATTATTAATTCCCAAAGTTAAGTACTTAGTAATATTATGATGAAGTTATTTAATTACGTTCATCGATTAAATTACGACGTACTATTTTTTGAAATGAATTAAAGGAAATTTTATTTCAATTCTTTTGAAGTAATGAATTGGAAAATCATTTTAATTATTTATTTAAAAAAAAATACACTCGCGCTGTGTTTTAAACTCAGGGTGTTACAGGTGTAATCTCATCGATTGAGCCTATATCTGTTAGTGAAGCATTAGCAGATGATGGATGGATTATTGCAATGCAAGAAGAGTTAAATGAATTTAAGGGGAATGATGTTTGGGATCTAGCTCCAAGACCAGAAAAGAACATTGTTGGAACCAAGTGGGTCTTTAGGAATAAGCTAAATGAAAAAGGTGAAGTTGTCAGAAACAAGGCAAGACTTGTGGTACAAGGTTACAGTAAGCAGGAGATATTGACTACACTGAGACTTTTGCTCCAGTGGCCAGAATTTTCTAAATTGATGCAGTAGGAATTTCAAATGAGCATGATGGGAGAACTTAAGTTCTTTCTAGGAATACAAATTCAGCAAAGTCCAGAAGGTATTTACATTCACCAAACTAAATATAGAAAGGAACTTCGCAAGAAATTTAAGATGAGTGATTGGAAACCTATGGCTACACCAATGCATCCTACTTGTTCAATTGATAAAGATGAATCAGGAAAAAAAGTTGACCAGAAAATTTATAGAGGAATGATCGGATCATTAATCTACCTTACTGCTTCTAGACCTGATATCATATTTAGTGTGTGTGTATGTGCTAGATTTCAATCTGATCCTACAGAATCTCATTTAACTGCCGTTAAGAGAATCCTTAGATACCTAAAAGGAACTACCAACCTCACCTTGTTCTACAAGAAAAATCCTACATACAAACTGAATGCATACTGTGACTCTGATTATGCTAAAGCTAAACTCGAAAGAAATAGTACAAGTGAAAACTGCACATTCTTAGGAGAAAATTTAATATCCTGGACAAGCAAGAGATAAAACACCATTGCCATGTCAACAACAGAAGCTGAATACATTTCAGCAGCTGACTGCAGCTCTCAACTACTCTGAATGAAGCATTAACTTGAAGACTACAAAATATTAGAATCCAACATACCCATCTATTGTGATAACACCTCTGCAATTTGCCTAACCAAAAACCATATCCTGCATTCTAGAGCCACACACATAGAGATCAAACACCACTTCATCAGAGATTATGTTCAAAAAGGGGTACTTAACATTCAATTTGTAGACACTGATCATCAATGGACTGACATATTCACTAAACCACTACCTGAAGATAGGTTTGAATTCATCAAGAAAAACCTTAATCTTATCTTCATCCCTAACCTAATAGCTTAGTTTAATTTTTTGTATGTTATTTAATTTTTCGTGTACTTTTAAATTAAAAAAATAGAGGATCTCTTTTCTTCATTCAATCCTTTTTGTCTGATGACAAAGGGGGAGAAGATGTAATATTTGATAAAATATCCGAGGGAAAAGATGATGTATTTGAAAGGAGGAGAAGAAGATGTATGATGTATTTGATATGATATCTGGGCATTAGACTTAGGGGGAGAAAATATAAAATGAAGCTTAGTCTTAGGGGGAGTCAAAGTCAAAAGAAAGAAAAAGTTTTATCAAAAATACATTGTTTGTTATCATCAAAAAGGGGGAGATTGTTGGAACCAAGTTGGTTCTTGCAATTAAAGTTTTGATGTTAACAAATGTATTTTATGAAAATAACATATTTGACTTGGAAGAAGAATGAAAAATGTCACCAGAAGAATAGATCAGAAGATGACGTCACCAGAAGCAGAAATCAGATGATGACATCACCAGAGGATGTCACCAGAAGATGACGTCACCAGAGGATATGTCCAAAGGATATCATCAGAGGAATCTGTAAGAGAAAAATGCTCAAAACAGAATCTGAGAAATATGCTCAAAACAGAATCTGAGAAAAATGCTCAAAACAGAATATGAGAAAAATGCTTAAAATAGAATTAGAGCAAAAGACTCGAGAAATAGAATCTAGCTAAAAATATGCTTAAAATAGAATCTTAGAAAAATGCTCAAAACAGAATTGGAGCAAAAGACTCGAGAAACAGAATCTAGCTAAAAGTATGCTTAAAACAGAAGAGGAACAAAATGCTCAAAACAGATCAGTGAGCAAAAGACTCAAAACAGATTCTGAGCAAACTACTCCAGAATATTCTCAAAACAGATTAATCGAAATACACTCCAGAAGTAAAGCATCAGTGAAGTCCTAAAGTTCAACTATTAATAGAGACTTAATGTTGAAGATTAAAGTATCGAAGAAGACAATAACTCAAGCTTCAATTCAAAGTTATCTGAGAGTTCAAAAGAGAGAAACACAAATGAACAAGAGCAATATTTTCTAAGTGTTTTTGAGAGAGAAATACAGTGCAACAATCAGCTTTCCAAAAGCAATACAAGAGTGCAAGAATAAGGGTAGCAAACAGCTTTCCAGAAGCAACGTTGCAAAGTTCCAAACCTTTATTATAGTGGTGTAGATTCCTTCTTCAATATGAGGTTGTCAGATTGGTAGGAGAAGACTTGGCTGGTTTAGTCAAGGTGTTGTTATTCCTCAAAAGTCTGCTGTTGTCAGGCTGTTTGAGAAGACTTAGCTGATTTAGTTAAGGTGTTGTTGTTCCTCAAAAGTCTGGGGTTGTCAGGCTGTTTCAGAAGACTGACTTGAAGGGTCAGTGGTGTTGTAATTCAAAGGAGTTTGAATTAGTGAAAAGGCCTTCTGGAGAAAGGGACTGGACGTAGCCTAGTTAACGGTGAACCAGTATAAATTGATGTGTTATTATGTTATTATTATCCGCTGCTGAATCTGATTAGCTATTTATCGAATAATTCAAATCAACATTTAACAAAACAGCAAAAGTATTTAAGTTTGACAAACACAATTCAACCCCCATTCTCATGTTTGCACCTTCACTACTTTCAATGGTCCAAACAGATCCATATGCAGAAGTTCAAGAGGTTTTGATGTAGTTACTGATTTCTTAGGAGTAAAGGAAATTTTGGTTTGTTTTCCCTTTTGACAGCCTTCACACAAGATTTCAGTTTTGTAACTAAGATTAGGTAGACCTCTTACTAACTTAAGTTTGTTCAATTATGAAATTGATCTAAAATTAGCATGACCTAATCTTTTGTGCCACATTAAATTCTCTTCATTTACTGACATAAGACATTTAACCTCTTGCTTTCCTAGACTAAACAGATTTATTTTATAAATATTATTTTGCTTCTGACCTGTGAAAAGCACAGATCCATCCTTCTGACTGATTGCCTTGCATGTCTTTTGATTGAATATGATATCATAATTGTTATCACTTAACTGACTTATCATCAACATAAATTTGAATGATCAGAATATCATTGTCTATTGATCGGCTAAACAAATTATTGTTTATTTGTCCTCTTTCAATGTTATTTTTAATTAAGAAATTACTGAGTCTATCATACCATGCTCTAGGTGCTTGTTTTAACCCATACAAGGATTTTCTAAGTTTAAAGACATGGTTATGAAATTCAGAATTTTCAAAACCTGGAGGTTGTTTAACATATACCTCTTCACTCAAATAACCATTGAGAAAAGCACTTTTAACATCCATTTGAAATAATTTAATATTATTATTTGCAGCAAAGGACAATAAGATATGAATAGCTTATAACCTGGCCACTGGAGCAAATGTCTCAGTGTAATCAATACCCTCTTGTTGACTGTAACCTTGTGCCACAAGCCTTGCCTTGTTTATGACTACTTCACCCTTTTCATTTAGCTTATTTCTAAAGACCCACTTGGTTCCCACAATGTTCTTCTCTGGTCTTGGAACTAGATCCCAAACATCATTCCTCTTAAATTCATTTAACTCTTCCTGCATTGCAATAATCCATCCATCATCTGCCAATGCTTCACTAACAGATGTAGGCTCAATCGATGAGATTAAACCAAACAGACTTATATCTTTTAATGATGATCTGGTTCTTAAAGAATCACTTCCACTTCCAATGATCAGATTTTCAGGATGAGATGACTGGTATTTCCATCCAGATTTCTCTTCTGACTTCTCATGACTGGTTCTGATTTGATTAGATTCATCCTTTGAAGATGTATCACATGCTTCTGACTTGCTGGTATCCTTCACTTCTCCAAATTCTGCTGGTTTATCTGCTTCTGCTGGTTTGTCTGTTTCTGATTCCTCTGGTTGTGTTAATTCTTTAATATCAACATCTTGCTTTGACTTTGTAGTTTCCAGCTGTTTGTCATTAAATTTAACATGTATAGATTCTTCTACAATATGAGTTTCAATATTAAACACCCTATAAGCTTTAGATCTTTCAGAGTATCCAATGAAGATACACTTTTGAGATCGAGAATCAAACTTACCAAGAATATCTTTAGTATTTAGCATATAACAGATACAGCCAAATTGTTTAAAATAAGAAATGTTAGGCTTTTTACCTTTCCAAAATTCATATGGTGTTTTATTCAACATAGATCTAATAAAGACTCTACTTTGAATATAACATGCAGTGTTGATTGCTTCAGCCCAAAAATGTTTTGCAACATTTAAATCATTTAACATAGTTCTGGCCATGTCTTGTAGTGATCTATTTTTTCTTTCTACAACTCTATTCTATTGTGGTGTTCTAGGAGAAGAAAAGTTGTGAGAGATTCCATTCTTATCACATAAAGTTTCAAAGAATTTGTTCTCTAATTCTCCTCCATGATCACTTCTAATTGACATTATCTTAAAACCTTTTTCATTCATGACTTGTTTACAAAATGTCATAAATACAGTATGGGATTCATCTTTACTTCTTAGAAATTTTACCCATGTCCACCTAAAGTAATTGTCTACTATAACAAAGCCATATTTCTTTCCATTTAGAGATGCTACTTTCACTGGTCCAAACAGATCCATATGCAGAAGTTCAAGAGGCTTTGATGTAGTTACTGATTTCTTAGGAGTAAAGGAACTTTTGGTTTGTTTTCCCTTTTGAAAGCCTTCACACAAGATTTCAGTTTTGTAACTAAGATTAGGTAGACCTCTTACTAACTTAAGTTTGTTCAATTCTGAAATTGATCTAAAATTAGCATGACCTAATCTTTTGTGCCACATTAAATTCTCTACATTTACTGACATAAGACATTTAACCTTTTGCTTTCCTAGACTAAGCAGATTTATTTTATAAATATTATTTTGCCTCTGACCTGTGAAAAGCACAGATCCATCCTTTTGACTGATTGCCTTGCATGTCTTTTGATTGAATATAATATCATAATTGTTATCACTTAATTGACTTATACTCAACAAGTTATGTTTAAGACCTTTAACAAACAAGACATCTTTAATAGAAGGAGAGTTACCATTACCAACTGTTCCTTGACCAATGATATGGCCTTTTTGCTTTCCTCCAAAAGTTACTGTGCCTCCTTTGCTTAATGTCAATTCTTAGAACATAAACCTTTTTCCCGTCATATGTCGCGAGCATCCACTGTCCAGGTACCATGACTGGTGTTTTAACTTGTTTGCTAAGGATATCTGCAACAAAAACAATTTTTCTTTTAGGTACCCAAATCTGGTTAGGTCCAGGTTTGTTAGTTTTGAAAAATTTCTTGTTTTTTCTTGTATTTAGCATAGGACAAGACACTTTGGAATGATCTTTCTTGTAACAACCAGTACACACTATATCGTAGGAAACAGGTTTAAATATAGGTTTAGGTTTAATTATTGTTTCTTCAAATCCTATACCTCTATTTCCATTTCTACTGACTCCATAAATCATAGAAGCATATTTGCTTCTTTCCATACCACTATCAAGAAATTCTTGAAGAACTTGTTCATCAAATCAGAATTACTTTTGGTATTTTCAATTGCTGTTAAATTATGATTATTTTTCAGATTTAAACTTTCATATTTAAGTTCAGCTAAACTATTTTTCAAGCATACATTCTCTGTTTTCAATTCTGCAATATCAGTTTCAAGAATGACACTTTCTGTTTTAAACTCTGCAATCTGATTCTTTAAAACATTAACTTCTTCTGTTAGATTTGTATTTTCTTGCTTAAGAGTTTTCAGTTTTAAAGATAATTTGTAATTACTGTTTAAAAAATCATTCAGAGCAGTAATCAAATCAGATCGAGTGAATTCAGAATATACCTTAATTTCATCATCTTCTGATTCTCTTCCAGAATCAGATTCTGTGTTGGATCCAGAGTTGGTGTGAGCCATCATAGCCATATCTGCTTGTTCATCTTCAGAAGATTCATCAGAATCATCCCATGTAGCCATCACGCTTTTCTTCTTAGTTCTGAAATCTTTCCTCTGGTACTTCCCTTTCTCCATATTTGGACATTCTGACTTGATATGTCCAGATTCATTGCATCCGTAGCAGATGATACCTTTCTTGTCATATGTATTGTAACACCCCGAGTTTAAAACACAGCGCGGGTGCATTTTTTTTTTTTTGAATTTAATAATTGAAATGAGTTTTCCCAAAATTATTTCAAAGGAATTAAAATAAAGTTCTTCGTAAAATAGTACGATGTAGATTAATCGATGAGCGTAAATCAATTACTTCATCAGGATTATCACTAAGTACTTATCTTGGAAATTAGTTTTTAAACATTAATACATCCCAAAATATCATTGTCATATTACATCAACAATAAATATCAGAGTACATGATTCAGCGGAAAATAGTACAGTATTTGCAAAATAAGAAAAATTACAATTTCAACCCAAAAACCTAATACATTAAGTCTAACTGATCATGCGCTGAAGCTGCAGTAGCACGGATTCCCTCCGCATCCCACGCAAGTCTCCTCTGACTCTGCAGCTCGCTTCGACGTAACCTCCTCCTCCTCCTCGTCATATAGGGAAGGGTCGGTCTCCTCCGAAGTCAAGTCAATACACACTCGTGGCCGCTTTGGCGGTGCCGGAATCTCGTAGCAATCATCGGAAATCCTAGATAGACCCGGAATCTCAGTCGCTACTGGTCTCAACTCATCACGCTTCTCTACCGCATCAGACTCATGTATCTCTCATCCAATCACAGGGTTGGGAGTCACCACTCCTACAGTGGCCTTCGCCTCAACCCCTTCAGTAGGCTCCTCAGCATCGTCAAAAACTCTGTGCGCCTCTAACACCAGGCGGGATGGCACGGGAAAATCTATGCTCGCATGCGTGCGCTCTACGAAGTCTTCCACGCCATCGGTCCTACTTGTCCGCTCCAGCCACCCCGTATAAGTTGCTCTGCTTGAGAGGGGGTCAAAAGCCCAAGCAGTGCGCGAGTAGCGATCAAGGAAATTCAACGACATTTCCGTCGTTCGGGTGCCCACGGGCGGCGTGGGTTTGGGAGGCATTTGAGGGCAAAGCCCAAAGTCCACAATATAATAGCACGGGGGTCACCAACCGAAAATAACAAATATTCACATAGCATGTATTACACAGCAACGATTATAATCATGGTATAACGTATGATGATGAGGAAAATAATAATGCTCATTTGAAAATTTATGACTTTCATGTCTTTTCAAAACAGCAGTCAATGATTATGAAGTATGCGATAAGTACAAACACACATCAACAAAACACAATCATTAATTCAGAATTTCAGATTTCTGGACAGCACTCACACACATTAATTTCCAACATACATCATATAAACAATCGTGACACACCGGTCAAATCCCTCAATGTAATGCATATATGCTCATGCATAATTTTCATGGAATCACCAAGGTGCAGTCGCTCGACAGACCAGCACATCTCAACGGCCCTCATGACCAGGGTGCAATCGCTCAACAGATCAGCACCAGTGCAGAAGCTCAACAGTCCAGCACATCATGCATTCGCTCAACAGACCAACACGTTTGACATCACCCAAGGTACAATCGCTCAACAGATCAGTACCTAGTGCAGACGCTCAACAGTCCTGCACTCGTGCAATCGCTCAACAGATCAGCACGGGGTTGCGCATTTCAGGGTACAGACGCTCAACAGTCCAGTACCAGCGCAGACGCTCAACAGTCCAACACTTATATACCAAACTACAATCGCTCAACAGACCAGTACCTAGTGCAAACGCTCAACAGTTCAGCACTCGTGCAATCGCTCAACAGATCAGCACGTGGTTGCGCATTACTCTGTGGCCCATCGCGGGTACCACTTGACTATGCAATGCATGAATATGCAATGTTTCACTTCTCTAGAAACAGAATGCAAACTCAGAAAATTCATGCTCTTCATCATATTTAAATATTTCAGCACAGTCATAAATAACAACATCACAATCATGAATTAAACAGTCCATTAATCATTCACACTTTGAAATGTTTTCCCAACCTCTCAAAAATTCAGACATAGTGTTTAAAACTGGGATTTTTCTGGGATTTACGAGTCTGTATTCGAATACAGCTCTTCTGTATTCGAATACAGAAGCCAAAAACAATATAGAATCACTCTCTGTATTCGAATACAGCCCTCTGGTATTCGAATACAGAGGCAGATTTCAGTGCATAAATCAACCTCTTTCATTACATCAGTAAAGTTTTTAAAACTTCATCACCACTACTTCAAAATCTCATCAAAAGTTCCACTTTAACTCACCACAACATTCCCAGTATTCCCCAGACACTCAGGGTTTTCAAAACACTCTTAAAACTTGAAATTTTTTGAAAATTCGAATCTGTATTCGAATACAGACCCCCTGTATTTGAATACAGAAGCAGGAAACTGCAATTTAACATTCTGTATTTGAATACAGCATGACTGTAGTCGAATACAAGAGTTCAACCTTTGAAAAATTCAGCCTTTTCTCCCATGTCACTTAAAGGTTTTCAAATATCTTTCTCTCCTCTTTAAAACCATTTCACAGACTTCTTTTTTTCAAATCATTAAAACCTTCTCAGAGTTTCTCAACACTTCAAAACTCACATGACATTGATTAAAACTTGTTTTTCTGGAAAACACGAATCTGTATTCGAATACAGCTTCCTTGTATTCGAATACAGAAGCTAAAAACTGAGTTTCTAGAAAAACTCGAATCTGTAGTCGAATACAGCATGCCTGTAGTTGACTACAGATGCGAATACAGTGTTAAAAATTTCACTTCTGTATTCGAATACAACATGGTCGTAGTCGAATACAGAGGTTTAGTCAGAAGCAAAAATCCTTCTTTTGTATTCGACTACATGGGCTCGTAGTCGAATACAGGTTTTGAAAACTTAGGCAAAACAGAACTTGACAGGTTGTATTCGAATACACTCATGTTGTATTCAAATACACCTTCGAAAAACCAGTGAAATACTTCCTGAAACATCTACACTTTTCAAACTATTTCTTGAAAAACGACAACCAAATATCAACACAGATTTTGCATTTTCCAGAAAACACTTCCCTCATTTAAAATCCCTTTTTCCTTTAAATCATCAACACCACCAGAATCATCACAAACAACCAGAATCAAAATCATAAATATCATCAAAATCACACAAGACATCCAGAATCAGAGTCATTTTCATCACCAGAATCCCACAACATAAAGCATAATCAGAACCATTAACACCAGTTTATCCAAAACAGAGACAGATGATCAATCATCAGAACACCATGCAACATTTCAGTGTTCTCACTCATCAGAACAAACATGCAACATTTCAGTGTTCACACTCATCAGGACAAACATGCAACATTTCAGTGTTCACACTCATCAGAACAAACATGCAACATTTCAGTGTTCACAAAACACCAGAGCAAACATGCATGCATTCAGTTTTCCCAAAACACCAGAGCAAACATGCATGCATTCAGTTTTCTCAAAACACAACAGAATGACAAGCAAACATCACAGAACACTAAGCACCAACAGGATGCATTTTGCATTTTAATGCCATTTTCAAAATAGTTTTAAGACATGCGTTTTTAATCATAACTAAAATGGCATGCAAACATTTTCTGGCATGTAAACATTTTCTAGCATTCACCCAGAAGTAAAACAACATATTTTACCAGTAAAACAGCCAACAACAACTTATCAGAATAATCACTTAACAACAAAATCCATTTTCTTTCAAAATGTCATTTTCGAAAACAGTCTTTCTCTTAAAACAGAACTGAAATAACACAAATTTATGGCTCTAATGCAGCTAAAAGATGGAAGGTGCCCTTACCCTTGTAGCGTGCTCTGCTATTTCTCTTGTTCCTGCTGCGTTCCCTTTTCTGCGTCCAAAAACGGTGAAGCTATTCCCTGAGTTTGCTGCTGCAAAACTGGGTTCTTTCTCTTTGTATTGAGGTGGGGATTAACTTTAGTACTGTGGGTTTTCTGGTTTGATGGTTGGAATTTCAGTTAATGGTGTTTGGAGGAATTTCCCTCTCTTCAATTTGAATTCGGGAATGGCAGAACAGAGACAGAATGAGAGAGGAGATGGAGTTGGTACATGCAATATGGGCAGTAAGGAGGAAGGAATGATGTTCTGACTTCACCATCCTTCTCACTCCTATTTATAGGCTCTCAAGGTGCCACCTCACTTGCCACTTGTCTGATTTTCCAGCTTTTAATTGTCTTGCAATTAGCCACTAATCCTTACTTAATGGTCCAATTAATTTAATTACTCGAAATTAAATTAATTTAATTCTTCATCCAATAATTTTAATTCCTCTTCCAAAATAAATATTTATATATATATATATATATATATATTCACTCAAAACATACATATATTAAATATTTACAAAAATTCCCTAAATACCCTTGACAATAATTCCAAAAATTAATATTTAAAATTAAGGGTCTTACATGTATCATCACTTCCTTTGTTGGACTAATTGGAATATCTCTGGGGAAATTTATTCCTTCTGTTATGCCATATCTTTCTGAACTTCCTGGATAAGAAAGCAATTTCTTCTTCCTCTGAGTTCAGACTTTGATCATCTGAATCACTATTTTCTGATGTTGCTTTCAAAGCCTTCTTCTGCTTGGATTTCAGGGCTAGAGTTTTGTTCTTCTTCTTGGGTTCATCTTCTTCCAATCCAATTTCATGTGATCTCAGGGAGCTGATTAATTCTTCCAGCTTTAGAGTATTCAGATCTTTAGCTTCCTGAATAGCAGTAATCTTTGGTCTCCACTTGATTGTCAGACTTCTAAGTATTTTCTTTACATGATCAGCAGTAGTATAGCTCTTTTCTAGTACCCTTAATCCCGATACTAGAGTCTGGAATATGGAAAACATAGTTTCAATATCTTCATCTTCTTCCATCTTGAATAACTCGTACTTCTTGACTAGAATGTTAGCCTTTGCTTCTTGGACTTGTTTACTGCCTTCGTAAGTCAGAATCAGACTATCATAGATGCTCTTTGCTGTTTCTCTGTTAGTGCATTTTTCGAACTCTTTGAACGTGATTGCATTGATCATGAACGTTCTGGATTTGTGATGCATTTGAACATCTTCTTCTGATCAGCATCCATATCTCTTCTGGAAATTTTAATACCATCAGTATCTTCTGGAGCAGTATAACCATCTTCCACCAAGTCCCAAAGTTCAGGATCTTGTGAAATAAAAAAAAATCTCAGCATGTCCTTCCAATATTCAAATCGTTCTCCATCAAACAGAGGTGGTCTGTTGATGTTTCCTCCAGTAGCTTCTTCATTGAATCCGGACATGTTGATCCCTTGGATCTTTTCTCAAAATCCTGTAAAGTGCTCAACCTTGAGACCGAGCTCTGATGCCAATTGAAGGTGCAAACACGAGAAGGGGGGTTGAATTGTGTTTGTCAAACTTGATTTTTTTTGCTATTTTGTTGAATGTTAATGTGAATTATTCGATATATAACTAATCATATTCAGCAGCGGATAATAATAACATAATAACACAACAATTTATACTGGTTCACCGTTAACTAGGCTACGTCCAGTCCCTTCCTCTAGAAGGCCTTTTCACTAATTCAAACTCCTTTGAATTATAACACCACTGAGCCTACAAGCTAGTCTTCCCAAACAGCCTGACAACCCTAGACTTTCCAGGGTGATAGTTAAGTTCAAAGTCAAAATCCTTAAGAAATTCCATCCACCTACGTTGCCTCATATTCAGTTCCTTCTGGTCGAAAAGGTACCTAAGGCTCTTATGATCACTAAAAACCTCAAATCTAGATCCGTACAAATAGTGTCTCCACATCTTAAGTACAAAGACAACTGTTGCTAGTTCTAAATCGTGGGTAGGGTAGTTCCTCTCATGAATCTTCAGTTGTCTAGAAGCATACGCTATGACTTTTCCATCCTGCATAAGCACTCCACCTAATCCTGAGCCACACGCGTCACAATATACTTTAAAGGGTTCGCTCGGGTTAGGTAACACTAAGATCGGTGCAGAGGTCAATCATTTCTTAAGCTCTCGGAAACTATTCTCACAATGGGTATCCCACACAAACAATTCCCCTTTCCGGGTCAACTTAGTCAAAGGTAAGGCCAACTTGGAGAATCCTTCTATGAATCTACGATAATAACCTGCCAGTCCTAGGAAACTCCTAATCTCAGTCACTGATTTTGGTGTTTTCCATTATAAGACACTCTCTACCTTAGCAGGATCAACAACTATTCCTCCTTTTGAAATTACATGTCCTAGGAAACTCACTTCCTCTAACCAAAATTCACACTTAGACAGCTTGGCAAATAATTATTTTTCCTTAAGGGTTTGCAAGACTATCCTTAAATGTTCACCATGCTTTTCCTTAAGAGTACACTAAGATATCATCTATAAACACAACCACAAATGAGTCTAGGTAAGGATGAAATATTCGGTTCATGTAATCCATAAACACCGCTGGTGCATTAGTAACACCAAAAGGCATGACCAAGTACTCATAGTGGCCATAACGGGTCCTAAATGCGGTTTTCGAGACATCCGAAGACTTCACCCGAATCTGATGGTAACCTGATCTCAAATCAATCTTACAAAATACGCATGATCCTCTCAATTGGTCCATAAGATCATCTATCCTAGGTAGTGGGTACTTATTCTTGATTGTCACTTTATTAAGTTGGCGATAATCCACACACAACCTCATAGATTCATCCTTCTTTTTAACCAACAACACGGGTGCACCCCATGGTGACACACTAGGTCTTATAAATTGTTTATCTAAAAGCTCCTCCAATTGTTTCTTAAGTTCAGACAATTCTAAGGGAGACATCCTATATGGTGCTATGGATATGGGTCCAGTACCTGGTACAAGGTCAATGTTAAACTCGACCTCACGCTCTGGTGGTAAACTATTAACATCTTCAGGGAATACTTCAGGGAATTCACGCTCAATAGGAACATCATGTATAATTGGGCATCATCTTTCAAGAGTGCCTTCACTTGGTTGGCGGATATATTGCTAGGCTTCTCTCTCTCTTCTGTTTCCATGAATTCAATAGTTTTACTAAAAAAATCTACGCAGACTCGATTAGCAGATAACCAATCCATACCGAGGACCACATCAACTAGACATAAAGGTAAACATACTAAGTCAACTCGGAAGTCCTTTCCACACACATGGATAGAAATATTATGACAAACACTAGAGGTGTCAACAGAGTCACTAGTTGGGGTATTCACAATCAAATCATACTGCAAACGAGACACAGGTAGTCCTAAACGTCTAACACAATCAAGAGACACAAAGGAATTAGTAGCACCACAATCAAATAGCACAAACAAAGGAGTATCACTTATGAGACACGTACCTTGGATCAAGTTATCTTTCTTAGTTACTCCTGCACCACTAAGGGCAAAGACTCTTCCATTAGACATAGGTCGGCTGGTTTGGGAACTCTAATTTCTGGATTGGGGAGTCTTCTTTGGATAGGGGCATATGGTGCTGATGTAGCCCTGTTGTTGACAATTAAATAAAGTAATTGCAGCATCTCTGCACTCAAATGCCATATGACCTTGCTTACCACACTTGTGACATCGAATAGGAGTAGCTGGATCACTGTTGTTGCTCGAGACTTGACTCCGGTTGTTGCTATTCACATAGCTAACTCCTCTTCCATTCGGGTTTCCTCTACCACTCCCATAACTATAACTGTTTTCATTTCCTTTTCCATTACCATTACCATTTCCTCTTCCGGCTGGAGAACCGTGTTGGTGATAATTCGAACGACTTTCAAATTTATTAGGAGGAAAAGAGTAAGGTTTTCCCCTATTATGATGCATAGGCCTCTTGTCCTTCATGGTTCCCGTGTTTCGATAATGTGCCTTTTCATCACAACTATCCTCATCATAGATCCTACTCTTATTCACTAGGGTAGGGAAGTCACGGATCTCTTGCATTCCAACCTGCTTCTTAATCTCTGGTCTGAGTCCCATTTCAAACTTGATGCACTTAGATTTTTCTCCTGCTTCTCCTACATAGAGTGGGTAATACCTGGACAACTCCTCAAACTTAGCGGCATATTCTGCCACTGGCATATTACCTTCAGGAAAATACTTGAATAGGAACATGTTTCTGAATACTATCCAAGTAATTACAGTCCCTGCATTATCTAAATGCTGGCGCGCATTATACCACCAATATTCAGCTTCTTCTATCGATATAAAAGTTCCCAAATGCACTTTTTGGCCTTCGGGACATGCCACTCCTCTAAAAAATTTCTCAATCTCTTGCAACCACTTCTGGGCTCCATCTGGATAATAGTGACCTTCAAATGATGGAGGATTAGCCTTATGGAATCGATCCATTACCATGAACTCATTTATTTGCACATTTCCTTGATCACTAGTGTAACTATTAGCTTGAGCAACAGCTTGAGCAGCAACCTGTGAAGCTGGAGCAGCAGCTTGTGCAGAGGCTTGCGCAGTAGCTTGGGATTCAGCCAAAGCCTGTAGAGCCTGCACTGTAACTCCTGCCATGGACTCCAGAGCCTCAACAATTGCAGCGTCATTCCTCCCACTAGCCATCACTACCTGCATCAATCAGATAGGCCAATTGAATACAGTGGGGTACTTAGGGAGAAAGGAAACTAACTTAGTTCTACACTACTAACACAATAACAATCATAGTAACAACACACACATAACAGAGCACACAAGGAAACATAGTGAACACATAACACACCTACAGTCTGATTGGACATACCTGCTCTGATACCACTAATGTGACACCCTAAATCCCAATTTATTTAAATTTTCTTTTTCTTTCAGATTTTAATTTAAAAGTAATAGAGTATAAATAAATAAATAAAACTTTTGAACGATTTCTTTAAGGCAAAAGTATCACTTAATCTTGGACAATTCGTATTAATCCAAAGTTTCCATCAGCTTAACAATTCGATGGTCATAACAGTGAGCAAATTAAATTCTTTTGAAGCACACATACATAAGTTACTGATAATTATAATTGTAGTCCCAACCCGATGTCACTATCAGAGCAAAATTTCCCAAAATTACAGATGTTCAAATATGAAATTAACAGAAGGAATATGATAAAAGTCTTCAAGATGAGACAGCTTCCTACACCCTGGGAGTATTAATCTGCACCTGCAGCTTGCAGCTCGTCTGCGTCCATCGCAAACGCCAAACACAAACAACGAGGGGTAAGTATCGAAATTATGTAATAGTATAATGTAAACGAGAAGAACACGTAAGTAAGCAAATTAACACAAACATGAGAACATTCCAGAACATAACATCAAGGTTAATCTTAATTCAATCACAATAAAACAGTCACAGGGAGAAAATGTTATGCATGTCCTATACTTTATACTTCTTCATCACTTAGTACCATTCTACTCTGAAGTACTTGGTTAGGAGGCCTGATACTATGCCACTACAAGAGTGGACGGACAATTCATGAATGGCCAAGTCCTAATAGATCCCCTCAACTCAACCCGAGACACATATACGCGACGGTCGGGGTACTCTTGTTTTGCACGGTAGCTCCCGGCCTTAGGGAATAACCCACTAATCCACTTAGGAATTCCCAACTAGATGTACCCCCAAGGTCTATCAGTCTTACCTCACGGTTTGACTGTAGCCCTCCACGATCAGGCTCATTCAGTTGTACTTCCCCGAATCACTAGGTTTGTCAAACCCTCCCTATATGATGACAAAATAATCCTTACTCCAAAACTACAGCATCTATCTCATACGTACTCGATTGTCACAACTCTATAAATTTCAACTCACAATATACATCAGAATTACATCATTACATATATATGTATATATATATATATATATATATATATATATATATATATATATATATAATTAGTCAATCACAATAAAGTTCCAATTTTATCAATCACAGAATAAAGCAAACATGCGGTGCATTCAATTAATATCACAGTTTTAAATCCAGTAAATCAAAGCACTCAAGTACATATCATTCACACAATAACAATCAACACAAGATTTCATAAAATTAAACAATATGCAGTCTTGATATAATTAAACTCACAACAATTCTATAGGTTACTAAAATACATTTTAGTCCTCACTATTACCATTTATATATTATTAATTAATTATTATTACTCAATAGGGCTCGACCGTACGTAGTAAGCCCCGGATGAATATATGGGAATTTCGGCATTCCCGTTCCTCTCATGTTATTTTATACTCATAAAATCGAACCTCATCTCACCACTTACCTTGGCTGATGATTTTTTTTCAACGAAGCTGATACGTTGATGTAATGTATCGCGTCTTCGCCAATCACCGTCTCTAACAACCTAGTCTTTGAAATCAATGTATGATTTTGATATTAAGAGTTGTGGCTGGATGCAACAGGGCAATAGTCAATTCAATTTTTTTCTTCCTAATAGAACGGGGAAATAGAGATACCGAATGCACGATAGCCTCCTTTCTTCACTTATATACCTATCCATACGTACTAGTAGTATTAGGTATTTTATTAGGCTTATTATCAGACCTATACACTTAGCTCATGACCCTTATTATTATTAATATTATTATTATTATCATTATCATTATTATTATTATTATTGTTATTATTACTACAATCATAAACTCACTCTACTTATGCTTAAGTTAATGGACTAATGTAGCAACACACACGTTTACTTCTTATTTTCTTTTATATATATATATATATATATATATATGTTTTAAAACAAAATTGAATATTATTAATATTAATAATTTAAATAAATCGTTAGGGCGAACACATAGGACAAATACGAAGGAAATTATCGCACATGTCAACATACGGATAATAATAGTTGTGCATTATATTTTATAATTAAAATATAATAATAGAAATTGGGGTGTTACAAGATCACTTTCAGAGTATGTTGAATTTTGTTGTAAAAATACTATGCGATATAATATTTGAACATAAATAAGTTAGAATCAAATATATATATATATATAGTTTATATATGAAAATCAAAATATAATGAAAATATCGTACCGTTTCTGGAATTATATTTTGATTCATATCAACAATCTCTTTCATGAATTGCAATATATAGTATCTGCAGTCTATGTTGTTAGTTTGACACGGACACTATAAAATAAAACATGTACGCCAATAAATATTTATGTATTGATTTTAAATGAAAATTTAAAGGCATATAATTAAGTTCTATAACAAAAATTTCAAACCTTTATTGGAAGTTCTATAACAAAATATATGACCAAACATATTATTTATATATGTAAGAAATAAATGAATATTACTTACGTGTCAAAGATATTCTTTATATCCAGGTGATTGTTATAATGACCGTGTAATGAGTCTAAATAATATATAATTTTAGAGGTGACATTGATGACAAACAAAACCCAATGTTGGCTACAACAACAAAAATTTGGTTGACAAATTTGTTTATACAACTCATAAAGTATCATAAATTATAAAAGATATAGATAAAGTATCTAATTAACTGGATTGAGCTTAAACATGGATAGCTTATGGGGAGATAAGAATGAAAATCTACTTGTCAATTTGTGCATGCACACCAACTTTTCATACAAAAACCTTCAATGAAAATATAAAATTAGATTAATTATCAATAAATGTGGTAGTGATGCAATTAAAAAGTAATTTTTATCTTAAATAAAGTATTTATATTACCTAATGTATATGCTGATGACAGTAGCACTTAGCTCATTATGATTGAGAAGTTTATATATTTGCTCTTTACCAAGTAATTCTACATACTCATCTCCGAAAATACCTTTATCAATGCTTATGATACGTGTATAATTGCTCTCCATATTCATTTTTGTTGTTATGTCAAGACACGACCCAAATCGATAAAGGCGTGGATAACTTATTTTAGGAGCAGCAACTGATTTTCCACGATCCAATTTTTGAATTTTGGAAGATTTATTTTTACCACGGACCTGCATCTGCGGTGCGGCGGGTTTATTTTTTGGTTGAATATGAAAAAAATGAGGTTGATCAGTTTGTTAGTTATTATAGTAAGCTAATCATTTCGTATACAATTGATGTATATGTCAAACCTTTTCTGGTGAAGTGACAAACTCGTTGCAAGAAATCTTCTTATCATTCCCTTTAGTAAGAATCTAAGTAAATGTGAAATTAAAAGCGGAAAAATCAGCAATTAAACATAATCAATCATAATCATACAACTAAACATACAAAACAATTAAAACATACCTCCTCTATGCCAACAAGATTTTTGGGCATGCCACGTAACTACCTATTGCTTCTCCCAAAAACTTCATATCTCCGTCGTTGTCGGGGATAGACAACGGTGCAAGTGGTTCTAAAGCTATCATAGGTGACATTTTAACATGGCTGGCAGGGATGAGATTATTGTGTAATACTTCTCCCAAGGTATTGTACAGTGTTCCTTTTCCAACCATACGACGAGTAGGGGAAGACAAGCATAGCACGCAAGATGAAACACCCTAAATCAATGGTTAATACATAAGTATGTGAAGCAATTAGGTTGAATGAATTTCTTATTTTGTTAAGTAATAATTACCTTCGGGAGACTTTTATGACCAATGTTGCAACTTCCATTTTCACTATCTAATTGTATTTCACGTTGACCCTCTGGAAGTTGTTTTTCCTTATCCTTTTTAACCAAATATGCAACTTGCTCCGTTAGAGTTTTCAGCGCTTCCAATACTTACTCATTCGATGGATTTGTGCGCTTCTCATGTGAAAAATAACTTTTGGGAGTCACGCCAAATCCCTTACCCTTCACACGGCCAAAATATTCAGGAACATTGAATACCTTGCCAAGGATGTCCTTGCAACTAACTTGTTTATTCTCATCTTGATTTTCATAACATTGTTCTAAATTTTCCTAAAATACATGTAGTATTAAAAAGATAAGTTCAATATCATTTTTAAAAGACAATATTAAAAAATATTAAAGTGATAGTATACTTACACATTGTTGGAGAACTTGTTGAACATTTTCATTATCCACTATTCCATCTTTATTTACGCGAGCCTCATTCCACAAGATATGACGATCCAATGGTTGATCGGTTTTCGTCTCTTGAAGCTATTCATTAACACATAAACAAAATATTACTTAGAAACTATAGTTTATAATCTACCACAATGTATAAAAGTGATGTTTACTTACAATTTTTTGCTCTAATCGTGCATACCCCATACGCGATTTTTTGTATGGATGCATTGGATTTTTTGCTCTCTCCCGATTTGCTGTACTTATACTCTATATATATAAATAAAAAAATAACATTTGTGTAAAAAAATACGATATGAATATGAATAAAACACACATGCTAATAAATTAATATTATCACAAATGTGGGGTCTGCACGTTTAGCTACAAAAGCACTCCACTCTTCATTTGATAGGTAGTGTTTGTATATTTTTGGAGCTTCAACATTCAAATTTCCATCACGATCTCTTAAGTAACAATTTGACAAATGAGATCTAAATCCTCTATGTATTTTTCCGGCAACTCTAAGTACATAAGTTTTTTGCACATTTTCAACGTTAGAAGCTGACTGCAAAACAAATAAAGAAAGAGTTTGAATAAAAGTATTTCAATAGAAAAAATTATAAGTAACAAAAAGGTGGAGTAAAAAAGTTACTTGTATATCACTACACAATATATCTTTAGCATCCTTCAAAGCTTTATCTCTTAAATCATCAATTGTTATTGGGATATTTTGACGAACAATAGCACCAATGTAACTTACCATCATTGAACTGTTGGGCTCAATCGACTGGCCACTTTGATTCCATCCCACCTAATAAACTCATATAATAAGTGCTTGCTTTCAAAAAATAATAATAATAAATTCTAAACAAAAGTATAGTATACCTCAAATTTAATTCCACTACTTCTTGTTTTGGATGAATTTTTGCATAATAGTTGCCCCCCGTTTAACTTCGTTTTCATAACTTTTAGTGTTGACAACTTCAGTATTTACAACTTTAGTATTGACAACTTCATCATTTTGACGAGCTAAATCATTATTGGAATCCATTTATCTAATAATTTCAACAATATAAGTTCAACATGCAATTTAGTGACAACAACCGTTTGAATAGATACAACATGCACTACAAGTTTAGTAACAACAAGATATTAATAACAATACTTGTAGTTTAGGGTTACGACTTCGTAGAAATACAAGTAGAAATGTCTTGTGCAGCGAGAAGATGGCACTAGGATAAAAAACGTTGTAAATGTTTTGTAATTGTAATTTATTTTTTAAAAGCCTTCTACAGAGTTTATGGGCAAAAGCGCTTTTAATGTTTTGAAATTGTAATTTATTTTTTAAAAGTCTTCTACAGCGCTTATGGGCAAAAGCGCTGTAAATACCTATATATGGATTTTTTTCCAAATAATTAATTAAACACCTGTATATCAATGCTAAATTACATGATCAGTTCAAGTTCTGGCAGAAAATCAGTATAAGCATAAAATCAAAGATAGTTCAAGCTAAATGCTAAATGCTCAGTTCTGGCAAGTCAAATAAATTGCAATGTATAAATTACATGAAATTAGTTCTGACAGTTCAAGTTCAGAAAATTAGTATAAATTACATGATGAGTTCAAATTACATGACTTATATAAAACACATACACACCTTAAGATGCCCTTATTCTTTTCCTGGTGGGATTCACATTTGTTTGTCCCTTAACGATATGAAATGATGAATTAATCCAAATTCCCTCATCACTATCATCTCTAAGATATAAATCATCATCAGTTGAATCAATTTCACGTGGTTGTGATGTCGCAAAGAAAATATCATTACCAACATCTTCAACGTTATTGTTATAATCACTTATTATATTGGTCGATAGGACAACAGACTATTTATCATCAGTAAGATCAGTGACATAAAACACTTGTTGAGCTTGCAACGCTAAAATAAAAGGCTCATCTTTGTATCCCACCCTATTAAAATCGACAAGCAAGAACCATGACTCATTAATATGAATGCCATTATTATTATCGACCCACTTGCAACCAATGATGGGAACACGAAACATTGTGTAATCCAACTCCCATATATGATAGATTTGCATATATTGGGTTTTTGTCTTTTACATTTGAGATATGCATCGCTTCAGCTGCTAGAGTGACTCCGCTATTTTGCATAGTGGTTTGATCATCTTGTTTTATGGTATAAAATGTATAGCCGTTAATTACATAATCGGTGTAAGAAAAGACATGTAAACTCGGGCCATTTGCTAGCAACCTCAATCTCTCTGAAATTGAAGCGGGGTCTATATCAAACTTTGAGTTAATGTGATTTTTTAGCCATGTTATAAAATTTCGATTGTGCTCTTGTGTTATCTAATTTTTATTACTACTCATGTTCAAACTAGATAACTGATCCATGTGTATTGTAACATACGGTTGAACCTCATCATCATTGTGCATAACATACAATTGTGCTTGCTCCCATTCTGTCCTTGATATAGTCATTACACTCTTTCCAATTATCTCTTCTCCTATTATTCTTCCCGAATGACGAGACATAGGAACCCTATGCATTCAACATTGGATAGATATTCAGTACCAAATTCCGTAGCTTCTTCGATAATGTACAATTAAGCAATACAACCTTCTGGTCGACTTCTACTTTTTACATACCCTTTTAATATTTTCATTTATCGTTCTATCGGATACATCCATCTCATATAAGCTAGCCCACAAAGTTGTGTCTCCTTAACAAGATGAACAGTAAGGTGAACAATTATATCAAAAAATGAGGGTGGGAAATACATTTCAAGCTCACACAATGTAACAACAATTTCCCTTTGCAATGTCGGTAATTTTCGAGGATCGATCACTTTACTACAAATTTCCCTGAAGAAGAAACATAATTTAGTTATGGCTCATCGAACTTTTTCAGGTAAAATGGAATGTATACCTATTGGTAGCAAATGCTCCATTAGAACATGACAATCATGAGTCTTCAAACCTTTTAACTTGATGTCTTTCATACAAACTAAATTTTTAATGTTTGAACTGTATCCTTCTGGAACTTTAACTTCGTGTAGAAATTTACATAATTGTTTTTTCTTTCTAGATAGAGTATGAGCGGGTGAATGTAGATATGTGTGATTTCCTTTCTTTACGGGACCCAATTCATTTCTTATTCCCATATCGACCAAATTCAATCTTGCATTGATGTCAACCTTAGACTTTTCTAGAACACTAAGTAACGTACCAATAACACTATCAAATACATTTTTTTCAATATGCATCACATCGAGAAAATGTCTTATGTACAATGACTTCCAATATGACAATTCAAAGAAAATGGACTTTTTCTTCCATCCAGTTTTGTCAAGGTCTCCTGCAAAAGGTTTGCCAAATTTATTGGTCAAACCTTGTACTTTTCCATATTTGATATCCAGTTGGTGCTAAAGGAGCAGTGCCTTCCTTTGATTTTCCATTGAATGCATTTCTCCACCCACAATAATGATGACTAAAAGGTAAAAATCTACGATGTTCAAGAAAGATGTTCTTCTTACAATGTTTCAACTGCATCCAATCTGTACCTCTTCACATATAGGACATGCACACTGACCTTTAATGCTATATCCTAATAAATTACCATATGCTGGAAAATCATTAATTGTGCCGAACAACATAGCCCTCAAATTGAAACATTCTTTCTTATACCCATCATAAACTTCCACACTTGTCTCCTACATATTTTTTAAATCTTCAATTAAAGGAGTCAAGTATACGTCGATATCATTCGATTGTTTGGGTCCAGAAATTAACAAAGACAACATCATAAACTTACGCTTCATACATAACCATGGAGGTAGGTTATAAATCAACAAAATCACAGGCCACATGTTGTGTGATATGTTTTGAAGACCATGTGGATTCATTCCATCAGTAGAAAGTGCAAGTCGTAGATTTCATGACTCTCTACCGAAATCAGGATACTCGTGATCAATTTTTGCCCATTATGGAGAATCTGCATGATGTCAAAACTTTCCATCTCTAATTCTTTCATCAGCATGCCATGTCAAGTGTTTCGAATACCACACGACTTTTGCTGGAGTAGATTTTTTCTTCTTATATCGAGAGACATTGCATTTCGGACACACCTTTAGTAATTCATATTCGTTTCGAAATAAAATGCAATGTTAGGACACACATGAATCCTTTCGTAACTCATGCCAATAGAGCACAAAATTCGTTTAGCCTCATAGGTTCGACTTGAAAGTTCATTATCATCTGGCCACATATCTTTTAGGAATGTTAATAATTATGTGAAGCTTTTATGAGACCATCCATTAATCGCTTTTAAGTTGTACAACTTTAATATCGCTGAAAGTCTTGTGAATTTAGTACAACCATTATATAATGGTTTCTTTGCATCACTCAACAAACTCTCAAACATTTTAGGACAATCTCGAAGATCTTCTTCAACTGCTTTTGCAATCTCCTCAACTCGGTCTCGCTCACATGTATCTGTGTCGAAATCATTTGAAGCATATGTCGCACCATTCTCAAAATTAGTGTTCCCTTTTTTTTTCTCATCATGTCTTATCCAACATGTATAGCTTTGATCAATTTCATGTCATACTAAATGTCCTTCCAATTCATCTGCTCTAACGCATTTTCCAAAACAACATTTTAAACAAGGACAAATAATTCGATTTGGGTCTTTTGCATTCTTCACTGCAAAATCAACAAACTCCTTTACTCCATTTTCATACTCTTTCGACAATCGATTGACAGACATCCATTTCCGGTCCACTTATATGACCTATATGAATGCAGTGTTACACAAATTTATCAATCTATAATATTATACCAATCTATAGTATATATGCATACAAGTCTAATTTCAAAACAAAACAGAACATATCAAACATATTTTATATGATTTATCATGTAACAATTTATCTGATTTATCACATAATAATTTATATGATTTATCAAGGTTATGCCAACTACTATCATGTAACAATTTATTAGTTTTAGAGATAACAACAATTAATAAATACATTACATAAGACAACAATCACTCAGTAAAAATGAGCGTACAGTAGATGAGGGTTTAGCGAGAAGAGGACTCACAGTAGCGGAGAGGAGGGTTCGTAGGGAGAGAACATATTAAATATGTTTTTTATTTATTTATCAATAATATATAATAAGTAGAATTTGTGGTATACACATTAAAAATAAAATTGTGTAAAAGGGTCATGTATAGTTATATCTATACCATTTTATAGCGCTTATAAAAAAAGCGCTCTAAAAGACCATGTAATTATGTGAAAGTTATATATTTTACAACGCTTATATATAAAGCGCTGTAAACATAGTGTGGGAGCGCTATATTTTACAGCGCTTGTATACAAAGCACTTTAAAAAGCGTTGTAAAAATAGCGTGGGAGCGCTATATTTTACGGCGCTTATATGTGAAGCGCTCTAAAAGTGCTGTTAACATTATGTGAAAGCGCTATGTGACCTTACAACAGCGCTTTTGCGAAAGCGTTGTAAATCCTAAACGCTTTATGACCCTACAATAACGCCTTTTCAAAAGCAGTTGTCATTAAAGCGCTGTTGTATCCTCCGTTAATTTTAAAATATTATACAACAGCGCTTTTAGTTATGAATGACTTTAAAATGCACACTGTAAAAGGTAATTTTTGGCATAGTGAAAATTTGTAATTAACCGTTATGTAAATTTTATTGTAAATCATCGGTGAGAGTGTTAAAACAAAAAAATTATTTCAATTTCAAAATAAAATAAACTCGCATAAAAAATGTATAATGCACATTCTTTCTTTGAAAAAAAAATGATATAAGTATATTTTTAGTTTTATAAAGTTATGATACCACACTGGCCGGGAGCCTCCCATATCATGAGATTAATCTTAACTGAATCATCAAGCGAGACAACAACTAGCCAACCATAGGCATAAAAAAGTCTCAAGCACAGATTATCAATTAAAACTAACATCCCATAATAGAGAGGACCGTAGCATGGATCTATAGTCAAATGTTTTCTGATACACAAGATCCTCATTTCAGAGGCGAGTTAGAGCATACTGGCATCTCTATGGAGGGACTTATGATATGAACATAATAACTTAGAGCTTTCAGAAAGAAGAGAGAAATTTAGAAGAACATGTTTTTCTTAAAACACACTCAAATTCTATTTCATCCCAAGTTGGTCCTTACATGTTACAACTCTTCTCCTTTTATAGCCAAGGAGGAACACTAAAAACAAAGATAGGACTATTCATAGTCGTGCCACTAAAACATTATGGGAGACACCATAATGATATCTTTTGACTAAAATGTCACAACCATTATGACACTTTTGACTAAAATGTCACATTATTCTTTACACCTCATAATAAAGACAAAGATATAATTATACATATTGCCATCATGAAAGGCACGTTTTTTGACACTTATGCCACCCAAGTAATGACTTATTGGACTCAAACATTATAATAGTCTTTAATAATAGGCTCGTGACTCGGAGACATGTTCAGATCAGACAGATATTTTTCTGAATAATCTTCCCCTGTGAAGTAGCTTATTGACTGGTGTGACTCATTTTGGTAGGTGTCTTCAAAATTCATTATTGTGAATTGTTGTTCAATATTCATCTGAAAATTTTGTTCTTGTTGAGAGGCCTTTCTGGAGCTTTCTCCAACTTCCTGTGAATTGACTAGTTGGAATTGTGGTGGAAGATTCCCATGACTTATGCATGTAGTATCTGTTTGAGTATTTCCTCTATCATAGAGATTAATAAAATTGATATAATCCATTAAATCTTTGGCAACTTTTAAGCTTGGAGGATAATCATCAATAGTTTTCCATAAGTCAGCATAATTTTTGCAACTGAGGATTTTAGTCCAGGGATCTATCTGATATGGCTTGTGCACAATGAAAACTGTCTTGAGTTTGCTAATAGCTTATGGTGCCATTTTTCTTTCTCTTACCTCTTTTAAGACTGGTTCAATCTGATTTCTCCACTATTCTAGAGGAGAATACCATTCGAGTGCAGTCCAAATTAATGACTTGTGATTTTTAGGGTCCATCAGGTGTTGACACATTGCTTCAGTTGGGACAAAGATAAGCATAACATATAAAATGGTGGCACACCAAATATACCAAAGATGATCTTCAGTAAACTTTGCATTTGGATTTAACATAAATGGTAAATAAAAAGGTGTATCTGGGAGGAAAGGTGAATGTTCTGGAAATCTTTTTTCCTTTTTTATGATTTTTGCCATAAAATAAAAAAGGTTGTTTCTGGCATATTCTTTGAGTTGGGACAGTGAGTAGGAAGAGTTTATTCCAGGAGGAAAATTTTTTATAGAGGCATGGCTGGTAGTGGTTTTACCATGAGGATTAAAGGAAATGTGTGGGTGTTGGTAATAATCTGGACGGGTTTCGTTGGCCTGGAAAGTAAATCAGGGATTAAGTTTTGATTTCCTTTGATATGTTTTACAATGAAATCATACCTAGAAAACCAGTCTTTGAGACGAAGAGTTTGACGATCTGGTGGCATTTTATTCTTGAATTCAAGAATCCTCGGAAAAGAAGAATTATCCATCTGAACTTCAAAATGATAACCCCTTAAATGAAATTCAAACTTTTGAATCCCCAACTTGACAGCCAGTGCTTCCTTATAAGTAGTATGATAATGTTTTTCAACTTCTTTGAACTGTCCACTGGCATGGCCACTATAGTGTTTTACCCCATTGATTTCCTCTATTAAGAATGCTCCCCAATAGTGATCACTAGCATCAGTTTGTAAAATTCTTTTTCCATCTCCTGGGATTTTTAAGGCAGGTGGAGTTTGAGCAATCTTTTTCAAGATTTTGACTGCCTCAGTTTGTTTTGTTCCCCATCGTGGAGGATTCTTCCTAAGTAACTATGCCAATGGACTTGTATATCTGGCAAGCTTGGGTATGAAATCTCTGATATAATTAATTATACCAAGAAATTGTTGTATTTGTTTGACTGTGAGGTTTTCATCTGGAAAATTCAGTAACTCTTGAGCAATATGAGGTTGAGGTTGATATTTTCCTTGGGAGAAGTGCATTCCCAAAAAATCAATCTCAGTTTGGGCTAATTGGCTCTTCTTCTTTGAAAGCATCATTCCATACTTTTGGGCTAATTTAAAAAATTTGTCCAATAATTGTTTGTGAGTTTTTTCATCCTTTGAGAATAATAGTACATCATCTATATAGATGAGAATACTATTTAAAATGGGCTCAAAAATTCTGGTCATGGCCTTTTGGAATAGTGATGGAGCCACCTTAAGCCCAAATGGTAATATTGTCCATTTATATTGTGCATTAGGAATACATAATGCCGTTTTGTAACGGTCTTTAGGATCAACCCCTAGTTGCCAAAACCCCGATTTCATGTCAAATTTGGAATAGATCTAAGCATCCTTGATGAAAACATTTAAAGAGGAGGCTTTTGGAATGGGAAATTTATCATCCTTGAGAAAATGATTAAGAGGCTTATAATCAATTACTAACCTCTTTTTCCCCCTGATTTTTTCAGATCTTTTTTCAACATAAAATGCTTGACAAGCCCACTCAGACTAAGTAGGTTCTATCAATCCTTGTTTGAGTAACTGATTGCACTCTTCTCTGGCTAATGCAAAATCTGATGGACGCATTCCTAGATGAGTAGTCTTAGTTGGGTTGATGACCTCGTTGAGTTTAAATGGAAGTTGGACAAAGAATTCTTCATTCTTCCACAGGGGTTTTGGATGAGAAAATTTCTCGTGACTATCTGCACAAAGTTTGAGCAAATTAGTCTTAATTCTTTCATATCCAACAGGAACCTTTGCGAGAGAATACAACTTTAACATTTCAGAATATGGTTTAAATTCTCTCTTGAATTTAATTCCTCTTGGAAGAATTTGGAGTTTTTCTGCAGCTGAATACACATCCATTCCTACAACGATGTCTTTGTTTGGGAGATTACTACCAATAACCTTAGTCCAGACTATGCATTCAGGGAAGAATCTGATTCCTATTTTTTCTTTTGTCATCAGGTATGTCCTGAAAACTTTTCCATCTACTGCTACAAAGTATGCAGCATGTTTTACCCATGAGTTGGTGGGAAGAATGCTTGGATTCATCATTGTTATTTGGGCACCAGTGTCCATATAAGCTATGGCTTTCTTAGGATGAGAAAACTTTGACGCGAGAACTTGGACTTCAACGCAAGGGAGAGGAGGAGTAGGCAGAGTACTTCCTATTTCTTTGAATGAGTAAATAGGGAAGTATTCATCATCTCCTGACTCAGTAAGGGATCCTTCGTCAGTTGAGGAGTCTTGTAGTGCAAACATTGTTTCTTCATCAGCAGCACTTTGTTCTGAGTACAGAGATTCTAGATCACCTTCTCGAGGTTGGAGAGAGTTAATCAACTTTGCCACTTTGTTGGCTTTATTGGGAAAAATTTTAGAAAAATGTCCTTTTTCACCACAAACAAAGCATCTCTGACCTTTCCTTTTTCCTCTAAATTTTTTCCTTTTAAAAAACTTCAAGTTTTTTCCCTTCTTCGTCCTATTGATGGTTCTTGAAGGTTTGATGTACTTTTGCTGATGTTTCTTCTTTTTTGAACAGGTGCATTTATTACTGTTACATTTTATTTCCAAGTAAGGTTTTTGACATGCCTTTGTGAACTTGGATTTCTGCTCAACGATCTCTGAGAAATGTTGATGCAGTCTGCACAATTTTTCAAGTGCCTCCAAAGTTATCTGATGAATTTGACCAAGACTCATGGTTTGGACATCCTTTTGTGTCGTTGCTATCATCCTGTGAATTTCAGGCTGGAGTTCTTGTGGTAGTGAGGACACATAGGTACTTTTGAGACTAGGGTCGTTGAACCCATTGAGAACATAGTACCTTTGTGACATTCTTTGAAAATGTTTTTCAAGGTCTTTTACTTTGAGTGAACAACATTTCATTTCAAAGAATTCTTGCCTGCTCTTCCCATCAAATATTTCCATCTTACCAATGAATTCATTGTGAAGAACACCAAGGACAGCAGTAGTATTTTCTAATCTGTGGAATTCATCCTGCTTGAATGTACCAAGATTATGATACCATTCTTTTAATGTTCTTGTCATTCTGCAGCAAAATTCTTCAATGATTTTGTAAGGATCTACGCCTGTCTTCATTAGGTGTGTATCCAGCCATGCACCAAATTCAATGAGTCTTTTCCTCCAACGATTAGGAGGTATATCATCAAGTGTGAACCAGGGACCACTATTTATCTTAGTTTTTTCAGCAGCTGGAGTTTCTTCAAATGACTCTTCATAAAATGACCCTTCTTCTTTTACATTCACCATAAAAAGTCTAGGAATATTCATGTGATATTTTTCAGATTCTGAATCTGATGAGGAAGATCCTGAGACATCAGTGGTGGATGTATTTTGAGAGGAATAGTTTCCCGATGAGGAATCTTCATTACTTTCTGCAGAAGATTCTGCAGATGAGCAATTTCCTTGAGAATACTCTCTATTTTCTGTGATAGCCATGGCTTGAAAACTCTTGTCCGGAACTTCTTCTTTTTGGGATATTGGAGGAGGTGACTCAGGAACGCCTTGGGAATCAGAGGATGATACACTCATACATGCAGTCTTTCCTTTTGATTTATGTGTTGAAGAGGTAGTTTTGAAGGATTTCGGTCTATAAGCAGAAGGTATATATTTGGCATAGTCTCGAGGTGACGAGGCATGTGAGGAATAAAAATGAGAGGGTTTTTTCGGTTGCGTAAAATATGTAGGAAAGGTTGGAGGATTAAAAAAGAAATCTTCAGCAGGTTTAGGTTTTTGTTCCTTGGAAGCTTTTAAGAAATCATCAATCTCTTTCACTTGGCCTTGCAGTCTTCTGATTTCTCTTTCCTTGTGATCAAAATCTTTTCCAAAAGCTCTTTCTTCTAGCATATTTCTCAATGCTCGGTCTAGTTGTGACACTTGAGCCTTGAGGTTTTTATAATGCTTTTGCATCTTTTGGGACAAAACCTTGAGGTTTTCATCTGTCTCATCCATTCTTTATATGATTTTGTCCATTCTTTTGTCAAGATTTTGAAGAATATCGTTTTGAGCAACCATATTCTTATACTGCCAATTTAAAACTTCCTCGGCTTGGGTTAAAGGTTTAAGTTTTCCATCGAGCTGGACTTCATTTGGTTGTATGAATGGTTTAGATGATCTGTTTGTGATGGGGTCTATTTTTCGTTCTAAAACTGGGAAATGTTGGTCATATTGTGAAGTTGAAGCTGAGAACATAAAACATGGGATTGGTTATGTATTTTTTGGAGGATTCACTGCTTACAATAATCTGTGGGAGACCATGTAACGAGATCGGGATCATTAGGTGGTAGAAGGTTTTCTTTTATAAGGATCTTAAGGGCTTCTTCATAGAATGGAAGGGGATGAGCCTTTTTATGGATTCCTACCCATGGACCATTATCAGAATCAGATCTCCTTTGTGGTGGAGGAGATGGTTTACATGCTCCTTTTTTCTTCCTTTAGGGGATTATGACATCCCTGTCAATATCGTCATCATGCATCCAGCAATCACATTCAGGGTCAAACATGTTGGGATCTACGTCCCAGATAAAATGTCCATCTATTTTGTCAATATAGATGGGTTCTCCTTTTGCTGTGACAGCATAAATTGGACACCAATCTTCTTTGAGCACTGGCTGGATCATCATGGTTTGAAAGATAGGAGTCGAACTTGGTTCTTCTTCTGGCTTTTTGAAGATTGTTTTGATTGTCCTATCAACAGATCTTCTGAAGGTGGCCTCTTGGGATTGTATAGGCCTTTTGTCCTGGTGGATTTTTTTCATAGTTTGTTATCCATTCTAAAGGAATCAATTGGGTTAACTCTTCTCTTGAGATCCTTCTTGGGATCTGGACAATCGAGGGTATGTCTTCTTCTCTGTTGGAGACAACCAACAATGAATCAGAAGAGCATTCTAAGAGGGGCAAATCTATTGAGTGATTCTGGAGGCGGTAAATTATTTGATGAGGCAAGGTAGCAGACAAGGCTTCTGGAACCTGGTCAGATCCAGTGATTTGTACTTGAACTTTTAATCTTGTGAGAGAGTGCTATCATTGAGGCTTACGTTGTAATTTGGGAAGATGGTAAGCAATACACTTTCAGCATGGAGTGAAGTTAGTACGGTCCCAATTACAACATTCTCATAATGAAGGTAGCTTGAGTCAAGGAGAGCTATTTTGCAAAACACAGCCTGATTTTTCCTTCAATGAAGAGAAAGGATTAACCTCACAGCTCCAAAGTGTAAAACTGTGTATCCTTCATATTTCCAATGATTTATGAGACTCTGGGGAATCTCTAAATCAACATACTATTCTTGGTTTGTTGCTTTAAGGCTGCACTGGTCAAGTCTAGATGACTGTACGTACTCCTTCATGTGAGGCCGATTTTTCAAAATTAAGTTTCTAATTGATCTGGTAAATGATCTTTGTCTTTTGAAGATGTTGTAAGGGCTTAAGAGGGGAGGTATAGTTTCAGCAATTTGGGCATCATCTGGAACATATGAATATTCTACGAGGTTTTCTATTTTATGGGAATCAGTCTTTTTACATGATCTGGGAAGGGATAAGGCTGAGGTGAGAGTGATGGGTTGAGATGATGTTGAGTCTGGTGTATCCATATAATTGTGGTTTCTTTCCTTACTCACTCTCTTTATTACATTCATACCATATGCACCCCCTCTTTCAACTGAGGCTCTGATACCATGACATAAAATTTGTGCATCCATCCTTAAGTATCTCCAACTATATGGTGTGAGAAATTTGATCATTTGTTGAGTGGGATGTGAAAATGATTATTTCTTATAAAGAGTAATTTAATGTGAATGCAATACGCATAAGATATTGAGTTAAATTATAAATTATTTTAATCTTATATAAAATGGTGAATAAATATGTTAAAGTGTTATGTAAAAAGTTGTACACACTATTATTATTTTTATATTGTGCTCATGTGTTCATCCTATATCAACAAAACTATGCAACTTTCCCTCAACAATTTACTAAAATTTAATTATATTTTTGGTCTTGCAAATATATATCATTTTAATTTTAGTCTTTATAATTTTTTATTTATTTAGTGGTTACAATTTCTTAAAACATCAATTTTTGTTCTTGATGTATTTTTTTTTTTGTTTGAGTCAAATTTTAATGATGCGGCACAGTTAAACGTAAGCTGCGTTTGATTATATGGAACTATTAATGTTAATTTCTTTATAAATGAAAAAAATATTAATAAAATAGACAAATAAAAACCAAATTTATTCAAAAACTCATAAATTGTTCCAAACCCCATAAGTATTCATCCTCAAATTCAGAAATTCATCCAAAACTCATAAATTCATCCTCACAAACTAAAAAATTTCATCCAACGAACATTGATGTTCTTCATGATACGCATGATCTGATCTCTTGTAAATTGTATCTAACGATTCAAACTGCGACAACAAATTAGAAATCATTAGACCAAAAACTTTCTCATGATGAAGATGAAGAATTTCCGAGAAAGAAGATTCTGAGAATCCACAAAGGACATAGTTGAATGTGTTGGTGATAGAAATTTAAGAGGTTGAGATAGGTGACGCGTAAGAGGGAGAGAGTGGTGGGTTTGGAGAGTAATGCAGACACGGCCATTGTGTTTATACAATTATTTTTCAACAAAAGAACACAACTTTCTACTTGATTCATCTTCATTTGCAACAATAAGGTGGATTTGCAGATCCTAAAACTAGCATATTGGTTTCGTGGTTGATGTCGTATTTCTATGGACTTTGTTCAAGTTTAATTAATATTCCATATGGATTGTTCATATATTTTGTAATAATCAATTTCTCTTTTCTGCCGGAAACAAAATTATAAAAATGTTTTTATTTTTATTTTTAATAGGTTTAATTGCACTTTTAATTATTTATTTTTACTCATTTGTAAAATTGATTTTTCCATTTTTAAAGTTGACAGTTTTAATCTCTCTAATTTTTTAAATAAAAAAGTGATGACATGATATGCTTTTAATAACTTAACATATTATACGACGACGTAAAATGATTAATACTCATGAAATTAGAATAAAACGTCGTAAAAACTTAAATTTCAATTTCGAATTTTTTTCGTATTTTTAATTTAATTAATAACATATGAATAATTAATGTATCTAGATAGTTCTTTATCATATAATTGTATGTTACGTCATTAAAAATATGTCATTGTCATTTTTTAGTTCAAATTCTGATGAAGTGATCAAAATTGTTGACTTTTAAAATAGAAGGATCAATTCTGTAAATTGATAATAATAATAATAATAATAGAAGACCAAAATTACAATTAAATTTTTTTAATATTAGAAAACAAGAAAAATATAAGAGGGACCAAAATTAATGTTTTGAAAAATTACAAGGACTAAAAATAAATAAAAAAATCTACATAGACCAAAATCAAAGTAACGTATATTTGAAAGGACTAGAAACATAATTAAACTATTTATAATTTAGTTCATTTCAGTGGCGGTGCTTGAACAAAAATATTGAGGGTGTCAGATATTTTAAATTTTAATTGATATATTAAACATAATATTTTATTGTGTATTAAAATTTTAAATTGCAAATTGTAAATTAAATGGACACAAAAATTGGAAACAAAACGAGGCGACGATGGATAATCATAATGAGAAGCTACACAAGTTAGGGAGTGATAGAAGTATAAATGTAATATATCTGTTTAATCGTTATTTTTTAAAGATAAAAATTTGAACGCCAATTTGTTGGAGCTTTAACAACTTTTCTCTCAAAATTCAAATCAAACCGGTAATGAATATGTTGATTTTGGTTACTTTAAACAAAATGATATTTTAAAAATTAAGAAGCTTATGTTTAAAAATATAAGTTTTTTAAATACTAAATTTTTTTTTGACGTAAAACACTGATCTTTATACCTTTAAACAATGGAATAAATATTTTTACTATGAATATTAAAAGTGTAATTAAAAATAATAATATATAAATGATTAAAAATCACTTAATTATTTCTTTAAAAAAAATACTTAAATGCAACATATTTTTTTAAGATAATAATGATATAGTGTAAAATAAAATATAATAATTTTGTTCAGATATTATTCATTAATTTTATAAATTTACGTAAATCATACTCAAATTAATAAAAATTAAGTTTATTTGATTAAAAGTTGAGTTTGAACAAAAACACTAAAAATAAAATCAATTTAATTGTTTTTAATTATATTTTTTAGTTTGTCAAATTATTAGTTTAATTTGAATATCTTAGACGAAAATCAAAACACATAATTAAAATTTAAAATGAAAAATATATTATATATTTTTTATTAAATTTTAATTTATAATTTTTTTTATAGAATACAAAACAAATTGTTGGAACCTTGGAGTCACGACCCTTAATCCCAACATAGAGCCGCCCATGGTTTGCCTATATATGTTGTCGCGGTTTTGGGTTACTGCTTCTTCTTACTCCTCTTTTTGGGTGTTCTTCCTTGTTGGTGTAGGACTTGATTGGGGTATATTTCCCTTGTAGTGTAAGGCTTTAGCTTCTTCTTCTTTTTTTTCCTCCTCAACACGAACAATATTTATTTTATATTAGTTGAGAAGTTATAAAATAAAAATAGGCTCTTGTTAAATAAAAAATTGCGGCATTTTATGTATATGTATTAATTTATTTCTTCAAGTTCAACATCTTTATATTTAACTGTACTTGTATGTGATCTCATTTTTTTTTCTTTTAATAGAAGAGAGAAATTCTCTCTTGATTTCTTCAAAGCACAATCAAACGAAATGATATAAAAATATCAACTATTAGTTGACAATTATATTTTGCACTTCATGCATTTTTTACTCAACTAGAGAGGTGATCTTAATCCAAGTTGATGGATCTTAAGCAATTAATTTTATTTACTAAATAAGTATATATAGCGAGGTTCCTTTTTGGATTAGCCAACTTTTTTATTTTTAATAAGTATTAAAAATTATTTTAATTAATGTTATTTTTATAAAATTTACCATTTTCAAGTTATCGTATAAAAAAAATAAATGACACGACATAATACTCCATTTTCCTACAATAACTGATTTATTTAAAAATATATATTTATTTATATTAAAATGAATGACAATTTTAATATTTATAACTAATTAGCCAACTTTAATATAATAATTATAATTTTCAAACAATATCTTTTCATCAATACTATGTACATCAGCATCACATCATTTCAATATCTTTTATATTAACAAGTACATTAATATTTAATCAATAAATACATTAGTATTTAATAAAAATAGTTTAATAAAAATATATTTTCTCTTTTACTATTATACAATTTTTTTTACGTAAGTTGATTATTAAGAGGAAGGAATATTAATCATGTAATGACCTGCAACTTCAACAAATTTGTTTTTTTATCAGATTACAAGGTCAAATCCTAATTTTTGTGATATTGCTTACGAAGTTGCCACTTGGCATACATAAAAAAATAGTTCACATTAACAACCGAACTTAAAATGTCAATAGCTTCATCACTTTGTGGATAACAAACAATCACGTAGCAGATAAACGTAGACGCATTCTCAAGTCATATACTAATATACAATATATTTAAATACTAATATAAATAGGAGATTTGTACTGTAAACTTAAAAATTATCATATTTTATTATTATTAAATTAAATTATTAATAGTTAGATCATTTATGAATGAGTTTGTTCATATTTTAAATTTAATACTATTGAATTCTCAAATTTTATATTTTAGATGTATTTAAAATAATATTTTTTATTATAATTTTAATTATAAATATAAAAATAATTTATTTAATTATAAGAGTCAAAATTGAATTGATAAATGTACAAAAATATTTAATTTAATTAATTTTAATAAATACCATAATAATATTTATATATAGATAATTAAAAGAAATTATTAATTAAAATATTTATAATAGCGACGTCAAACTTCTCTATAAATATCCACATCTTAGATTAAAAAATTGCAGAATATATATTTATAAAAAGTAAACAATGATGATAGTTGAGTTTGGTAGCAATCAACAAACACAGAATAGTCAGCTGATTGACCATTAGGATAGACCGTTAGAGGTCTAAATGTGTAAAGTAATTCAGTTTTTTAGGTGAGGAAAGTTGTTGGCTTGTGGCTCCCCGTTGTCACGTTTACACCTCTAATACGTTTCTTTTATTCAAAAGAAAAATGTTAACATTATATTAAGAAAAACCAAATGTGCAAGAATGGGATAGTTATTTACAAACATTACATGTAGCAAAGTCAAAAATGCTACCAAGAAAATCACAACCAATATTTAATACCCGACACCCCAAGAAGTCTAATGAAGCATGAAATCCATACATCATAAAAAATTATGAAGCACGTAATCAATACATCATAAAAAAATTAATTCTTATTGCTAGTGTCATGTAACATGCATAATGCATAATTTTGCTACCTACATTCCATAATTTTTTTCATAAAATTGAAATATTCAAAATACCTTTTCATTATTTCGCTCATTTTTAAATCTTAATTTTTTTTCTCCTTATCACCACCACTCACCTCATAATATTTCAGACTTATATCACATACTTATAACTTACACCTCATAATTCATATTCATTCATAACTCACATTCCTCACTCATAACTTACACTTCATAAGTATCATCTCCATATTGTGGTTAAAGCCACCAACAAAGTACGTTTACTAATTTGTGTTTGAGTTCGTAGTTTTTTCTTTTCAAAATCTACAAATTATACATTATTTGAGTTCATGTATGTTGTAAATAATACATTTTACGCAAATTTAAATCACTTATCCTTATGTATTATGTGTTCGCACACATAATGTAACTTAGGAAACTACAAGCGGTACACAAATTATGTTCCATGTAGTGGCACAAATGCATGTAGCACTACTTCATCTGTTAGTAAGATACAACAACCTTGATCATCAGTAAAAAAACTCACACCTCGATCATCAGTCAACAAGGTTCAACAACCTAGAGTTCTTTCCTTCACAAATTGGTTGCTGATACAAATTCATACATGACATTATTGACGTCAGTGATGTTGGTAATTGTGGATATTGTGTAGTTGCATGTTTACTTGGAATGCGTGAGAACTTTGGGCATCTATTCGTCTAGAGTGTGTGATAGAACTTCGAGAATTCAGGTCTTATTACGAGAGAATATTTGGTGGAGAAGTTTATGTTCAAAAACTTATACAAAGTGTATATGTTGAACAAGGTGCAATTATGGATCATAGAACGACACTTCAAGAAATGAGACATGTGATTGTTATGAAGTTTAACTTGGTTTTCCTTTTAGAAGTCCACTTAGAAGTCCACCGCCAACATCTATCATCGTATTATTGTTATTGCATTTGTTAAGAATTGTCATTTTGTGCTAATATTAATTGTGATATTTAATTTGATTTTCTCAACCTCTTTTTATTGTTTATAAATTATTGGTTTTAATAGGTTTCCTTGAAGTCAGATTCTCCTATACCACTAGAAACTAGTTTGTGGAAAAAGTATTATTATTTCCACACACTAGAAGTGAACCTATTGTAAACGTGAATGACTGATATTTCTTATTTGTTGACATTTAATATTATATAATCGGTATTATCCAAATTAGTGACATTCAATATTGCTAAAATATTACTTTAAGACATCCAAAATATTGCTTAAACATATCCAAAATATTTTAGTAACACGTGCATATTAAATAATGCCTAAGCGCATATATGTTTCCTACAATATGATAATATATTAGTCCAATCTCTACCCCACTCATCTGAGTATGCAATTTAACAATTAACTCATTGACGAATTCGATACCATCAAATAATACCAATTGACAACAAAGAAACTCTTCTGCAATTTGTAATGCTTGACATTGCATTAAAAAGTACAATAATTAATTTAAATAAGATAATAGATAACTAATTAAATATATCAGAAATTTTATTTCATTTACCATTATATCAACAACGACTAGCGTCAGAAAGTTCTATAATTGAAGGACCGACATGAACTGGTTATCGCAAATTAATAATGTAAGGCTGAGAAATCCTGTATAACCACTCAATGTAACCATCCACGCAGTCTGTAGGATCTTGTACAACCACACCAACATCAACTAAATGCATGACATACTGCGTAAACATTATGTCCATTTTCTCTAGAGTGGTCGTCTAACGTACTATCTCTAATGGTGAACCATGACTGGTTTGAGCATGTCTGTATTGATGCAATACCCTATTTAGTAGAAGTGCATACATCTTCAAGCCTTATCGTATCCACCCTCAAAAAATATAAGCATCCAGAAATAGGGGAGTCGTTATATGTTCATCATACAGTGTCCTAGATATCTGATCAACATAGATCTCATCAAGGGTTTTCCTAAATGGAAAAACCAAGCCCTTATCCATCTCTGACATCCATCGAAGTGATTTGGGTTTGTCCTCAATATATATTGGAGAAGGTCTACAACAATATACACATAAAGTCGAGAAATGCTCATAGACCCAAGCCTTCACATGTATTATAACTCTGAACTCTTTACCAACAATTCCACCTCTTCATGTTCAATGACAACTTTTTTCAATTTTTTTCCGTTGCTAAACACCCTTAGCTCTCCATGATCCAAATATAAATGAAGGAAAAAAATGTAAGTTAAAACATCATTATGACATCAACTATTAAAAATTAATATGATTGAGAAAACTACCACTTCGTCCCAAAGCCGATTGACCACATGGTCACCAAATATCCTATGGACAAATGTGTTAACAATATCACGAGGATATCCATCAGCATGTGGAGATTGATCAATTTGCCCTGGTTGGGCCTCATGTTGTGTTTGTTGTTGTTGTGTCTGCTCTTCCTGTTGTGCTTGCTCCTACAATTGTGCATATTACTCTTGTTGTCCTCGATGCTACTGTTGTTGTAATTGTTGTTGTTCCCATTGTGTCCACTTCTCCTGTTGTACTTTCTACTGCTCTTCAAGATGCTGAACCCGTGTAGAGTAGCCAGTCACATGTGACGATCCTCATTATTAGTAGTATCATTAATTATAACTTGGTATTCCCTATCAGTAAACATAGTGCGCACCATGTTCTGCATAATCAAAATCAAAACAAGGTAAATATCAAATTGTAAACATACGCAGATTCAATTCACGTATTGTTGAGGTAAAAAACATTTTTGATATATATTTTAATGACAACAAACCTTATGAAATGGTGATATACTAATGATTGCACTTGAGTTTTATTTAAAGAACATGAATTGCATAAGTAAACAAGAAAGAAGCCAAGACACAACATGAGCAACACCAAGAGAAATTGTAGGAAATATTGCTTTAACAAAAGAATGATGGAAGAACATTCACCATAATGTTTTGGTTGCTATATTAAAGAACAATTGACAAAGAATCCTTTTGGAAGGGCAACATGCAGTAAATTAGTTAGCA
The DNA here is from genome assembly GCA_037974295.1 of Cicer cuneatum. Lineage (NCBI taxonomy): Eukaryota > Viridiplantae > Streptophyta > Magnoliopsida > Fabales > Fabaceae > Cicer > Cicer cuneatum. The sequence goes on from JBBPBO010001984.1 coordinate 11,579,479, forward strand.
TTTCGTACTTGAGCTTTCCAACATTTAATGAGCAATTAAAAGTCAATATTTGAAGACCTACTTGCAAAAACAAACATGCAAAATGTTTTGCAGATTGATGACAGATTTATCAAGATCGTTTTGGTTTATCTAATGATCATTTTGGTTTATCCAAAGATCATTCTGGTTTATCAAAGGATAACTCTAGTTTATCAAATGATCATTCTGTTTTATAACAAAATCATTCTGGTTTATCAAAAGATCATTCTAGTTTATAACAAGATCATTCTGGTTTATCAAAATATCATTGTGGTTTATCAAATGATCATTGTGGTTTATCAAAAGATCATTGTGGTTTATCAAATGATCATTCTAGTTTATTTCAAGATCATTCTGGTTATTTCATTTATGGGCAGAAGGAAAATGAATCATTTTCCATAGTCCAGGCCTTAAGATAAACACATGTCAAGACTACTCAAAACAATATTCAAGCCCAAAAGTCTATCTAAAGGCCCAAAGAAGCAAACATCATCAAGATCAAATTCCAGATTGATGGCCTATGAAACAAGTACAGTTAGGACAACAAGGATAAAAGGGACATTGATGTTGGATCTCTGCAGAAAGGTAGTTGGCGTACAATGTAGAAAAAGAATGACATCAAACAACTGCCAAAAGCTCTCAGTCCAGTGCTAACTCAAAACAGAAACAAAGAACATTCTGGTTTTACAAAAGAACATTCTAGTTACTCACTTTTAAAGACAGAATTAAAATAGATCATTTTCCACAGTCCAAACCATAATTTAAAGAGTATCTATGTTGAGGAAAAAATCTTTTTGATATATGTTTTAATGACAACAAACCTTTTGAATTAAATGATTGAGTTTTATGAAGGGTGATCTACTAATTATTGCACTTGAGTTTTGTTTAAGGAAAAAAGCTATGAATCAAATTGTTCCAGCAAGACAGATCAGTCTCCAGAAATGTCCAGAATGATCAAATCAATCTCCAGAATGATCAGATCAATCTCCAGAATGTCCAGAATGATATGTTGTCCAAAATGATCTTCTATCCAGAATGATTATCATTCTCCAGCATGTTAAACATCCTTCTCCAGCATGATTAACAACTATCTCCAGAATGATCAAACATCATCCTCCAGTATGATAACATCAGTCCAGAATGATACAATCATTCTCTAGCATACTGGACATCATTCTCCAGCCTTGTTACATCCTTCTCCAACTTGACTTCCAAGAAACAATGACATTATCAGAGGATATTATTCATGGCCCAGATCAGAAGAAAACATGGTCCAGAAGGGGACTTGGTCAGACCAGAAGGAAATAGAGTTCAGAAGATAACTCAGTCCAGAACAGAAGACATGTTCCAGATGTGGTCCATAACAGAAGACTTGGTCCAAACTAGAAGATAGTATGGTCCAGAACAGATCACATGGTTCAGATAAGAAGATTACAGGTCCAGATCAGAATATCACATAGTTCATATCAGAAGGTTACACTGTCCAAATCAAGAAGCAAAATGGTACACATCAGATCACATGGTCCAGACAGCAAATCATATGGTCCAGATTTAAATCATGATGCAGATCAAATGAAGACTTAATTAAAATTCGAAGAAGACTTGATTGATTTTTGATAGAAATATGATCATAGTATTAAGAAGATTTGATTCAAAAATCACGGAAGACTTGAAGGAAATTCAAATGAAATCAGAAGCAGAAGATGACGTCACATATGATTACTCCAACAGATGACGTCACCAGAGAAAGACGTCATCAGAGGATGTCACCAGAGGATACATCCAGATGATACCTCCAGAAGTCATCACCAGAGGATACATCTAGAGGATACCTCTGGAAGTCGTCACCAGAGGATACCTCCAGATGACGTCACCAGAGGATACCTCCAGAAGTCGTCACCAGAGGATACCTCCAGAAGTCGTCACGTGAGGATACCTCCAGATGATGTCACCAGAAAATACCTCCAGAGGATATCACTAGAGGATCCTTCTAATTTAAAAGTCAAGAATACGCATCACTATGATCAAGACTCATTTGCAACACAAAGGAATAACCAAGTCTGCTCTTGAATATTACAAGCAGAATGAAGAACGTTCTTGCTTTTTGACCTGCTCTCACCTAATCATTGACAAAGGACAACCAGCTATTCTCAACGAGCAAATGAGCTGTCAAAAATACTTTTTGAGTCTATAAAAGAGAACCTAAAATTTAGGGAACAACAAGCACTCACGAAAGCAATTTTTTCATCATTCATAATCAGATTCAAGAGCTTCAAGTTCAAAACCAATACATCACTTACATACACTTACATACTTGAAAGTTTCTCAATCACAAACAAAGGATTCAGTTATGTTCTGCTTCTTCATATCAAAATCATTCTATTGAATTCTTTTGTCAAAGAATCAGAACTCGAACAAGAGTTGAGCATACTCAGATTCTTTCCAAAATTAGAGCTTTAAGTACTAAGCAATTCATTACTCACTTCAATCATAGTTGAAGTTATCTCACTCACATACATTGAGTCAGTTCTGATTTTTCCTATTCGATTCCTAGAATCATTCTTGTGTATTTCTCTGTCAAAGAATCAGAACTCAAACAAGTGTTGAGCCTTCTCAGATTCTGACAAAACACTTTAAATCATATCATTGTAAACTCAAGGCTATAGTGTGAAGTATATTTTTGAGTAAGCTTGTTGCAAATCCTTTTATGATTAAAAGGTGAACTGTAAAATCCTATCTAAAGATTGATAGGTGATTTGATTGAACTCCTTTCTGGGTGGAAATGATCTGTTTTTGTAATAGATCAAAGTTGATCTGAAACAGGGTGTGTAAAACCAAGATTGATCTCTGTTTTAGCACTTAGTGAAAATCTCACCGTTGTGAGGACTATACGTAGCCTGGGTTGGGTGAACCAAGATATATCCGTGTGTGATTTCTCTTCCCTTATATCTATTTACTTTCAGTCTTTTAATTATCAAGTTAAATAGATAAATTGAACTGTTGATTTTAACTAACCAAGAACGTTCTCTGTTTTCTGGTGAAAACCAAGAACGTTCTCCGTTTTCTATTTTCACAACCAAGATCAATTTTGAGTTATTTTCTTAAGTTTTTAACAGGAATTTTGAAAGGGCGAATTTACAATTCAAACCCCCATTTCTTGTAAATCGACATTGCTACTTCAATCAAGATTCTCAAATTAGTGGTGAAGCCCAGAACTCGAGCTGATTGCCTAAAGGAGGAAAACTAACCTCCAGATTGATGACAAGATTGATCTCCAAATTGATGAGTTGTGAGCAAGGATGCAAGTAAATTGTACTTACATTACTTTGCAGAAAGCGCTGTATAATTCTAATTTGAATCAATACGAACTAACATTTGACAGTCCATTCATTTACTCATTCACGTTTTCCATCTTACTCAAAAGCAAGAACGTTCTTCGTTTGTCAAGAATATTCTAAACAACAATATAAACACATGTTTAATTATTTTAAAACATATCTACCACTTGAGAAGTGTGTCCAACGACTATATTCAGTTTTAATTGAATATTCAAAGCCTTTTATCATCTATAAATTGAAGATCAATCGGATGACAAGGCAAGAGTTCAATTTACAAATCTACCAACACTATTTCAAGTAAGAACAAGTCAAAAACTCTTCAGGAAAACTCCAGCTCTCTTCACTATATTTGTGGATCATCATTTACTGAGTTTGTCTTTATTTATCTCAAACAAGTGTTGAGAATTTTCAAGATCCCAAACACTTTTATCATACACATCATTTGTAACTCAAGTCTATCTTTGACGTTAGATTGAGTGTGTTTGTAAAAATCGTTTCAAGGTTAAAAGGCGAGTGTAAAAATCGTTTCAAGTTTGAAAGGTGAGTATAAAAATCCTTTCTAGGTTGAAAGGTGAAGATTGTAATTGATCAACATGTGATCAAGACAAAAGGCGTGAAGGAGAACATTCTTGTTCTGAAGCACATAGTGAAAATCTCACAGTTGTGAGAACTGGACTAGCTCGAGTTGGGTGAACAAATATACTTTTTGTGTGTGATCTTTCTATCCCTTATCTTTAATTATTTGCATACACAAATTACACTTCACTATAAACTAATCTATTTTATTTACTTCTAACATATCCAGAATATTCTGGACATTCTGTTTCACCCAATATTGATCTTGAGTTAATTTAAATTAAGCACATGAATCAAAATTTTAAAAGGATCACAATTTAAACCCCCTTCTTGTGATTGACATTGCTACTTCAGTGTCCTACGCAAACTCAGTTTGCGTAGGCTTAAACGTTTTACTATCACGTAGGTTCAACTTTTATCATATCTACCCAATCTCAATTCATGTAGTATATGCAAATTGAATTTGCGTATGCTTACGTTATTTCAATTCACATCATAAAATTGTCATTTACATATACGTAAACTCAATTTACGTAGAGATACGCAAATTGAAATAACGTAAATCTCTAACCTAGATAGATTTTTCTAAAAACCCATAATCACCAATGTTGTTCCATCATAGTAACCATGTTCACAAAATCAGTTTCATTATCACTAAAACCTATTCAAACAACAATTTCTATGCAGAAACCTTAACCTATGGTTTACTAAATCAAGTGGGAGAAGATGAAGATGAATGAAGTTGTTCAAAATCTTGATGTTTGATGTAGCTAAAGGGAGAAGATGAAAAAGGATGAAGATGGGATGTGTGGGTGTGAGAACAAAAAGGTAGAAGACAAATATGAGGGATGAAGGGGTCAACAATGGCGATGTCTTTTTGTTTTTAATGATAAGGACAATTTGGTATTTTTATTTAGGTTAAGGGGTGTAACTAGCAATATAGGGGTCTAGGTAGCAAAATCGAACAATAAATATTTTTATGCTTCACATTTCAAATATTTTTTAGCATACGTTATGCGTTCTTGATGTAGGAAGGTTCTTGGACTTTCTATGCTGTAACAAAAGGTATCTTGGAATAAAATAATTAATTTTGAGAGTTTTCTTTTCTCTGGTGGATTCCAGAACTTGTTCTTTTTGTTAGGATTAGCGCTAGCTATTCTTTTGTGATTCCGACTGCGTCAGTTCTTCAATGATCTAAAGTCTTAATATATTTAACCGTTGTTGTAACAACTCTACAACAACTCAATCCATCTGTGTGTGGGTCGATTTAACTAACTCTAATTGAAATTAATTGATTATTCTTACTAACTATTGTTTTTATTCTTACAACAACCCATTACGACTGAGTCCAAAAAGGAAACAAATAACAAAAAGAAAAAGAAAAAACTAAGACAACCAATGATGGAGGTAAATGCATTAGTAAACTCCCACATATAAAAAAATATTGAGGTGAGAAGAGGAAAGACAATCCATGCATGAATACTCTAAAGAAAATCATGACTTACAGAAAAATTGCCACGATAAACAACACAAGAATTGACTATCAGAGCAAACATAAGAGATGAACAACAATACTGGAATTTCTACTGATGTTTGCACTTGAGTTATTGAACAAGAATCCATAAATGAACAAGTTAAAAGCCATTCACATCAACAAGTGCATTGTATCCGCTCAACAACGAAAGACTTATAGTAGCATCAAAATATTATAATAGTAGTATCACAAGCTCATAAATGTATTAAAATATTTCTTGAAAATCATGAATTTCAAAATGTTCTCTGAAAGTTTTAGTGCATCGAAGCTATTCACAACAATACTGGAATTTATGTGACACAACTCACATTGAATTTTTATGTTACATATCTTGAGGATATGCTACAACAATAAAAAAAATGAAACTATGAGTGTCATATCTACAAAAGTATATTGAGATAAGAAGGTTAAACATCAAAAGATGATCAAATAAAAATGATATTTCAATGTTGGATCGTCAACAACTATATGAGTAATAGTTACAAATTGCATCTATAGAACATACTCTAAAGGTTGTACCTTCTTGCTATAACATTACAAGTAGATACTATGTCATCATTGTCACATCTAATGCACTTGTGGCAGCCTCAAGCAGTTACAAATAACCCAGTCACAACACTTTGTGGCAGTCAAAATATACATAATGGTTGGATTTTGGGTTACCATTTTTGGAGCGTTTAAGCCGTCACAAGTTTGTGATGGGAAAGGCAGCCACAATACTTATGACGGTAGAGGTCGTCATAAAAGGAAAATGTGTTTTGGTCAATCTCTTATACTATTGTGTTAAAAATAGACGATTTGACATTTTTTAATGACGTGTCATACGATATCATGATATATAACTCATCTAAATGCATTAATTATTCACGTCATTAATTATTTTACAAAAATGAAAAATATCGGAAGTCTAAAGTTATGTTTTTATAAGATTTTATTGCGATTTTATGGGTGTTAATCTTTCTACAACATCGTATTTTATACCATATTATTTAAAGCATATCACACCGTCATTTTATAGTTAGAAAATCAGAATGAATGACCAAAACTGTCATATTTTAAAATCGGGAGACCGAATTCTTGAATTGGTAGAAACAAATGGACTAAAATTGCAACTAAGCCTAAACCATATCATGCAAACAAAAAATAAAACATAACATAATTAAATAATTATATTTAAATTATTCATACAAATCAAAAATAAAAGTTGAAAAAATTATTCTAATACATCAATCCTCATAATAATTCATCTGATCATTTACTCCATCCAACATTATTTGGTGGAATATTATCTAACAACAAAAGTCCCTCAAAAGTATTAATTAGTGATATTGATGACAATATGGTTTGACATTGCATTTTATCATCAAGTACACCACCCACTAGTTGACGGAGCCATAACTAGTTGAGGTTGATTTAAATCTGGTTTGATCAAGCCAGCTATTGGCATAATTGGCCGGTATGGAGTTTGATTTGCTAGAGGTTGAGGAAGCTGTTGTGAAAGGGATGACACATAATGATAATTATTAAAAGATTGTTGTTGCTGCTGACAACAAAAGTCCCTCAAAAGTATTAATTAGTGATATTGATGACAATATGGTTTGACATTGTATTTTATCTTCAAGTACACCACCCACTAATCGACGGAGCCATAATTGGTTAAGGTTGATTTAAATTTGGTTTGATCAAGCCAGCTATTGGCATAGTTGGCCGGTATGGAGTTTGATTTGCTAGAGGTTGAGGAAGCTATTGTGAAAGGGATGACACATAATGATAATTATTAAAAGATTGTTGTTGCTTGAACATTGATTGTTGTTGCTGCTGCTAGAAGTTTGGAGGATGTTGTTGCTGCAAGGAGTATTGGAAAAATAATCATACTCGTGATGAGTATATTATTGCATATACTAGAGCACCTTAAAGATACTCGTTGGACATGACATAAAGTTATCCAAACACCAAGACAAAATGTTGGAAGTATTGCTTCAAAAAAAATTCTCTCATATTAAAAAAACATTTGCAACTCTGGTAGAAGAATGTTCTCATGATGAATATCTTCATTACACTCAAAATTTGTGATCAGTTCAGCAAAATGATAAGAATAAAATACGATAAAAAACCATTTCAAGATTGAATAATTTATTAAGTCATTAATTGATGAAAATCAATGAAGAATAATCAATAAAACATTCTTATGTTTTAAGTCATCGTTCTGATCAAAGGTATTCAAATTAGCTCTGCAAAATGACAAGAATCAATGTTGAAAAAGATGAAATAATTTATTAAGATATTCATTGATGAGAATAATTGAAGAATAATCAAGAGAACATCCTCATAAAATTTGGTAACGAAAGACTTAGCATGACCTAAGAGTGTGCCAACACAATTTACGACACTATTCACCATTTTCGTGCCATTAATGACAATAGTGTACTTGCAAAGTACAGATTTGGTTTGACAACTTTTACAATTTTTCATGCACCTTTTACAAGATTTTTTAGGTGGCAATAAAAAAGGTCTTATATTGTACTTCTGTCAAGAAAAGTTAAGAATGTTCTCACCCAATAGAGAAAATAGAGAATGTTCTAATCTGTCTTTAAAAAAAAATGATTCAAGAAGGACATTTTTAAAATGCTTAGTTTTACTTGGGCAACAACTCTAATGTTAAAGTTAATTTTATCTATAATAGAAGCATAATCTAATACTGAAAATCAAGAAGTCATTCTTTAATTATTCAAAGCACTTATTTTCTTAAAGTGATACTTATCAAACAATCTCTTCAAAATACACTACAAATTCCCTTTATCAAGATTTTGGGATCACAATCTTTGAATGTTTGATCTTATCATTTTCTCAAAACAAATCAAAACTTGCTACAAGAAGCTTCAAAGTTTGAAAACTCAACATTTCAACATAATCCACTTTTAAGGCCAAATATCAAAGTCTCTTCATTTTAAACACACATATTGTAAGAACACAGTTGCACCTAAGAGGGGGGTGAATTATGTGTTGGACAATTTTTCTGTTTTTAGAGATTGTTTAAGTGACTATTTGAAGTTTGTTTAATCTTGCTGTGTTAGTAAATGAAAACTGTAAAATGACAGAAGGTAAAAACACACAGAAATTTATCCTGGTTCCCCTTACAACCAACGGTACATCCAGTCCTCTTGCACCCCACAAGAGATTTTCCAATATCTGTTAGAATAAGTACAAGTCTAACCCTAAGACTTCAATTAAGAATTCCTAAAACTCTTCCTAAGATAGCACACCACTATCTTAGTTTACAACACTTGAAGAAAATACACCACTTTCTTCAAACAATAACTTTAATGATTTTAACAACAAAGTTCTTAATTAAGAACAACAGAATATAATAGTTTGTGCAAGGATATCAATCCAATATACTTTCAAGTACAATAGAGAACCTTTCTCAATGATATGAAAATGTAGAGCATGTACTTGAAGTACGAAAATATAACTTTGAAAAGTTCACAAAATATTTCAGAAAGTTGTTCAAAGTTCGTGGGAGGATTGATTAAGTTTAAAACTGAAGTTTTGAAGTATTTATATTCCAAGGTAACACTTCAGATCAATGGCAATGATTCCCAAACGTTTTGATGAACTTGTGCAATGTTTCACAACTGAAAAGTTGCATTGTTTCGAAGTTGTATTCGAATACAGTCTCAGTGTATTCGAATACACTTCTATAACGTTCTGTTTGTATTTGAAATTTGAATGTTGTAGTCGAATACAATATCTTGTAGTTAAATACAAGTTCGGGATTTTTGCCACTGACTTGAGTTGTATTCGAATACACAAAGCTGTAGTCGAATACAAATGTTTAAAATTAGCTACTGACTTTCAATCTGTATTCGACTACGACACTTCGTATTCGAATACAGATCTTTAGTTTTAGCTTATGATTTATAGTCTGTATTCGACTACGATACTTCGTATTCGAATACAGATTTCCAGTTTTGTAAAAACTTTATTTTCAAACAAATGTTTATGTTCTTAAATATTTATAAAACATTTTAATGCAAATGCTAGCAAGATGGTTGTCATAATATTGTACTTTAAAAATGTATTTTGATTTAATATCAAATGCTTTTACCTAAATATAAATTTGAAAGATAAGTTGCTTAAAATCCTTTTTCTTTTTTTGATCAAGGATCTTTTTGTATTCATCAAAAAATGTAGATCTTTAATTTTCATTCTCCCCGTTTTTGATGATGACAAAAATCTTGTTGCTTGGATTTCAAATGCCTTGATTTCTCCCCTAGATGTGTGCTTTCTCCCCCTTGATAAATTTTTTTCTCCTTCTTAAGTGTTGGAGGATCTGTTCAACATTATTAGCAACAATAATATATATACACTTTTTCTCCCCCTTTTGACATTATCAAAAAAGGAAGAGGATATCACATAGCAAACAAGATATGCACAAATGTATCAAATAAACAGAGGCAACACATGATATCTGGAAGAAAACAACTTAATTAACGATGTTCAAAATTACAATTAAAATAAACTTAAGAGTTTTTAAAATAGGGAACGTCAAACAGTAGCAAAAACAAATAACAAAAACTGCAAATAGCCAATTCTTAATCATCTGAGTTTAGTGAAATATGTAGATGGTCAATTTTTTCTGATAGGTCACTAAGTTCTTGATGAAAAAATGAATGTTGTGTATTGATGGTGTTTTCAAGATCTTGGAATTTGTGGTTGAAGGAAGCAGTCATGTTTTGCATTTGATTATGGAAAGACTCATTCAAATGTTGGAATTGATCTCTGACAAAAGATTGAAGGAAGTTAAGTTTGTCCATGATCATTCTGTTTGTGATGATGTCTTCAGCATGTGCTAAGTTATCTGGTTCTGGTGCTACTGTTGTTGCTGCTTCTGGTGCATTTTCTGGTGCCGTTTCTGGTGCTTCTGTTGGGCCTGTTGTTGGTTCTGCTTCTTCTGCATTCTCATCTTGGGCAGTTGATGAACTTTGTCCAAGATCACCCTTATGAATATAAATTTGAAGTGATTCACTCCAAACTATTTTCATACTGGGCCAAACACTTAAGTCCAGCAAATTATCTTTGGTGGTCTGGTACAACACCTCGCCTGAGAAATCAACCTTAAAATGATCCAGAATTCTTTTGACTTCTCTTGCATAAGGTAAGGCTATAGAATCTTTTGAAGCATATAGAACTGAACGAACAAAGTATGCCCAATTTAAATCAGCACCTTCTATCATAAAAATCATAACTTGAAGTTCAAATTCAGAGATCTGTGAGTAGTTCCCTGCTTTTGGTATCAAAATGTAACTTAAGAAATAATGTAGTAATCTGTTGTCAACAGTCAGATTACCAACACCATATCTTTGTCTAGCATACTCCGATCCAGACTGTGTGCGTTTTCTTTCCATAATGTCTTTGTCAAAACGGCACAACGAAATATAGGCATCATACTTAGTAGTGTTTACCCATTCACATAGATGTCTTGGACACATCTTCTGACCTTCACTAGGTATGTGCAGAATTTTCCCAATAAGTTTAGTGTCTAAATTGATAGCCTTTCCTTTAACTTTAGACACTAATCTATTCCCATCCTTTTCTAGGTTATAGAAGAAAACCCTAACTAGGTCAGAATAAATGGGACCATTGTATCCAATAAATTCTTCCAATTTTTTAGCCTTCAGCAACTCAGGAAATTTAAACTTAGAAACGGAATCAAGCATACCAATTTTGGGGGTTACCAGCTTTTTGTCAGAGAAGTGTGTTCTGAATCTGTCCAATTCTTCTGTGGAATGAAGTAATCTGGATAGGTCAGCCATGTCGTTTCTTCGTTTCTTTGAAGGACCCACAGAAGCAACCTTGGTTCTTGGTCCTCTTTTGCTTGCATCCATTTTTGAAAAGATGAAGTTTACGGTGTTTTGGGAAATTTAGGGTTTTGATTTTGATTTCACAGTAATCTCAGACGCAATGGCTGATGAGGGGAAGGTTTAGATATGACTGTATGAAGGTTTAGGGATAGGTTTGGATGAAGATTTTGAAGAGAAAAAAATCAGAGACTTTGATTGTAATCGGCTACCAGTTTTTGTATTTGTAACCTAAAACTGTTAACAATCCCTTTTATATAGAAAAAATTTCGAAACTATAGTCGACTAAAGACTTGGCGTATTCGAATACAGATTTTTCTGGGAACGTGTATTCGACTACAACCTGTCTGTATTCGAATACGACAGTAATAATTTCGTTTCCAAAGTAAAATTTTTAACAATAAACAGACAAAAAAAATATTTTAATCATGTAGCAAAACATACATAGGTGTCAAAGAATCAAATATCAAGTAAAAGAAGATAAAAAATTTAAAATTAAAACTGCTATGACTTACAAAGCTTTCAAACCTTTTTGAGATCATTCTCATTTAGAATGCTTAGTTCCTTCTGGATATTGTAGAATGAATCTCTAGGTAATGGCTTTGTAAACATATCCGTTATCTGAGTACCACATTTTTGAGGTTCTTTGTGTGTATTCCTACAAAACAAGTTTATGGTTTTATTTGGTTCCCAGAGTGCTTTGGGTCCTTGAATGTTAGTACCTTTCTTGACCCACACATAATGCCCTTGTGGAACACCAATGTTCCTAAAGTAACAAGCATTAGGTGTGTGACCATTAAGACCACAATAAAAAACATTTTGGACTCTTTTCAGGAAAGCATGGTTTCTTTTGAATAATACTTTTCTTAGAACAAAAATGATTCTTTTGAACAGCCATTTCTTTCTCATCTTTAGATTGGTTACTTGCTTTTACAAAGGTAGTTTTACCAATACTTGGTTTATCAAATTTTGAGTAACCAAGTCCACTTTTGTCATTTGAATATCTCTGCATGCTAAGTATATTTTCCAATCCAAATTGTCCATTTTCATACCTTTCTATAACTCTATTCATTTGGACAATTTTAAAAGAAAGTGAATCACATTTAATGCATGTAGATATCTGTTTTTGTTTTTCAGAATTTTGTTCCATAGTGTCAATCTTTTCATTTAGGGATAAAATCTGTTTCTTTTGATTTGACACTACTTTGTACATATTTTTACATTCATTTAGTTCTTTAATGGCTTGTTGTGCATCATTATCTTCAACACAAGAATCATCATTATCATAACAAATAGTATTATTACTAACCTCTTCTTCATTATCAGAATGATGAGATGCCATCAAAGCAACATTAGCGTATTCGTCATTATATGAATTTGATGAAGAACTTACCTCATTATCTTCCCACGCTATGTATGCCTTTTTGAGCTCCTTCCTTCTATTAGCATTTTTCTTGATAAGGTTAGGACATTCTGCTTTCATATGTCCTTCTTTCCCACATTCAAAGCAAGTGACATTCTGATTTGTAGTGAAGACATCTTTCTTCCTGAAGGTTTTCTTCTTCTTAAATGTTTTATCGTTTTGAAGAAACTTACCGAACTTTTTAACCAGGGAAGTGATGTTTTCATCTTCATCTTCATCTTCTTTATTTATCATTTCTTTTGATTCTATTTTCAAGGCTATATTCTTTGTTTTCTTTTCTGAATTCTCATTCTTTTCCAATCTTTCTAATTCTATTTCATGTTCTTGTAACTTTCCAAAAAGTGCTGATAGTGACATTTTTGACAAACTTTTCTTTTCAGAAATTGCTGTCACTTTGGGCTGCCATGCTCTGGTCAATGATCTTAGAACCTTTAGGTTCAATTCATCATTAGTAAAGTTTTTGCCAAGTGCTGTTAAGTGATTTGTTAGGTGAGAAAAACGTTTCTGCATGTCCATGATTGCTTCTCCTGGTTGCATTCTAAACATTTCGTATTCTTGAGAAAAAGTGTTCAGTTTTGAATGTTTTACCTCAATTGTTCCTTCATGAGTTACTTCCAGAGTATCCCATATCTCTTTTGTTGTTTTGCAGTGGGATATGCGAAAGAATTCATCCATACCCAATGCTGATTGTAACATATTTTTTGTTTTCTTATCAAACAGTACTTTTCTCTTTTCATCATCTGTCCATGAGGCTTTTATTTTTATTTCCTCTTTATTGTTGATAACTGTTGTTGGAACATATGGACCGTTTTCTACTGCCTCCCATATGTCATCTCCTTGAGCCTCAAGGTATGCTTGCATACGTATTTTCCAGAAATCATAATGTTCATCGACAAAGCAGGGTGGTTTGTTACTGCTACCACCATCTCTAAAAACAGGTTGTGCGGAAGCCATGAATCTAGGAGCAAATTACCAAAAACCTGTTCTGATACCAATTGTAAGAACAGAGTTGCACCTAAGAGGGGGGGTGAATTAGGTGTTGGACAATTTTTCTGTCTTTAGAGTTTTGGAGATTGTTTAAGTGACTGTTTGAAGTTTGTTTAATCTTGCTGTGTTAGTAAATGAAAACTATCAATGACAGAAGGTAAAAACACACAGAGATTTATCCTGGTTCCCCTTACAACCAAGGGTACATCCAGTCCTCTTGCACCCCACAAGAGAATTTCCAATATCTGTTAGAATAAGTACAAGTCTAACCCTAAGACTTCAATTACAAATTCCTAAAACTCTACCTAAGATAGCACACCTCTATCTTAGTTTACAACACTTGAAGAAAATACACCACTTTCTTCAAACAATAACTTTAATGATTTTTACAACAAAGTTCTTAATTAAGAACAACATAATATAATAGTTTATGCAAGGATATCAATCCAATATACTTTCAAGTACAATAGAGAACCTTTCTCAATGATATGAAAATGTAGAGCATGTACTTGAAGTAAGAAAATATAACTTTGATAAGTTCACAAAATATTTCAGAAAGTTGTTCAAAGTTCATGGTAGGATTGATTAAGTTTAAAACTGAAGTTTTGAAGTATTTATATTCTAAGGTAACACTTCAGATCAATGGCAATGATTCCCAAACGTTTTGATGAACTTGTGCAACGTTTCAAAACTGAAAAGTTGCATTGTTTCGAAGTTGTATTCGAATACAGTCTCAGTGTATTCGAATACACTTCTATAACGTTCTGTTTGTATTTGAAATTTGAATGTTGTAGTCGAATACAATATCTTGTAGTCGAATACAAGTTCGGGATTTTTGCCACTGACTTGAGTTGTATTCGAATACACAAAGCTGTAGTCGAATACAAATGTTTAAAATTAGCTACTGACTTGCAATCTATATTCGACTACGACACTTCGTATTCGAATACAGATCTTTAGTTTTAGCTTATGATTTATAGTCTGTATTCGACTACGATACTTCGTATTCGAATACAGATTTCCAGTTTTGTAAAAACTTCATTTTCAAACAAATTTTTATGTTCTTAAATATTTATAAAACATTTTAATGCAAATGCTATCAAGATGGTTCTCATAATATTGTACTTTAAAAATGTATTTTGATTTAATATCAAATGCTTTTACCTAAATATAAATTTGAAAGATAAGTTGCTTAAAATCCTTTTTCTTTTTTTGATCAAGGATCTTTTTGTCTTCATCAAAAAATGTAGATCTTTAATTTTCATTCACATATTTCCTTACAAGAACTATGGATGATAATATCTGAGTGTGTTTATTTTATCATATTCTCAAACACAATTTAGAGTGTGAATCTGACCCCAAACACCATCATATTCATTTGTAACATCCTCAAGTTTTTCTTTTAAGTTAGATTAAGAGATTTTATTTAAAATTGTTGAGGCTAAGAGAATACATGGTGTAAGTCTGTTGAGGCTATGATAATATATGTAGTGATTTAAGAAAATTGTAAGTGTTGAAAATGTTTTTTACTTAGCAGGATAGTGGAGAATCTCACAAAATGAGAGGATGGACGTAGTCCAAGGTTACAGGTGAATTAGGATAATATATATTTGGGATTCTTTCTAACTTAGTCTTTTTCTTTCAAATTTACAAAAATCACATTTTATAAACATTTGAGTTTTTTTGTTTATGTATACTTATATAACTAGTGGTTTTCCAAGTTCATATTTCAAAAAGGTATTTACTAAGTGCGGGGTCAAATTTCAAAAGGATTACAATTCAAATCTTCTTTCTCGTGACTATTATTTCTACTTTAATTGGCATCAGAATTTTGTTTTTACGGTTTAAGCACTTAGCATTGTAAGAGGAAAAGATTTAAGAAAAAGTGATGTTTAATTAAGTCCGTAAAGTATATACTTCTAAACAAGAACAAGTATACTATGTCCAATACAACAAAAACTGTATGTTGCTTAATTACCTTGGAGGACTATCATGCTTTTTTCTCGAATCTAGAAGAAGAAAAAACCAACATCAGATGATGATAATTCACACAACGATAGTATTTGACTACTACCTTTGTTCTTGATTATAAGCACTCATTGAAAAACAATTGTCCCTAATTATAAGCACACTTTCAATTTATTAGATGCTTTTATTGCTATTTTTCCTAACATACCCATCATTAGTTCTACTACTTTATCGGTTAAAGATGAATAGACAAATTTGATACATTCATGTATAAAGGACATTTTATGATTATCTACATATAAAATAGACACATTAAATTCACTTTCTATTTTTCATAATTAGTAAAAAAACAAAAGGTACTTATGAATACAATCGAAAGAAGTATATGTGTTTGAAGCTTAAGATGCATTGATATATAAAAGCATGAATAGCCAATACAAGATGATGATGATGATGATGATGATAATGATTATAATGATGATGATGATGATGATGATAATAATTTTTCTAGGTCATACTTAAATTAAAGCAACTCAGATCCATTAATGAGATGGGCCATCAAAATTGGATCAAGATTTAAGGTTGAGAGCCTATCGTAACTCACATGTTCCTGTGTTCCCTGCATCTTGATGGAAAAGGAAAGGTTCTGAAGTGAACAAGATCACGATAACTCACTTACATCTTCAATCCCAGCCACATGATGGATGAAAGGGATTATGAAGATAAAGAACTATGGTAACTCACTTGTGTCTGCATTTTGAGTCACTTGATAGCAATCCTCCTTTGCAATCATCATTTGATACCAAGAAGGACATACATCCTACATTAGAGAGTGATCCAAGAATCACGGATCCCTTATTTGGCAACCCTAACGAAATTCTTCAGGAAACCTCAGAGAATTCCATATAAAAAAAGACACCTAATGAAATAAAAATTTACTGAATTCTAACATTAAAATCTTTCACGCTCTAAAAAAACTTACTCGATTAATAGAGTGTGTGCAGGTACAACACTCTAACATGGAGCTCAGAGCCGTCGTCATCGCCTCCTTCAACAACAAGTTTCCACATTCCATCTCGGTGCCAATAATTCAAGTTTAGTTTACTAGATGCATTTATTGTTATTTTTCGAAACTAGAGGCAAGTTGAATATATTCATGTACAAAGGAAATTTTAAGAATACCTACATATAAAATGAACATATTAAATTCACCGTCTAATTTTGTTAATAAAAGCACCACGAAGCCAAACATTCATTTAGTAGGAGCCTAACTTAAATAGATTCTATCATAGATACTTTTTTAGTTCAATATAATTTAATTTATCACTACTTTTTATTAGTTTTTTTACCTAACTTTTTATTAGTTTTAAAATAAATGAATCTTTCTTTTTAAAAAATTAAATAAAGAACTTATCCGTAAAGCTTCTAAATACATAAAGTTTTTAAACCATTAATATTATATTAATTATCTTCTGCAAAGAGAGAAATAATAAATATTTTTATTGTAAAATAATAGAAAAGATTTACAAAACAAATAATAATAAAAGAAAAGAAAGAACTTAAATATCAATTGATATTGGTCGAGAAAGGTAGTTATGTCACTATAGTTGGTATTCTCCGTACAACAATAATACACATACATCTTAAATTTTATACACGCATTTAACATCTTATTTTATTTTTATGTCACTATAGTTAGTATTTTTCGTACAACAATGATACACATAGATCTTAAATTTTATAAATCTTTATGTCTATCTTTTTATCGCATCATTTTTTCTATCTCATTATCTATCGAGGTGTATACATCTCTACAAATATCCACCAATCATTTTTTTTCTGTTCCATAACGTTTAAGCAACTGTAAAGACACATGGCGCGCCCAACTCTCAATTAACATGTTAGTGGATTGCCCACATGTAAAAAGAAACATTGTAGACTTCTTTTTTAATAGAAAGATAAACAAATATGTATACTACTAGCTAATATTTTATACTATTATCTACGGGTCACCCATTACATAATTTAAATAAATAAATAAATAGAAAGAAACAGAAGGGGTAATCTTTACAATTATATTTTTTTACAAATATTGTTTGATTAATAAATTGAAAATTTATGATTTTTATATGTTTTCAAAAATTTATTTCATACTAATAAACTTTAAGTTTGCAATAATTGTGGAAATATAGACCAAGTGGGAAATATAGACGTAACCTTCACGCATGATGAGTAAATTCCGAAAGGATTATTAATTATTATAATTACAAAACTCCAACGCGTCAACATTAGGACACTAAAATTAGAAAACTCCAACGTGTTAACCACCGTTTTCTTTTCAGAAGCAAAAAGGAATTTATTAAAGGAAATGCTATAAAAATTCCAAGAATACTCATTAAAAAATTAAAAATTAAAATATAATTTTAAAACTTTGTAATTTTAACATCTTAAAATTTTTAAAATAAATCTTTTCCACATAAAACTTTTATATATATATATATATATATATTTTATTTCTTAACAGATATATTTATGAAACTTTGTTACCACGATTCTTTTATTAAATATGCACAAGATGTGCCGAAAATTTCAAGAAAAGTCCTTACAAGACAACAAAGAGATGCTGCTACAGACTACACACACCACAAACATACTAAAAAATAACACCAAAAGACATATACGACTTTGCAGTTCCAATTGGAATCTGATGTAACTTTCATTACCAAAAACGGTCAACAACCATAGTTGACTATATACACCATCTTTCCACCCAACACCACCATTAAAATTTAAAACTAATAAAAGAGACTGTCAAAAATAAAAACTAATATAAAGAGGCCAACATTTTTTTTTACAAAAGAGATCAACGATATTACTTCTTTTTTTATGAAAAATGTTAGAATTATTAACTAAAAATAGACGGAAAATTTAATCCCATACAATCAATTTATAATGAAATATAAAAAAACTGTGAGATTATCATTTAA
The DNA here is from genome assembly GCA_037974295.1 of Cicer cuneatum. Taxonomy (NCBI): domain Eukaryota; kingdom Viridiplantae; phylum Streptophyta; class Magnoliopsida; order Fabales; family Fabaceae; genus Cicer; species Cicer cuneatum. The sequence continues at coordinate 11,598,171 of JBBPBO010001984.1, forward strand.
CCTTGTCAAAAAATTGTAACATTTAATAATTTTAGTAGTGAGATTATCAAATTCTCCACCTTTACTATTAATTAGTAATTATATGTTAGTCGCGACATTAACTTTCCCATTTATTGAATGCAAAAAAAATAAAAATAAAGACTTCGCTACTGGCCACTTATAATATTTACAAATAGAAAATGATGATATTTTTCAAATTTATCAATATGTGCTTAAAAAAAAAGTAACTTTTCTACAAAACAAAACAAAAAGTTGTTAACATATATTATTTTATCCAGAAGACAAATATGAGTAAAAAAATAAGTAAAGACAAATAATTTAGATGCCGGCAACCTTCCATTATTACCTATTTTCAGACCGGCCATGAAAGATAAATCAAGCAAAAAATTATGAGCTTAATGTTTGTTTTAATTATTATTATTATCTTTTTAAAATTATTTGTTTGAAGAGTTTTCATAGTTTGTCATTAGCTCTAAATAATGATGATGGTTATAACATGCAAGCACAACGTCACATCTCAAACTACTCCTACTCCTTAAAGCTTATAAATACATACATCCAAATCTTCATTACCAAGACAATACAACACAAAAAACCATCCACATAAATTGTTCAAAAAATGACACCCTTATTATATTACTCTCTCCTCTCAATAACCTTCATCATAACCATCAAAATTATTCTCCAAATCCAATCAAGAAAGCTAAAAAACCTTCCACCTGGTCCACCAACAATTCCCATAATTGGCAACCTACATCACCTAAAACACCCTATCCATCGCACCTTCACAACACTATCACAAAAATATGGTGATGTACTTTCATTATGGTTTGGTTCACGTCTAGTTGTCGTTGTCTCTTCGCCTTCTTTAATCAACGAATGCTTCACGAAAAACGATGTTATTTTAGCCAATCGACCACGGTTTCTTACTGGAAAATACATCTTCAACAACTATACCACCTTAGGTTCCGCTTCTTATGGAGATCATTGGCGTAACCTACGCCGTATAACAACCATTGATGTTCTCTCACACAATCGTCTTAACTCCTTCTTAGGAGTTCGAAAAGATGAAACAAATAGACTTGTACAAAAGCTTGTAAAAAACACTGTTTCTGAAGGTTTTACAAAACTGGAACTAAGACATAGACTAACGGAGATGACGTTCAATGGTATGATGAGGATGATATCTGGAAAAAGGTATTACGGAGATGATGGAGACGTGACAAATGTCGAAGAAGCAAAACAATTTAGAGATATAATAAGTGAGATAATGTCTTTGCTAGGTGCTAATAATAAAGGTGATTTTTTGCCTTTATTGAGGTTGTTTGATTTTGATGATTTGAAGAAGAGGTGCCAGAGGATTGCAAAAAGAGCTGATGCATTTTTGCAGGGACTTATTGAGGAAATACAAAGAGGAAATCAAAATGATGGAGATACAATGATTGATCATCTTTTGAAGTTAAGGGAGTCGCAACCTGAATATTATTCTGATCACATGATTAAAGGTCTTATTCAGGTAATTATTAACATATTACAATATTTAAAGTATATGAGTAAAAAAAACTATATAAGTATATAACATAACATTCTCTTTGAATGAAAAAAATATAACATACCATTCCTTTTCATATTATTTTTCACTTGTTTTTTACTTCTTTTGTACTTTTGTTTTTGAAAGCAACCGTTTACATACGAGTAGTCAACATTTTTGCTATTCGGTGGTTAGCCAACAAATTTGGCCGACAAATTTTATTTTTAGCAATGATTCTTTCATAAATCCTTTACTTATATAAAACAAAATTATTGATTATATTTATATTTAATAAGTACGGTGTAACCAAAAAAGAGTCAGATATGTTAATATCAAACGTCAAACATAATATAGGTACACTTCTAATAAGTTTGTATACAAAGAATAGGTTGAGTTGAATTAGATTTTGTTAGACCTGAACTTGACCTGTCAAAAAATCCAAAGCTTAAGTCTAGTATGTGTCCTATCATAAGTTTACTTTTTATATCTGAATTGACATTGATAGAAACCTGATATGTTCTATTAGTCTACTTAAAAACCTATTTAACATTTTTAAATAAACAATCAAACATATCTTTAAATAGATTAACGAGTTAATGTGTCAATGAAATTAAGTTCTATTTTAATATTTATCACATTTAGAAGAATATGACTTTATATACATCCTACTTAAATTATATTTTATAATAATACATTTAAATATATCAAAAGGTTAATATGCGTAAATTACTAAAAATTGAATATATAACAAAAAAAATCAAAATTTAATATAATAATTATAGTAGTAAAAAAATATTATTTATATTTATTTAAATATGCCTAAAAGGTTTATTATGTAGTCTGTAGCTTGATCTTTTTAACAAAATAGGCTTTTTTAGAAGTCTTTTGACCTTATCTGTTAAAAAAAAAAAGTCTGACCTAGTTTAGGTTTGACGTAGGCTCATGTTGATCGGCCCGCCCTATTCTCATATCTATTTGTACAGAATAAAATTTTTACAAATCCCGTCATTTAATGATGTGCTATTATCTTGATAATAATACATATACAATATTTTAAAATTATTTGATCTATTAGTTATATCATTAAACAATTTACATTTATTTATATTTTAAATATTATATTAGTTAAAATAAGATAATCAGAAAAAGTATCAAATTATTTTAACTTCTATAAAATCTATTAATTTCATAAAAACTTTTGATTCAATAGTTTTTATTCCCCTAAAAAATAGTTTTTTTTTGTGGTGAACCTATAAACTTTTTATTCAATATTTAGATTTATAAAATTTATATTCTATCCAAAGTTGTTAAAAAATATATATAAGTTAAATTTGACGGTGTCAGTGTCAACTAATGGTGACTCATTAAAAATATATATACTATGATAGTGTAATTTATATTAAAAGAAATGGTATGTTACTTTTTTAATTTTTGGTGTACCTCAACTACATAGCTAGCTGTCATCCATAAGGAGTATCTAATTTTCTATAATTTGATCTGTTCTCTCATAACGAAACGTGTTTACTCCCAATTATCTAATAATTAGTCAACGATTTCCTAATTAGCATTATTTTTATTTAATATAAAAATACAACTATAATTAAATACATAGTTGTATCTTTGTTGGTAATATCTTTATCAATATCTCAAAATCTCAAATTGTATTTAACATATTATTATTAGTAAAATGCTATAAATATTTTAACCAAAATAAATAAATTTTAATTATTAAATTAAATGGATTTTAATTTCAATCGTTTTGTAGGCTATGCTTCTTGCGGGAACAGACACATCAGCTGTGGCTATAGAATGGGTGATGTCTGAATTATTGAACCATCCAGATGTGTTGAACAAAGCAAAAGAAGAATTAGATACTCAAGTTGGAAAAGACAAATTAATAGAAGAACAAGATTTGTCAAAACTTCCATACCTACAAAACATAATCTCCGAGGCACTTCGATTGCATCCACCAGCTCCACTATCATTGCCACATTATTCTTCTGAGGATTTTACTCTTGGAGGATTCAATATACCAAAAGATACCATAATATTGACTAATGTTTGGGCTATTCATAGAGATCCAAAATATTGGAGTGATGCTTTGAGTTTTAAGCCTGAGAGATTTGAAATTGAAGAGGAACAAAACAAATTGATTGCATTTGGGTTAGGAAGAAGGGCCTGTCCAGGACTAAACTTGGGCCAACGTACGGTGGGCTTGACTGTGGGCTTGTTGATCCAATGCTTTGAATGGAAACGTGTGAGTGATGAAAAAATTGATATGACGGAAGACAAAGGAATTACCATGCCCAAGAAGGTTCCACTAGAGGCTATGTGTAAAGCACGACCTATTGCCAATGATATTATGAAGTGATGATATTAATTACCTTGAAGCTAGGAGAAATTGTGTGATTATATAATGAAGAGTATATTAATTACTCTCTCTTATTGTGTTTGACACTTGCATCAACACTTTTACTTTTTACTTTAGGAGAAGTCTGAATTTCACTTTCATATTTTCTTTTTTAATCGTTGAAATCTACACCTTTTGTTATTAAAAATTAAATATGTAATATACTTTTGTTAGTTTTGATATAAAAAAGCTTCTTGTATGTTTTTATCTTATTATTGGTTCATAGTATTATTAACATATAATTCTACTACTTTTTTTCTTTTTTTTTTTAAATAAATAAATTAAGAAAAATGTATGCTAAAAAATATTAAACATTTAACAATGGTATTCACAATAGTATCTTATATTATTAGATCATGAGAGACATGAGAGATGATTACATTAAATTAAAAGCAATCAGATAAATGAATTAGCACCACATGTTCATCCAACATTTTAAGACATGTGATATGTGAATTTTTTCACTTATAAAATACTCAACATCCATTTTTCTATACAATGAAAATTCTTACACACACTTGACCCCCAACATATATTTTATTATTGAAAACATAAATTGGTGTCAAAATTGTTAGCATTTGCTAAAATTGTCTTTAATTTTTGCAAATTGAAAATACATGTATCATATTGTAACACATTAGACAAATGATCAATTAGTTAATTTATGTTGTTAGATGCATCCATTTGAAACATTAAATGAATATGTAATCTTTCAATAGATCACACAATGCTTTATCATCATGGCCTATATTTCATATGAAACCAATGAGGTAAAAAATTATTTAACGTGTTTGAATCTTTAGGCAAAATTGGTATGAAATCCATGATTTAAATGTCACTTATAAATTTGAGGTGGTGTGGCATTAACATAGAATCTACGTGAAAGACAATATGCATATTCGTTAAGGTGTCATACATTTCACGTGTTATACCATAGTATATAAAGATAGAGATTGATATATAAATATAGAGATTGATGTAGGAGGGTTCACGGCCAGAATCGAGGAAGAAACGGCTTTGCGGACAAAGCAGCAGAAAATGCGGAAAACGATCGTCCGATGTCAGATTGTCTATTATTATACCTTTCCGAAAAAGGAATCGCGCCACGAACACAACTCATGGCTTTGCCATGAAGTATGGGCTCCACAACCGTTTTGAGCTTGTCTTGGGCCTCAAAACAGTCGTTTTAGTTTTTCCCGTAATTTCGGACTTTTCTGTTTTACAGCCGTTTTAGCTTTTCCTTTAATTTAGGGCTTTTCTGTTTTACCTAATTTTCGTACTAGGGTTTCTATTATCTATTTAAAGACTTTCTATGCTATAACAAAAGGCATCTTTTAATAAAATAATTAATTTTGAGAGTTTTTCTCTTCTCTGGTGGATTCCAAAACTTGTTCTTTTTTTAGGATTAGCGCTTGCTAACCCTTTGCGATTTCCGACTGCGTCTGGTGGTATCAAAGCAGGATTTCTCCTGTTTCTTTTCGTAGCTTGAACAACCATGGGAGATCAACCAGTCACAAGAGCAGACATCGAGGGTATCACTGCGGCTTTTACCGCGTCCCTTATTGCTTTGACTATGCAGATGACGACTCAGGTGGCGGCTTTGACAGTTCAAGTGAACGCCATCAATAATAGGAGGGACAGAGGCAGGAGAGACGAACCGCCCAGGTGTCCACATGGAGGCTTGCAGGATCGTGTTGAATCAGACTCTAGTTCCGAAGAAGAGATCCAGGAGGAGAATCAGGGTTTCAATAATCAACAGAATCACAACGACTACAGAGTCAAGGCTGACATCCCGTTGTTCTATGGAACTATGGGGGTTGAAGAGTTTATGGATTGGCAGATTGACGTTGATCGGTTCTTCGACATGATGGGTGTGCCAGAAAACAAGCAGGTGAAGATGGTGGCAATTCGATTGAAGAGTACCGCTGATGTGTGGTGGGATAAGCTTGTTGTTTAGAGGCAGCACCAGAGGAAAGCGCCAATCAGAACGTGGAGGCGAATGAAACAGTTGATGCTGGAGCGTTTCTTGCCTGATTATTATGAGCGGATTTTGTACAAGATGTATATCGATTGCGTTCAGGGTAGAAGGAGCGTGACCGAGTATACAGCAGAGTTCCTGCGTTTCTCAGAACACAATGAACTAGGGGAAACTGAGGGTCAGAAGGTGACTCGCTATATTAATGGCTTGAAGGGGTCGATACAGGAGAAGATGGGTCTACAGACTGTCTGGACCGTGACAGAGGCCTCTACGCTAGCCTTGAAAGCGGAACTGATGGAGAAATCCCCCATAAATTTCTCATCTTTTTGCATATTCACTCCGTAGGGTAATTCTGAAGTTGCTGGTGATGAGGATAAGAGTGTTGCTGCTAAGGATTCTGACTCCTCGGCAAAAGGAACCAGCAAAACCAGTAGTGCTACGCCCAACAAGAAGGTGAACCAGAAGTCAGCCAACCCATACGCGAAACCGACGGGAGATAAGTGTTTCCGTTGTGGTGGGCAGGGTCACAAGTCGAATGGTTGCCCTTCTAGGAGAACGACTACAGTCTTGAATGAGGAGTCTGAGGAAGAGGAAGCAGGCAACGAGTATGATGGTGTTGAGTTCGCTGAAGAAGCAGTGATTTTTATGTTGCAGAGAGTTCTGTTGTCTTCAAAGGAGGAGGGGCAAAGGAAGAATCTTTTTAGAACACACTGTTCTATTAAGAATAAGGTGTGTAATCTGATCGTGGATAACGGGAGTACAGAAGAACTTGGTATCCCAGAAGCTGGTGGAGTACCTAGAGTTGCCGATAGAACTGCATGCCAAGCCTTATGCTTTGGGCTGGGCGAGTAAGGGTTCGCAGGTCAAGGTGACGAAGACTTGCAAGGTGCATATTTCCATCGGAAGGCATTACAAGGAAGAGGTAGTGTGTGGTGTTTTGAATATGGATGTGTGTCATGTCCTACTGGGGCGACCTTGGCAGTATGACAATGATATCACGTATAGAGGCAAAGATAATGTGATGATGTTCACTTGGGGAACGCACAAGATAGCTATGGTCCCGGTTTCTGGTTTTAATAGAAAAACAGGGAAGGAGAAGTCCAGTTTTCTTGTTATGACGCAGGATGAGCATGACCTGACCGAGACCTTCAAGGAAACTGAGTGGTTTTTCCCAGTGGTGGCCAAGAATGTGCAAGCCGTTAAGGAAGTTGTCAAGGCGAAGTTAGAGGCTACTGGGCAGAAGAACAAAGTTGCTGCTGACAAGCGCATAAGAGTCAAGGTCTTTGCTGTGGGAGATGATGTGATGGTGTTCCTGCGTAAGGAGAGGTTCCCAGTTGACACTTACAAGAAGCTTCAGCTTCGCAAGTACGGGACTTTCAAGGTGCGGAAGAAGATCAATGACAACGCCTATGTGATCGACTTGCTAGGATCCGTGAATATTTCCAATACCTTTAATGTGGCTGATATTTATGAGTTCCATGAAGATGATGACCTTTATTCTGGTATGAACTCGGGGTCGAGTTCTTTAGAAGTGAACGAGACTGATGTAGGAGGGTTCACGGCCAGAATCGAGGAAGAAACGGCTTTGCGGACAAAGCAGTAGAAAATGCGGAAAACGATCGTCCGGTGTCAGATTGTCTATTATTATACCTTTCTGAAAAGGGAATCGCGCCACGAATATAACTCATGGCTTTGCCATGAAGTATGGGCTCCAGAACCGTTTTGAGCTCGTCTTGGGCTTCAAAACAGTCGTTTTAGTTTTTCCCGTAATTTCGGGCTTTTTTGTTTTACAGCCGTTTTAGCTTTTCCTTTAATTTAGGGCTTTTTTGTTTTACATAATTTTCGTACTAGGGTTTCTATTATCTATTTAAAGACTTTCTATGCTGTAACAAAGGGCATCTTTTAATAAAATAATTAATTTTGAGAGTTTTTCTCTTCTCTGGTGGATTCCAGAACTTGTTCTTTTTTTAGGATCAACGCTTGCTAACCCTTTGCGATTTCCGACTGCGTCAGAGATTAACAAAATATTCATTTTGATTGATAAATCAAAATTTTAGAAAAATTCTTAAAATTCAAAAACTATTTTGAAAAATATTCACAATTTCTAGATTTAATTTTTTTATGCACTATTATCAATCTTATATTTTAAAAAACTGATTCCTAATTGTTGAGATTTCCTCCAACATTTGGATTGATTGTCGTGACTCCTTGTACGTTTCGTTTAGTTTAAAATATATATTTGATCTTCACAAATATATATTTTTGCTTTTAGTATTTATAATAGTATTTTTTATTTATTTTTAATTCATGCAAATATATATTTTTTGGTTTTGGCATTATGTGCTACAAAATTTATTCATATAAAAATTAATTCCAATAATATGTAGAATATTTAATTTTAGTTTTTAAATAAGGAGTATTTACAAAGATCAAAAGTCATGAAATGAGGAAGGGATATCTGAGTAAAAATGTAGATTTAACGAAGGAGAGATATGAGATAAAGAAAATATACTGTTCTCTATTGTGAAAAAAATAGATTGCATGTGAGATGATGAAATTGATAAATGGAATGGAAACAAAGAGCATATATCAAAAGTCATGAAATGATGATGGGATATCTGAGTAAAAATGTAGATTGAACGAAGGAAAAGGAGAGATATGAAATAAAGAAAATATATTGTTCTCTATTGTGAAAAAAAAATAGATTGCATGCACTACAAAAAAACTGACTTCTTGTGACATACAAAGTTTGTCATTAAAAGTCAAAAACTGTAGGTATTGGTCAATAATATTTTGAGTGACACTCAAATCCACCGTCAACTTTAAGGGGGAAAATTTTTGATTTCTACCTACCACAATGACTGTCACTAAAACCTAGATAAATATAAATAAAAAATTGATCTATTCCTACGATATTTTCTGTCACTAAAAAGTAGATATATATAAATAAAGAATTGATCTATTCCTACGGTATTGTCTGTCACTAAAACTTATTTATCATTATTTATTAAATTAAATTTATTTTATCTCCCTAATAATTGTAATTCTAAATTATTAATACCAATAAGTAACTCCTAAAACCCTGTCACACAATAAAAAATATATATAATTAACAAAAATCATAAAAGAAAGATTGTGACTTAAATCATAATTTAACAACAGCTGGTAGAGTATTATTACACTACGAAGATTGAAGGTTATCACAAATCTATTACCTCAAAATCTAAAAGAATCGTAATTAAAAAAAAGCTAACCAATTGCATGCATCCTATGCACACTAACATTTTCTAATTGATACTCTACTAAATTAGTCAATAGAAGCACATCATTCCTCCGTAGCTTCATATCAATAGTTGCATTCCTCAAATATCCTTTAAAAAACCAATTTCAATTACCAATTCTGAAAGGAGACACTTAAAACAAAACTATGACAACAATGTTAAGCATCAAACCTCCAGCATCAGCATAGAACAATTCCTGACTAGCTAAATTATTCGGAATCGAAGCTGAAACAGCATATAATGCTTTAATGCCTTCTTCTATGGAATCGGATTTTACCATAATCATCAGTCTTGAGAGTACACCAAGTTCCAAGACATGGAACAGTTGAAATTAGGCAGCATTACTATATAGTTTAGCTTCAATCAATGCTCAAGAGCTTTTCTTAGAAAACAGCCGCTAAGATTTATATCAGGAAAGAGAGTAGAGGAGGAATCAAATGAAACAAATTACAGAATTTACTATAAGACATTATGCATTAAAGTAAAACAATTAAATTCCGGAAAGAAAAAAAAAGCTTTAAATGAAAAGAATATGAGAAATTATGGTATTTTAGTGATCCATAAGATTGAACATTTTAAAATTAAAACGGATAATAGAAATCAATTAATGCATAGCTTCAATTAAATTTGAGTCACAACACTCTGCAAACAAGAATTAAGTAAGAAAAAGATATCAAATTAAAAAGGGCAACATAAAAAAAGTTACAAGATAGAAGTATAAAGGTTGAAATCATACTGTTGGACCAACAATTAAAGATGTGCCTGAGTCGATAATGGCAGCACAACCACCTTGACATAGCCCTATAAATATATTCAACATTTATATCAGAAGTTTATTATATGTGGAAATGGTAGAAGCAAACAACCAAGAGTACAAAATTCAATGAAAATTAAACTAGCAATATGTTACTTCCTGATCTCATATAAATTTGAGCAATTTTAATCTTTAGTACATACATAGTGGTCACTCATAAGTCATAACAAAAAGAAACAATGAAAATTCAAGGCATATATAGAAAGAATGTGAAGGGGAATATAAATGCAAGAGAACCTGTTGAATTGTTTGCAAGTAAAATGTCTCTAACCTCAATCTAAAGATGAAAACACTAAAAGTCAATGCTGACATGGTTGATGATAAGAATCACATATAAATGAATATTGTCGGTAGTCTTTGATACCATGTTAAATTTTTATATTGGACCTTAACTCATCTTTACAAAACCAAATTGTAAAATGAGATGTGTCACTCTTTATAAACTTTTTTCAGGCATCATCTATTTTTAATGTGAGACTAGAGTTTTTCCGGATGTTTGTAAATATAGTATACCTGCCAATAGCCCTTTTAAGAAACTGGAACATAAGTGTGGTCACCCCTAAAGTGTCTCCAGTCAATACCACCAAAGACAATCTCACCACCTATCTTTGCCCCTGGGTCTTGGTTTAGCCAAAGAGAGAAAATCTTTTGAGTCATGTGCCCTTGTTCTATCATATTATACCTGCATTATGAAAGAGAAAATCAGATCAAACATAGAAAAAATTTTATAAACATCAATGAATTGATAAGGTTTGGGTTATGGGCTATAAGGTACCAACTGAAATATCCTAGAATCCAAGTCCAAGTATCCCATCAAAATGCATTGCTAAAAATTCCAAAGATCCTTCCTTTCTAATCTTAGCAAATTCCTATAGGATCAGAAGTAAGTGTTAGACACAAGTTTAACCGAAGTTCATGTCTAGTCCACATTCAATAGATACCACAAAGAGATTACTTACCCCCGGTTTCTTCTTTGACCTCTCTTATTGCTGTTACACAAATGTCTTCTCCCTGCGGCAGAACAAGTAGATTATAAACCATGAATAGCTTCTAAAACAAATTAGCAAAAGATAATTGATACATTTATGATTTAAAATCTGCATCAATCTTATTTACAATCTTATTCACAAGAAATTGAAGACCAAATCGTAGATAAATGATGTCAAATTCCTCTTCAAAAAGATTTATCAAAACTTAACTAGTCTTAATCATTCACGATGATATGGTCAAAGAAAATTAGGCCTATTTTTTGTAATTAAATATGCACACTTCTAAAGTTTGGTTTTATAAAAAAAATTAAACTTGAAATTTAAATTACTTCCACAACATAATTAATCAAAGTTTTTTTAGTGATGAAATCTGGCTCAGCTGGTTTCATAGGCAAGAGTGGTAGCATTCCCTTTGTTTGTGGCATTTTCTTGCCACTTCTCAATTGCCTTAATGCATTGGATGCAAACCTTTGTACATATATGGTGGAAGCAAAGCTTGGTGAGGATTCTTCTTCATCATTTTTAGAAGCATGTTGTTGTCTCTTTTCTGCGTCGCGTAACAATTTCTGAGCCCTTTTTTCCCTTTTTCTACGCCAAACTACTTGTATGAATTGCGCTCCCCATGTTCTCCATTGCAAGGAATAGAATATGTTCAAACATTGTCCCAATGTTTTCAAATAACAGCTATAATGCTATAGTGCATCAGAATTTTAACAAATCGCTATACTTTGAGTTATACTATTTAGTATAAAGTATTGTCGTAGAACAGCTATAATACTATAATATAGCGGGATTTAATCAAACTACAATGACATAAACATGTTATATACATTAGTTTAACTTGACACGTCATAATAGTACTTTTTCAAAACCTGTTTAAAATGATAATTTATTATTGGAGATTTGATCTGTATATAGTTCTTAAAATCTTTTAGTGTTGAAAGTTTTAGATGACTTGTGCAATGCACCTTGTTTCATATAGTTTAACATTTTTCCAAAACAAAAATGTAACAATGATGCATAATCAAAGGTGGAAAAACACATCAATCATTACCTGAAAGTGTGTTGGAGTTGTTTTCTGTTAATAAGACGGCGAAATTGCAAAGCAACAATCTTCAAATCTTCAGGCAAAAGAGCAAAAGCTTCAACATCTGAAATAGTTTCAATTGTGCTAGTTGAAATAGGCAAGTTTGAAGAAGTTGTAGGATCCAAGGCCCATGTTAGAAGCTCCTCTCCACAAAATTCGCCAGCTTTAAGCTCAGACGAGTTAAAGAAACCAGTTCTTCCACCATTCGTCATGACAGTAGCGAGTTTTCCTTGCATTATGAAGAGCATTTCGTCCACTAGATCGTCTTCGCTAACAACATAACTTTTTTCAGTATAAAGTACTGGCTTCAATTTGACACACATTGCATCTTGGAATCCAAGTTCAAGTATCCCATCAAAATGCATTGCTAAAAATTCCAAAGATCCTGCCTTTGTAATCTCGGCAAATTCCTGTAGGATCAGAAGTAAGTCTTAGACACAAGTTTAACCGAAGTTCATGTCTAGTCCACATTCAATAGATACCACAAAGAGATTACTTACTCCGATTTCTTCTTTGACCTCTCTTACTGCTGCTACACAAATGTCTTCTCCCTGCGGCAGAACAAGTAGATTATAAACCATGAATAGCTTCTAAAACAAATTAGCAAAAGATAATTGAAACATTTATGATTTAAAATCTGCATCATTCTTATTTACAATCTTATTCACAAGAAATTGAAGACCAAACTGTAGATAAATGATGCCAAATTCCTCTTCAAAAAGATTTATCAAAACTTAACTAGTCTTAATCATTCACGATGATATGGTCAAAGAAAATTAGGCCTATTTTTTGTAATTAAATTAACTTAAAATAGAAACTACAAAACTATCAACTTACGTAATGAAATAAATCAATGATCAATGGGGAATAGGAATTCAAAGGTGGAAGAATTAATTGAAAACGAAATAGAAGAAATGAAAATCAACTTATTCGATGAAGTTTTAGAACACCAACAAAGAAGCATCAAGGATAACATCACCAACGATATAGAACTGTTTGCTCCACATCCAAAATCTCTTCCACTATTTTTTTGAAGATCTAAATATGAAAATAGATGAAAGAAACACATGACCTGCAATCTTTGAAACTTCAAATCGGTTTTAAAATGCGGCTTCAATCTATGATCTACTAATGCACGGTTGCCATGTTCAATAACTTCAAATCACTTAGAAGATACTCAATTGATAATTGCAATTGAGAATTGAAAAAGCATAACCTCAAAATGAAGATGCGTACCAACGTAAGGATGAAACGAAGTTACAGTTGACGAAAATGCATACTAACAAAGAGAAGAATAAGAACCTTGAACAAAGAACATATTGAGTTCGTGAAGAGGTATGAGGAGAACGGTGCAAGGTAGATCAGCATGAGGAGAGAAATGGACAGAAGCGGCGTGGTGATTGAGGCTAGCGAGTCGAGATCCGAATGGAACACCTGACATATCGTATTGGATTAGACGATGGACGATAGACGTCGACAATGGTGGCGCCGTCGTAGAGGTCGACACAGGCGACGAGGATGAAGACGAGAGCAATGACGGAGTCGAAGAGCATTTCACGGTTGCAAGTTTTTCTTGGTGCCATAACCATGGAATTGAGATCTGATCTACTAGCTAGGGTTCCAGGGTTTCAGAACACGACGATGCCGATCTAGTTTTAAATATAATAAATGATTAATGATAAATATAATAAATAAGTACTGTTAATTAATTAATTTATGATATTGGCACAAGTAGATAGAAAATGTTGAATAATATACTATTTGTGTTATATTTGTATAAAGAGAAAAGGTAAAGAGAAAATGTGACGTGTCTGTTGTAGTTAAAACTAATATTTAGTGACAGACAAGAAATTTAGAGTGTCTCAATAGGTCATTTAGTTAGTAGTTAACTTAGAAATTTTTTTAAAGTTAAATTCATATATATGATATTAAATGAGAATAGGTGACAATCTCTATTCTCTGTAGCTAAAAGTAACTATAGTGACAAATAAAGAGATGTCACTAAAAATTAAGTGACACAATAGATCTCTTTTTTTGTAGTGATGTGAGATGATGAAATTGATAAATGGAACGGAAACAAAGAGTATATATCTTCTAGAGCAATACACCTAAATATAACATAAATAAATGGAAGCAAAAAAGTGGTAAAATGCTATTTAGAAATGTAATGAGAATTTAAATATTTGAAAAAAATTAAAAAAAATTATTTAATGAAAATTAGAATTTCTTTTCTTTTTATTTTCAAATTATTGGATATGTTAATTAAAATATATTTTTTTGGAAAAGGAATTTTAATTAAAATAATTGAAATAATATTTTAAGTTGAAACGAATTTTAAAATGTTAGTATGTGTAGTAAATGTGAGATTTATCATACCATTATATATATTTAATTTTGTCTATTTTTTTGAATGATTGTATTTTGAAAATATATTCATAAAACGAGTAAGGACATATTAAATTTTATTTTTTATTGTATTGAGAGATTCGTAGGAGTAAGAAAGCATCGAGTCAAACTAAATAATATATTTTTTCTTAAAATTCTCCATCTATATAAACATCAAACTTCTATTACAACAAATTCCAAAAAAAAAAGGAAACAAATAACAAAAAGAAAAGACTAAGACAAACAATGATAGAGGCAAATGCAATAGTCAACTATCACTTATAAATAAGCCAAAAAATATTGAGGTGAGAAGAGAAAAAAAATGATCCAAGTATGGACACCCTAAGAAAATTAGGATTTGGTGAAAAATAACCATAGAAAATAAAGCACTGATTGACTAACTAAGCAAACATAAGGAAGGATGTGTTACCCACTCATAAAATGTACAACATGACCCAATGAATTAGCCAAAAACCACTTCCAAGAAAGAAATTGAATCAAATCCACCACTTGTTCAATACACTGAACCTTAGTAGAGAAAATAACTTAATCCATCAATTTCCAAATGAGTCATACTATTGAGTGGCAATAGAAGTTAGTTACCAACAATGCCAAAGGAACAAAAAATTGAAAACAAAGCCAAACAATTCAGTTGACATTACCATCATTCACCTAAAGATTTTGTACCAAACTTGTGAAAAATCACATATCGCATAAAGACGTATCACCAACTCATGTGTTGATCCACATAACATGCATATAAATGCCCCTACACTTCGAAGAACTTGACGCTGTAGGAAATTTTTGTGAGTTAGGGATTGATCTAAAATAATCTACCATGATAAGGAAATATCATCTGATTAATGACTACTATTGTCATGCACATATGGGATTTGCCGAGAGTGCCACATAAACTTATTTTGTAGAGTAACAATCGCTATTGTCATGTACCCAAAATCATCTATCCTCGACCATGAACAATAACACTCCTTCCAACAATCTTAATAGGTTTACCACCAACTACTATTCCACACAAATAATGTTCTCCTATAAGTTATATCCCAAACCTCTGTCTTGGTCCCAATATCTCGAAGTGGAAACCGTTGAGTCTTTGTGGTTTACATTCAAATACAATCTAAGAAATTGTTAGCAAAAAGGTTGTTCCCCTATGTGCACTTCGTGCCAAAAAGAAGTCACCAATCCATTTCCAATCCTTTTGACCACACCACATCCTTAGAGAACCGGCCGGCGTTCGAATCAAAATTTGATCCTAATAAGGAATTGTCCCTCCACTATGCAAATTCAGTGGTCGACTACCTAATGGAAAATTATGAGTTCACCGCCATGTTCAAAAACCACATGATGGCAAGTTGTAACACTCTTTAAATTTACTATTTAAAATAATTAGGATTTATAAATATTTTCTTTAATATTAATTTATGTGTGATAATTATTTGTCATATTCGACTTATTGTAGTTGATAAAGTTGTTAGTAAGAATTATTTAATCAATGAAGAAGATATATATATATATATATATATATATATATATATATATATATATATATTATATGTAGATGAGTTCTTTTAATCTTTAGTGCAAGAAGAATTTAGGATGAAGATTTGTGGCTTAGTGTGATTCAACCCATATGAAATACTAAAAATTTAGGCTAGGGGTTTGTAGCTTGAATTTTTTATGATCAAGGTTAACAAAAAAAAATTTGATATTTTCTCCCTCATAGTCTTCATTCGTGCCCAACACTATCTACCCAAGAATCTCCACTTTAAATTTTTCCTAAAGTCCACAATTTTTTCATACTAAGTAATAATAAGTAGAAAATCAAAAAATAAAACCCTAACTCACAAACTATTTACAGACAAGATTTTGTAAACAGAGAGGAATACCGAAACCCTAGCCACCATCACCTTCACACCTCCTCTTTCAGCGCATCAAAATTTTAGAGCTTTGTGCTAGAAAGAAAAGCGGCCAAGATAAGAGCTTTTCCCCATGCAAATTATAGTTAGACCGTTGGTTGGAATGACATGAAATTAATATTTGTGATTGCTTGCCTTTTAAAAGGAATAAATGTAGACTAATGGCTTAAAATAATAAAACTTCAATCCTTTATGTGGAGTTCGATATGTAATATACAATTTTTTAAGAAGTAGAATATGAATTTTTATGTTATATATATGATAAAGTTTTAATTTTTAAGATGAATATTAAATAAAGTTCAAATTTTTATGTTATATGTGATAAAGTTTTAATTTTTGTGATGGATATGAATGTAAAGTATGAATTTTTATGTTACATGTAATAAAGTTTTAATTTTTATAACGAATATGAAATAAAGTTTGAATTTTTATGTTATGTGCGACAAAGTTTTAACTTTGATGATGTATATGAGTTGGAGTTTGAACTTTCTTGTTATATATGTTAAAGTTTTAATTTTTATGGTGTATATGATATCAAGTTCTGATTTTTATGTGAATGTGGTGAAAATTATAATTTTTATGATTATTTTTCTATGAATATATGATTCTCATAATAAGGATGTGTGGTATATGATCTTTGTGATATGTGAATAAAATGATGATTTTAAAAAGTGATTTTTTGAATGCATATAATAAGATTCTTAGTGGGTTGTGTGGGGAAATATAGTTTTTTAATAGTATATCTTCATGTCATGGCATATGCATCTTCGTAGGAGTTGCCTTAGAGACAGGTTTATTTTCTCCATTGGTATGGATGATCTTTTTGTGTGGAAGTTGTTGTCGTGACAAATTTATATCTGGATCATATAGTTTTAGAAGCATGTATTTTGCAAAAGTGCATATAGTGTTATACGATTTACCGGTTTGTATTTTTTTCTTTTAAATTGGAAATTTTACATTTATATATTTTGTGTCATTTTTTCATATGTTTAGTTTTGGTTTGATGTGGATGATGGAAAAAATGGACTCTTACAACAATATTTTAGGTACTAATGAGTTCAAGGAGATTTAAGAGTAGTTGATGAATATTGATGTGCGGCGAACGTGGGATAAAAATAAGTTTTTCAAGACAATTTTGTAATAATAGAATTGTCGCAATATTTCTAAGTTTATTTTTAATCTTTTGTCACCAACTTTTAAAATGCACTAAAATTCTAGAAATATGGAAGTGGATTACTTTCCGTTAGAAATAATTGCTTTTACTTTGTTTTAGCTTTTGAATAAATGTTTTGTTAATAATATTCAATAAATGTAGTTGTTAATAATTATTTAAATGAATAATTGGTTACGTATTCTTACTTTAAAAAAATTGTCAGTAAATTTTTCTAAACAATAAGTATTTTAAGTAATGTTTTGGATTCAAAGTTCCGGGCGTTACACAAATATTTTGCCCAAAGGTTGCTTTCATGTTTATATCACACATATCAAAACTATAAAATTATAATTTTTGGGCATATAAAATTATAAAAGCTCAATTTAAGAAATACATAACTTATAATAGTTTAAAGAGAATAACAATAAAATGTACGCATCAAAATACGTATTGGAACATTAATATAATGTCTTTATACAATAAAATTAATTGCTAGTGATATTTTGTCGCAATGATCAAAGAGTAACAATTACTATTGTTAAAACATAAATCCTTATTATTATCACATATTTATCATCTTAAGTGTAAATTAAAATCCATCAAACAATTAAAGGATTTAATTATACACACAATATTAGCAGGAACATCAAAAAATTAATTATAAAGGTGTGGACTATTTAGCTTTATTTGTAAATCAAAAGACCAAAACAAAATATTAAATACACCATTAATCCACAATATTTTGACTTTTTAAATTAACTACAAACAATACTTAATGATCAAGTATCGGTAAGAAATTCTGTCAAACAATTGGTGTGTTTTGTCTCGATTATACTGTCTATACTTTAGAAGAGGAACCTGCAAATCTTCAAGAAGTTTTGTCATCATTGGATGCAGATTTATGGCAAGAACCAAGAAATGATAAAATGGATTCTTTAGAATCTAATAGGACTTGGCACTTAGTAGATTTGTCTCCTAGTTGCAAACCAATAGGTTGTAAATGGATTTTGAACAAGAAACTAAAACCCGATGGAACTGTTGATAAATACAAGGCTCGCCTTATAGCTAATGGTTTTAAACAAAGAGAAAATATAGATTTCTTCGACACTTTTTCATTGGTCACTAGAATAACATCCATTAGGATACTCATTTCACTAGCAGCTATTCATAACTTGGTGATACACCAAATGGATGTCAAAATAGCTTTTTTAAATGGTGACCTAGAAAAAGAAATCTATATGGAACAACTTGAAGATTTTGTAATTCATGGACAAGAAGACATGGTCTGTAAGTGAGATAAATCTATGTATGGTCTTAAACAAGCTCCTAAGCAATGGCATGGAAAGTTTGATAATTTGATTATATCGATTGAGTTTAAAGTGAATGAAAGTGACAAGTGTATTTATTACAAATTGGAAAATGGCATTTGCACTATCTATGTAGACGACTTACTCATATTTGGTTCAAACATTTCTGCTTTAAATATTGTAAAATCATTGTTGTGTAACAACTTTGATATGAAAGATCTCGGAGAAGCGAGTGTAATCCTTGGAATCAAGATTACTAAGTCAGAAAAGAGAATTTCTTTGGATCAGTCTCACTATATTGAAAAGATTCTAAAGAAATACAAATACCTTGATTGTAAACCTGCTTGTGTAACACCCCAAATTTTATAATAAAATATTTTATTAATGAAATATGATTTTAAATAATTAATTTGATGTTAAAATTATTTTAGAATACATGTTAATAAATTTCGTGATTAATTTGTGTTATATAGGTGTTTTAGATGATGTGCTACTTTTATACATATTAGACTAAATGAGTAATATAAATAACAAATATTATATTTTATTATTTTATATATTTTTCTAAATAGTATTTTAGTGTAATATTTTATAGAATAAGATTTTAAGTGATTTTATATGTATATGTCCGTACACAATTAATGTGATATTTTACAATGCGTTTGACTGATGTTAAGTGTGCAAGTAGTTATATTTCAATTATTTATAACTATTTTCTATTTTAAGTAATATATTTCATAAATAATTATCTTGAGATAGTGGTAATATTGTATTTGATTTTCTTGATTTTTATATATTTGTTATGACATTGTGATTTTATATATATTTATTTTGATTCATTAATTAATATAAAATGTTGATATTATATTTATTTATTTTATAATTTTAAATATTATTTTAACGATGCTAGTAATTTAATGTGAGTATTTGGAAAAATAAGTGTAATTTAAGAGATTAATTTGAATGTGTGAGTTTTGATTATTAATATATTATAAAACATTAATTACTTTAATTATTTTACTTTATATACTATTAGTTTTAAAATAGTAGTAATATTTTATGAATTAAATTGTGTTTTAAAAAAAATATTAATAAAAATTAGTTTTGATAATTGTTGATTTTATTTTTAAAATAATAATAATAATAATAATAATAATAATAAAAGAAAAGAGTAATTAAATTGTGTTTTATGGGTTACGCTCATATGCAAAATTAAACCTAATTAAATCATAATAACCACAAAAAAAAAAAAAAGAACAGAAGCATTAGCGCAGATCAAAAACCCATAACATCCTCTTCCTCTCAAATTCATCTCATCAATTCTTTGCCATTTGAACCGATCCCAACTTCTAACTCATACAAAATCGGCCACTGAATCCATTTTTAGCATCAATTTTATCGATCCTCGCCCCGTTTCATCAGAAACAGCTGTGTTACTTTCCTTGGGCGAGTTGTTTTTGGCCGATTCCGATCACCACGTTTATCGTATCAAAAAACTGACATCGTTTTTGGATTCCTCTCGTTGAAACCTTCAAGAAGCACTACTCATTTGCATTTTTCGGTGAAGTTGATGTCGGACCCTTCCAGCGCTCCGACGAGTCGTCACGTCTCGACAATTTTGTGAACTCGCCGTTTATTTGGATTCACTCGTTGTACGTTGTCAATCTACGGTTGTTGTTGAAAACTTCCATTGATTTATGTGTTTAGAGAAAGCGTCTAAGTAAGGTAAGGGGTGAGAGAGCGTTTGAATTCATGAGTATAATATATTGTGAGATGAACGGGAAAACCGTATTTCCCAACGATTCATCTGGGGCTTGCTACGTATGGCAGTAGCCCTTTGAGTGATAAATTGATTAATGTGAAAATATGGAAATTGTGAGATTAAAATTTGGAATAAAAATATTTATAAAGTGTTGATTGAATTAATTTTGTTAAATGTGTGGTATTTGATATTATCGTGATATTTGATTTATTTTCATTAAATGTGTGATATTTGATATTATTGTGATATTGGATGTCGAATGAATTTTATGTATGTTTAATTAGAGGAGTTTTGTGATGTGATAATAAACGATGGATACATTGTGATGAGTTTATGTGATGATGATGATGTATGATTAATGATAGTGATGTTATAAACTTGTGATGAAGATACTGAAGTAACCTCATAATTGATGAAATAGTGATGATTCCAATTTGTGTTTGAGATGATGGTCTTAATGGAGTATCATAGGCCAACGAGGGGAGAAAATAAATATTGAGAATTTTTGAAGTGAAGATTATTTTGTCATCATATAGGTAGGGCCTGACAAGGCTAGTGATTCTGGGGAGTACAACTGAATTGAGCCTGATAGTGGCGGTCTACTATTGAGCCTTAAGGCAAGATTGTTAGACCTTGGAGGTATTCGGGTGGGGAATTCTTTGGTGACTTGGAGGTAGCACTCCAAATGTCGGGAGCTACCACGCAACACACGTTTACCTCGACTGTCGAGTATATGTGTCTGGGGTTGAGTTGAGGGGATCTATGAAGACATGGCCAATTTGAATTGTCCGTCCACCGGGATGGTGGCATAGTATCAAGTCTCCTAACCAAGTACTTCAGAGTTAGAATGGTACCACATTGTGAAGTAGAGTCTAAGTTCATGCATAGCATTGTGTCTCCTTGTGATTGTGTTGTTGTGATTAATATTGTATCGCGATAATAACTTCCCTCAAATGATTTGATGTTATAGTGAAATGTATTAATTTCTCTTGAGTGATCTTGAGTTTATAATGTGATGTTTCTTTTCATGAAGAATGTTTGTATAATGATACGGGTTGTTATGATTAATTGTGTGTTCTTCTTACTTATATTATACTATAAGCATGATTTCGAAACTCACCTCCTTCGTTGTTTGTGTTCGACTGGCTTGGCCATGCATTTGCGAAATCGCAGTTATTACAGGTTAATGAGTCTTGAAGTTCAAGTTTGGGAGAAACTCTGCTCTGATAGGTGATACCGGATAAGAGTTGTAAATTGTATTTTACTTTTACTTTTTATTAGAAACAACTTTTTGGTATGAAAAATCTTATAAGTACTAGTTAGTTTTTGAAATTAAATTAAAAAAAATTATTGCTAAGTGAAGTTTGTTGGTATTGTACTATTTTAATTTAGGAATAAAGTTGATTTTTTTTACATGTGTATTTAGAGGAACGTGATATCCTAAATTAGTTATAAAAATTCTTATTTTAATGGAAGCATATTTTCTTTATCCACTGCGTATTTTATTTCAAAAACAAATCTAGTATAAATTACTATATATGATGTTTTGGGGTTTAGGGTGTCACAGCTTGCACAGCATGTGATTCAAGTGTGAAACTTTTCAAGAACACTGGTGAAGGTGTTAGACAAACTAAACATGCGAGCATCATTGGTAGCCTCAAGTATGCCACTAATTGTACTAGACCCGACATTGCCTACGATGTGGGACTGTTGTGCAGGTTTACCAGTAGGCCTAGTATGGAGCATTGGCACGCTATTGAAAGAGTCATAAGATACCTAAAAAAGACCATGAGTCTCAGATTACATTATCAAATATTTTCTACTGTCCATGAAGGATACAATGATGCTGATTGGAACATTTTATCAGATGACTCCAAAGCAACTTGTGGCTATATTTTTAGTATAGCCGGTGGTGATGTATCTTGGAAATTAAAACAGAAAATATTGACTCAGTCCACTATGAAGTTTGAAATGATAGCACTAACTAGTGCTAGTGAAGAAGCGAGCTGATTGAGATGCTTGGTAGCTGAGATCCCTTTATGGGAAAAACATATGTCGGCTGTGTTGATCCACTACAATAGTACTGCAGCTATTGCAAAGATTGAGAATTATTATTATAACGGTAAGAGATGACAAATACGTTGTAAGCACAACACTGTTAGAGAGTTACTTTCTAAAGGAATTGTTAAGTGGATCAGGCACGAACTGATGAGAATTAGCAGATCCTTTGTAAAAAGGTTAGCTAAAGAGAAAGTCCTAAATACATCTAAAAGGATGGGACTAATGCCTATAGAGTGACTCTTGATGGTAACCCGACCTAAAAGACTAGAGATCCTGAGAATTAGGTTCAATAGGTAATAACAAGTTGTGAAGTGATATGAGATGAAGACGCTATTATAAATCAAAGAAGCATGCTTCCTGAAGCGATGATAGGATGAGATAATATACACTATTAATGAGATCGATACTCTATGTGGAGTGGACTACCTAGCTATAAGAGTACTCTTGATAGACTCGCCTATGTGAATGTAGAAGTGGGGCCACTTCCTATAGAATTTCGTGTCAGAATTATTATAGCGTTTGAAGGTGCAAACACGAGAAGAGGGGGTTGAATTGTGTTTGACTTAACTTGAATCTTTTTCTGTTTTTATACTTTCAAAACAAAACTTAATGTATAATTAAAAACAGAGTTAGCAGCGGATAAAAATAAAAATAAAACTCACAGATTTTATACTGGTTCACCGTTAACGAGGCTACGTCCAGTCCCTTCGCCTTGAAGGATTTCACTAATTCAATCTTGAATTACAACCTTGCTACTGACCCTCCAAGTCAGTCTTCTCAATAGTCTAACAATCCTAGACTTCTTGAGGAAAACAACCTTGTCTTAAGCCAATCTGACAACCCCAGATTGTAGAAGAAATCACAACACTATGAATCTAATTGCTAAGTACCTTGCTACCCTTTCTGATTCCCTCAGTTTGTAGACTCTACTTCAACAACTTAGATACAACCCTATCTAATTGCCAAGTACCCTGCTACCTCTACTGACTCCCTCAGATTGTAGACTCTACTTCAACAACTTATATTTGCCACAGTGGAAAGAAAATAACACGAGTACTTGCTTCTTGAAAGCTAAAACTCACAATTGACTTCTATGAAAATTGGGTGTTTGTTGCTTTGGAAGTCTATGACTCTTTTGTGATTTTTGATTGTCGATTCTTCAGCATTAAGTCTCTATTTATAGTTGAACTTTAGAACTTCACTGATGCTTTACTTCTGCAGTATATTTAGATTAGTCTATTTTGAGAATATTTTGGAGTAGTTTGCTCAGATTCTGTTTTGAGTCTTTTGCTCAGATTCTGTTTTGAGCCTTTTTCTCCAATTCTGTTTTGAACATTTTTCATTCTTCTTCTTTAATCCTTATGATCAAATCTGCACCATTGGATCTTAATGCGATAGTCCACATCTGGACCAGCCTATTTGTTATTCTGTGATCCTCTGATTTCGGCCTTTGCTGGACTGCACAGTTTGTCCCTCTGATTTCGGCCACCACTGGGCCATGGTCTGATTTTCTGATCTGGACCATCACTGGACCAAATAATTATTTCTGAACCATTGATCTGGAAATTTTTACTCTGATCTGGACAGATTCTGGACTTTGGTCTGGAACAAACTGAAATTAACTTGAACAAAAAATATTTCAGTCTGAACATTTTACCTTTAATTTTGGACCAGGTCTAGATTGATTCTGGAACTCATTTCTTTTGTTCTGGACTTAGTTCCATGCCCTGAATCATGCTATCTTATGATCTGGGCCAAATCTGAATTGATCCTTTTGTTCTGGACTCATAAACATACCTTCTGGTCAAGTCTGGAACAAATCTGGACTGTGTAATTTTTCACTGCCAGGCCATCTTCTGGTCAGAATAACTTCTAGTATAAAATTGATATTTGACTCCTGTTTGTCTGTAACAACTCTCCTTCTGGCAGGCTTTCCAATGGTATGATCCATGTTTCATTATGATTTTTATTCCTTTTGTTCTGGGCCACCAAACATATCATCTGGTGATGTTTTGACATCCTGGAACATCTTCTAGAAATTCCAGAATTCATTTTCGTTTAATCTCTGCTTCTGTTTCCTTTAGTTTCTAGGGCATTTAACTTAATAATTCAAAGTACAAAACAAGTTTACATTGAGTATATTTGTAAGCATCAAAATCCTAAGTACTTAGAACCAACTTGGTTCCAACAATCTCCCCCTTTTTGATGATGACAAAACCTTAACTTATTTTGCTAACTTATGACTCAAAAACTTTGAATTACTCCCCCTCAGACCAATCTCTCCCCCTAAGTCTGATACTCTTCTTTTCAACTCCTTCTTTGTTCTCTCTTTGTTTTCTTCTTTTCTCCTCTCCTTTTCAACTCCTTCTCTTTTCACTCTTTCTTTTTCTCTCTCCCTGATTCCTCTCCTTTTCAACTCCTTCTGTTTTCACTCTTTCTTTTTCTTTCTTTGTTTTTCTATCTCCCTGTTTCCTCTCCTTTTCAACTCCTTATGTTTTCTCTCTTTCTTTTTCTCTCCTTCTTTCTTTTTATCTCCCCTTTTCTACTTATTTCTCCTTTCTTTCTCTTTCTCTCTCTTTCTCCCCCTTTTTGTCATCAACCAAAAAGTGGTCCTATCTATTTTTGTATTTTTTTTTTCTCTTTACAAATTACAGAAAGTAAAAACTGAATAAAATAAAATTGCAAGAAAAATTAAAAAAACTCCTAAGATGACTACTTGAGCTAGTCAGATATGGAGGTCATGCTGAGATGCTTTTTAATGAACTCGAACCTATCTTCTGGTAATGCCTTGCTGAAGATATCAGCTCATTGATGATCAGTGTCCACAAACTGGATGCTCAAAGTCCCTTTTTGAACATGGTCCCTAATGAAATGGTGTTTTATTTCAATGTGTTTGGCTCTAGAGTGTAAGATAGGGTTCTTGGTTAGGTTTATGGCTGAAGTGTTATCACATAACAAAGGGATATTGTTTTCAAAGATGTTGTAATCTTCAAGTTGGTGTTTCATCCAGAGTAACTGTGAACTGCATCCTGCTGCTGATATATACTCAGCTTCT
This sequence comes from Cicer cuneatum, assembly GCA_037974295.1. Classification (NCBI taxonomy): domain Eukaryota; kingdom Viridiplantae; phylum Streptophyta; class Magnoliopsida; order Fabales; family Fabaceae; genus Cicer; species Cicer cuneatum. The sequence goes on from JBBPBO010001984.1 coordinate 11,623,918, forward strand.
GCAGTTGACATGGCAATGGTGCTTTGTCTTTTGCTTGACCAAAAGATCAAATTTTCACCTAAAAATGTACAGTTGCCACTGGTACTTTTCCTTTCCAACTTGTCTCCAGCATAGTCAGAATCACAAAAACCTTTTAGTTTGTAGGTGCGTGTTTTCTTGTATAACAAGGTAAGGTTGGTGGTTCCTTTAAGGTATCTCAGAATTCGTTTGACAGCAGTTAAATGGGATTCCCTAGGGTCAGCTTGAAATCGGGCACAGACACAAACACTAAACATAATGTCAGGTGCATGAGTGTGGCCATAGGCTTACAATCACTCATCTTGAACTTTTTAAGAAGTTCTTTGGTGTATTTAGATTGGTGAATGAGTATACCTGTTTTACCTTGATGAATCTGAATTCCCAAGAAGAACTTAAGTTCTCCCATCATGCTCATTTGGAACTCCTTCTGCATTAGATCAGAAAACTCATTGCACAAGGTGCCATTAGTTGATCCAAATATGATATCATTAACAAAAATTTGGATAATCAGAATATCATTTTTAATAGATTTCCTAAATAATGTATTATCAATGTGGCCTCTATTAAAATCATTCTTATGTAGAAAGTTACTAAGTCTGTCATACCATGCCCTTGGTGCTTGTTTTAAACCATATAAAGACTTTTTAAGTTTAAAAACATGGTCTGGAAAATCAGAATTTTCAAAACCAGGGGGCTATTTGACATAGACTTCTTCACTTATGTAGCCATTTAAGAATGCACTTTTGACATCCATTTGATACAGCATTATATTATGATTAGCAGCAAATGATAAGAGAATTCTTATTGCTTCTAACCTGGCCACTGGAGCAAAAGTCTCAGTGTAATCTATACCTTCCTGTTTACTGTATCCTTGAGCTACAAGTCTGGCTTTATTCCTTACCACTTCACCCTTTTCATTGAGTTTATTCCTAAAAACCCACTTGGTTCCAATAATGTTTTTGTTTCGTCTGGGTACCAGATCCCAAACATCATTCCTTTGGAATTCATTCAGCTCTTCTTGCATTGCAAGTATCCAACCTTCCTCTATCAAAGCCTCATCAACATTGCTGGGTACAATTGTTGAGAGTAAACCAAACAGACTGGTTTCTCTACTTGATGATCTAGTCTTTAGAGATTCTGCTGTACTGCCAATAATGAGAGATTCTGGATGTAAAGATTTGTACTTCCATCCATTTTTTTCCTCTGACTTGTTTTCAGAGTCATCATGTTTTTGGTCGTTCTCAGATTTTGCTTCTGGTTCAGCTTCTGGTTCCTGTGTCTCTGGTTCACCTGCAGTTTTTTCATCTTGCTTTGACTTTTCAGAGTCAAGCTGTTTATCATCAAACTTAATGTGGATTGATTCTTCCACAGTGTTAGTTTCCTTATTAAACACTCTATAAGCTTTTGATCTCTCAAAGTAGCCAATAAAGACACACTTTTGAGATCTAGAATCAAACTTAGCTAGGTTGTCCTTAGTGTTCAACATAAAACAGATGCAACCAAATTGCTTAAAGTAAGAGATATTTGGTTTCTTACCTTTCCATAGTTCATAGGGAGTTTTATTTAGGATGGACCTGATGTAAACTTGATTCTGAATATAGCAGGCTGTGTTGACAGCTTCTGCCCAGAGATAGGTGGCAACCTTCATGTCATTCAGCATGGTTCTGGTCATCTCCTGCAGTGATCTGTTCTTCCTTTCTACCACTCCATTCTGTTGAGGTGTTCTGGGGGATGAGAAGTTGTGAGAGATTCCATTCTCATCACAGAATTCTTCAAAGTACTTGTTTTCAAATTCTCCTCCATGATCACTTCTGATGGTTATGATCTTAGTGCCCTGTTCATTCATAACTTGTTTACAGAATGAGATAAATACTTTGTGAGATTCATCTTTGTTCTTTAAAAATTTTACCCAAGTCCACCTTGAGTAATCATCAACAATCACAAAGCCATATTTCTTACCACTTAGAGAAGCTGTTTGAACAGGACCAAACAGATCTAAATGAAGCAGTTCAAGTGGTTGATAGGTAGAAACACAATTTTTTGTTTTAAAAGAGCTTTTAGTTTGTTTACCTCTTTGACATGCTTCACACAGAATCTCAATTTTGGAACTTACCTTGGGCAATCCTCTTACCAATTGGAGTTTGCTCAACTCTGATATGAGTCTGGGGTTTGCATGCCCTAGCCTCTTGTGCCAAATCAGATTCTGCTCACTTACAGATAATAAGCATTTAACCTGTTGCTTAGCAAGACTAAACAGATCAATTTTATAAACATTATCCTCCCTAGTTCCAGTAAATAAAACAGTTCCATCAATTTGACTAACAACTTTGCAAACTTTTTGATTAAATATAACATCATATTTGCAGTCACTTAATTGACTTATGCTTAGAAGATTATGTTTTAAACCTTTAACATACACAACATTTTTAATAGACAAGGGAGAAGAAGTGTTACCAACAGTTCCTGTACCAATAATCTGACCTTTCTGGTTTCCTCCAAAGGAAACTTTGCCTCCATTCTTCATAGTCAAATTTAGAAACATAGATTTATCTCCTGTTATGTGTTTGGAGCAGCCACTGTCAAGATACCATGTTTTGTGTTGCTGATCAGACTTTGCCTTTTCTCTGTCAGAATCAGAGTTAGAGTCAGACTCAAATACAGACTTAGCATCTGTTCTAGCCATTAGAGCTAGTTCTTCTTCTGGCCTGTTTGAGCAGTTTCCTTGATTCTGCTTTGGTTTATAAACCATGTTTCTCTGATGATTCTGGAACATGTTTTGGTTCTGGTGATTCCAGTGACTTGGGTGAATCTGGAAGTTCTGATGAATTTGGTAATTCTGATGATTCTGGTAACTTCTTATTTGACTCTGGTAACTTCTTATTTGACTCTGGTTCTGGTTCCAGAGTTGATTCTGATTCTGGTACCAGTATTTATTCTTATTCCGGTTCTAGAGTTGATTCTGATTCTGGTTCCAGTATATGTGCTTCTGATACTGATTCCAGTTCCTGTCTTGGTTCTGGTTCCAGTTTTGGTTCTGATTCCGATTTCGGTTCTGGTTGAGATGACCAGACCTTCTTCCATCAGACTCAGATTGCCTTTGTCTTGTTGTAGCAGGAACATAGACCTTCTTCTGCTTGTGCATTGCTAATATCCATTGTCCAGGCACCATTGTTGGTGTCTCCTTCTGGTTGCTCAGAACATCTGCAACATAGACAATTTTATCTTTTGGTACCCAAAACTGATTGGGTCTAGGTTTGTTAGTCTTAACAGCTCTCTGATCTTGTTCAGATTTTACCATTGGACAAGATAATTCAGAGTGACCTTTCTTAGCACAAACAATACATAAAACATCAGAATAAACAGCTTTATTTTCAATACTTGTTTCTGTAAAACCAATACCTCTTTTTCCAGAGTTACTGTTTCCATAAATCATAGATGCATACTTACTTCTTTCCATTCCATTTGAAATAAAGTTTTGAAAAATTGCTCATGCATATCAGATTTACAAACAATCTCAAAAGTGGAACAATTATTACTTTTCAGAGTTTGGTTTTCAGACTTGAGTTTTGCAACTTCAGTTTTCAAATCTTGGATTTCAGTTGCATACTCAAAAATTCGATTCTTTGAAACTTGGACCTCTTTGGTTAGATTTTTCTTATCTTCCCTAAGAGTTTTCAGTTTTAAAGATATCTTATTATTTGCATTTAACAAGTCCTTTAAAGTATCAATTAATTCAGGTTTAGAAAGATCAGAAAATACCTCACTGTCTTCATCTTCTGATTCTGTTTCAGAGCAGTATTCAGAACCTGAATTTGTATGAGCCATCAGAGACAGAATTATTTTCTCTGATGTGCTTCCAGACTTGCCTGAGTGATTGCTTCTATCACTCTTCCTTCTGCCTGTTTTCCCTCTGGAATTCATGCTTTTATGACGACCAGAAGCAGACCTGATGTGAGCCATCTTTGTTGTTTCTGCCTCTTCTTCATCAGAAGATTCTTCCTCTGATTCTGATACATCCCAGGCAGCCATCAGACCTTTCTTTCTGTACCTAGAACTTTTCTTATGATGTTTGCATTTTTCCAGATTTGGACATTCTGACTTGATATGTCCAGGTTTATTGCATCCATAACAGATGATGTTCTTCTTGTCAGATTCTTCCTTGCTGTTATGTTTCTTCTGGGAACCTCTCCTCTTTCTGTTTTCCCAGATCTTAACCATCTTTTTGGTTAAGTAAGCCATATCATCACATTCACTATCACTATCCTCTAATTCTGGTTCTGCCTTTGCAGCTTTCTTCTGTTTCGATTTCAGAGCCAGATTCTTCTTCTTCTTAGGTTCATCTTCTTCCAGTTCTATTTCATGAGAACTGAGTGAACTGATCAGATCTTCTAGCCTCAAGGTACTCAGATCCTTAGCTTCTTGAATTGCAGTAACCTTTGGTCTCCACCTTTTTGGTAGACTTCTCAGAATTTTCCAGACATGATCTTCAGTGGTATAGCTTTTTTTAATACTTTCAGTCCTGATACCAAAGTCTGGAATCTGCAGAACATTGTGTCAATGTCTTCATCCTCTTCCATCTTGAACAGCTCATACTTTCTGACCAATATGTTAGCCTTTGTTTGTTGAACCTGCTTGGTTCCTTCATAGGTCAGAACCAGACTATCGAATATACTCTTTGCTGTTTCTTTATTTGTGCATCTATCAAATTCCTTGAATGTGATTGCACTGATCATGATGGTTCTGGACTTGTGATGAAGTTTGTGTAATCTGCTCTGATCTCGTGTCATATCATCCAAGTCTAATTCTTTAGTTGGATCTTCTGGATCAGTTGGTGCAGTGTATCCTTTAACTATCATCTTCCATAGTTCAGGATCTTGAGATATGACAAAACTTCTCAGTCTGTCCTTCCAATACTCAAACCTTTCTCCATCAAATATTGGTGGTCTGTTGATGTTGCCTCCCAATTCTTCTGACATATTGAACCCCTTGGACCTTTCCTCAAACACTGTTAAGTGCTCAGCCTTGAAACCGAGCTCTGATATCAATTGAAGGTACAAACACGAGAAGGGGGGTTGAATTGTGTTTGACTTAACTTGAATCTTTTACTGTTTTTATACTTTCAAAACAAAACTCAATGTATAATTAAAAACAGAGTTAGCAGCGGATAAAAATAAAAATAAAACTCACAGATTTTATACTGGTTCACCGTTAACGAGGCTACGTCCAGTCCCTTCGCCTTGAAGGATTTCACTAATTCAATCTTGAATTACAACCTTGCTACTGACCCTCCAAGTCAGTCTTCTCAATAGTCTAACAATCCTAGACTTCTTGAGGAAAACAACCTTGTCTTCAGCCAATCTGACAACCCCAGATTGTAGAAGAAATCACAACACTATGAATCTAATTGCTAAGTACCTTGCTACCCTTTCTGATTCCCTCAGTTTGTAGACTCTACTTCAACAACTTAGATACAACCCTATCTAATTGCCAAGTACCCTGCTACCTCTACTGACTCCCTCAGATTGTAGACTCTACTTCAACAACTTAGATTTGCCATAGTGGAAAGAAAATAACACGAGTACTTGCTTCTTGAAAGCTAAAACTCACAATTGACTTCTATGAAAATTTGGGTGTTTGTTGCTTTGGAAGTGTATGACTCTATTGTGATTTTTGATTGTCGATTCTTCAGCATTAAGTCTCTATTTATATTTGAACTTTAGAACTTCACTGATGCTTTACTTCTGCAGTATATTTAGATTAATCTGTTTTGAGAATATTCTGGAGTAGTTTGCTCAGATTCTGTTTTGAGTCTTTTGCTCAGATTTTGTTTTGAGCCTTTTTCTCCAATTCTGTTTTGAACATTTTTCATTCTTCTTCTTTAATCCTTATGATCAAATCTGCACCATTGGATCTTAATGCGATAGTCCACATCTGGACCAGCCTATTTGATATTCTGTGATCCTCTGATTTCGGCCATTGCTGGACTGCACAGTTTGTCCCTCTGATTTCGGCCACCACTGGGCCATGGTCTGATTTTCTGATCTAGACCATCACTGGACCAAATAATTATTTGTGAACCATTGATCTGGAAATTTTTACTCTGATCTGGACAGATTCTGGACTTTGGTCTGGAACAAACTGAAATTAACTTGAACAAAAAATATTTCAGTCTGAACATTTTACCTTTAATTTTGGACCAGGTCTGATTGATTATGGAACTCATTTCTTTTGTTCTGGACTTAGTTCCATGCCCTGAATCATGCTATCTTATGATCTGGGCCAAATCTGAATTGATCCTTTTGTTCTGGACTCATAAACATACCTTCTGGTCAAGTCTGGAACAAATCTGGACTATGTAATTTTTCACTGCCAGGCCATCTTCTGGTCAGAATAACTTCTGGTATAAAATTGATATTTGACTCCTGTTTGTCTGTAACAACTCTCCTTCTGGCAGGCTTTCCAATGGTATGATCCATGTTTCATTATGATTTTTATTCCTTCTGTTCTGGGCCACCAAACATATCATTTGGTGATGTTTTGACATCCTGGAACATCTTCTGGAAATTCCAGAATTCATTTTCCTTTGATCTCTGCTTCTGTTTCCTTCAGTTTCTGGGGCATTTAACTTAATAATTCAAAGTACAAAATAAGTTTACATTGAGTACATTTGTAAGCATCCAAATCCTAAGTACTTAGAACCAACTTGGTTCCAACAGCGTTCACTATATTGGGATAGCGTGCAAAGCCATTAACATACAGGCTTTTGAGAATACACCATATGAAAAGGTTGTGTGTGGGTTTGATGTCACAGATAGAGTTCAAGACTAAGAGTCACTCTTGTTGAATTTGAATCTTACTAACTATGCAAAGGTTCAAGTCAAGAGACACATCTGCTTATACACAATCTTATAGAAGCGTTTAACGCTACTTCAGAAACATTTATTTTTAATTCAAGTGGGGGATTGTTGGAAACATAGAGTATGTTAGTGTGTGAATTTATAAATTGTTGAAATCCCACAATGGAAAACTCTCATATGTTGAGTAGTTTTCAACTTTATAAAGTCCTACATTTGATAGAAAACATATATGGGTTTACTTCCATCACTATATAAAGAGTGTCAACCTTTTGTGAAAAGCACACCAAAGTTGGATGCATTTCCCAACTTTCTATTTTCTCCCTCTTTTCTGCTCGACAAATTTCCAAGCCACTTCTCCCGTTTCTTTATGTTCCTTTGAGTTTTAGTGGTTCTAATACTACTTTCTTTTATAGCAGTTTTTATGTTGTAGACCCTTCGATTTTTGAGTGTTCATAATACCACTACCCTTTTAGAGCAATTTTTATATCGTAGTCCTTTTGATTTTATGTGGTCCTAATACCATAGTCCTTGTTGAGCGGTTTTTTGTGTCGTAGTTATTTTCATTTATGAGTGGTCATAGTACCATATTGCGAGTGGCTTTAACCGTCATATTGAGAGTAATTTTAACCTTCGTATTGAGAGTGGCTTTAACCGCTATACTGAGGGTGTAATTCTAGAATGGTTTTCTACAGTGCAGTAGAACTCCGATACAGTTTGTCTGGGTTGGCAGTTTTATCCTGCAGACTTCGTGGTTGATAGTCTACCTTGCACAATTTGAGCAGTGCCACGTAACGTCTTAAAGAGAGCGACCTAGTTCGCGACTCAACCTAGTAATATATTTGGTGGCATAAATTTATTTTGAAACAGTTTTTTGAAACTCAAAAAACAATATTTTTTAAGGGAATGATATAAAAATGACTATTTGTCCTTGTATTTTTATGAAAATATCGGGAAATGAATTTTCTATCATTGTTGTCTATGTTGATGACATAAATATTATTTAAACTCCTGAAGAGCTTCCAAAAGCTATAGATTGCTGAAAGAAAAAGTTCGAAATGAAATATTTGGGAAAAACAAAGTTTTGTCTATGATTATAAATGGAGCATTTAAATAATATAATGTTTGTGCATCAAAAAACTTACATAGCAAAAGTGTTAAAACGTTTCTATATGGAAAAATTTCATTTGTTGTCTACCCCCATGGATCGTTGAATCACTAGATGTGGAGAAAGATCCTTTCAGACCCCAAGAAGAGGATGAAGAACCACTTAGTCCTAAAGTTCCATATCTTAGTGCAATTTGAGCACTGATGTATCTCGCTAATTATATATGTCCTAATATATCATTTTCTATCAATCTATTATCAAGATATAATTCTTCCCCTACACGAAGATATTGGAACGAAGTTAAGCATATACTTGGTTGCCTTAAAGGTATAACGAATATGGATTCATTCTATTTCCAAGCAAATCTAGAATTCGTTGGTTATGCGGATGTAGATTATTTTTCAAATCTGCATAATGATATATCACATGCAAGTTACTTGTTTACAAGTGGAGGTACATCCATATCATTGAGATTCGTAAAACTGACTATAACGATGACTTAATCAAAATCATGGAGAAATTTTAGCACTACACAAGACAAGTAGAGAATGTGTTTGGTTAAGGTCTTTGATTCAACACATACAAGAAAACTATGGTTTATATACGGGGATGCAACAATCATTTATGAAGATAATTTATTGCATGCATTGCTTAGTTAAAGGAAGGGTATATTAAAAGAGATTGAACAAAACATATTTTTCCAAAATTAGTTTTCACTCATGAATTGCTTAAGAGCTTGTGGACATTTTCACAAAGTCTCTCCTAAATAAAATCTTCGAGCAATTGGTACCAAAATTTGACCTTCGTCGTCTTAGAGATATTTGTATGGTTGAAAGGAAGAAATAAATGCACCATGAAATTCATAAAAGGATATTGTACTCTTTTTCCTTCACTTTTTCCCACTGATTTTATTAGTAAGATTTTGTTAAGGCATATCCTCGATGGACATTCAAGAGGGAGTGTTATGAATATTGTACTCATTAGTGAATGTTTGTTCCTTTGTGCCTATAAAATTAATATTATTCACTCTCTCTTTTTTTCTTTTCTCTCTTTCTCTCATTCATCTTTATTCTCCTATATTATGTTGTTATTTCGACCAATTCACAACATTAACCACTTTTTTTCTTTTTCTAATTTTATGCATACTTTCTTTTTGTCATATACTACAATTTGAGCTATTTTTGTCATTTAAAAAGTATAACACTTTATTTTCTCTTATTTTCTACACAATCAAATAAAAGAAATAAAAGTTTTTATCTTTCTTTCCATAAACTTTCTTTCCAACCAAACAACTAAAAAAGTTACCATAATAATTGAGTTATTTGATCATTTCACATATATTAAAAAAAAGTGTACAAATGAAATACGGAGAATATTACTTTTACCATACTATCCTTACCAGATATTGGTGCATTATCAATGTTATAAACTTATAGTGTAAGATATTGCATTTAAAACAATGTTAGTATTAATTAGGCAAAATATCTCACGCGATTCCTTAATTTAATTTTAGGTAACGATTCAATCAATTATCATTTTTTTCGTGATTTGAGCATTTATTTAATTTTAAGTAGCGATTTGATCATTTATGTCCGAAAATGTCAATAATATTTATATATTATCAATTTTTACATAAACTCAAAAAGTTCATCATCATCTTCAAACAAAACCCAGAAATTATGAATTTAGTTGAAGATGATTACTAATTTTCTATGTTTTTGTTTAAAGATGACGATGAATTTTCTGGATTTTTGTAAAAAAAATGATAATATTGTTAACATTTTAAGTTATAAATGATGAAATTATTATTTAAAATTAAATAAATAATTAAATCAGAAGAAGAAAAAATGAGATATTTTATCTGGTGATTAAATTGTACAATTAAAAAAAATACATTAAATATTTAAAAGATCACTCATTTTAAAGAAAAAATTATAAATCTATTCTAGTGGGACAGAAGAAGTATAAATTTAAAGAATCATTTTAAAAAACAGTCATTAGATGTTTAAAGAATTTACAAATAAATCATTTTAAAGGACCTTTCTTCTAACTTTTTTTTTTTTTTTGTCTTTCTTCTTTTCTCTCACTTTTAGTCCTCTCACTTTTAGTATAAACCAAACATAGCATAAATGTCTGCCTCATAATGCGAACGTATTCCTGCGCTTATCAGGAAAGTTTAGTCGTAAATAATGTCACGGGAGCAGTAGTATTTATTTTGAAACAAAACCATACACATTTCGTTATTTTATGAATAAATAAAGAAATTGATAGTTGAAATTGTAAATATTGATTAAATGAATTTTTAAATTTTATAAATTAATTAATATATTTTTGAAATTGTAACATATCAATCAACATTGTATTTTAATAAATTTTTGTCGTCGAATATTTTAATGTGTCGTTGTAATTAAATCTAACTTATCAACGTTAATTGAATATCAATGTCATCTTCCGAAAAGTAAATTTGTCAATGTAATTTTTTTATTTCAAAGAGAAACTTATAAATAATTATAATTATACATTAATTAAGTATTGACAAATTAATTTATAAAATATTTAAATTTCATAAAAAAATATTGAAATGAGATCAACACAAATAGAATCATATATTCAATTAATATATCACATCATAATCTCTAACAATTAAAATTTAAATATAAACATTTTTATCAATATTTTACAATTTTAAAAATATGTTACCTATTTACAAATTTTAAAACTTAATTTGAGACGTTTCAATTTATATTCACTCTAACCACAATGAGTTGGAATAGTTTGAGACATCTATCTTATAATACTGTATGGCCCACCTAATAATGGGAGCTATAAGCTTTACCTAACTAAGGTACGTTAGAATCTACATATGGTAATTAGAATTTTGATGAAAGATGGATAAATAAATGAATTCAACGACTATATATAGTTGCTGTAAAATTATTACATCGGAAAATAATTTTATACCGATATCAACAAAAAAAATTATAATAAATTTATCTATTTATTTTATAACCACAACTTGAAAATAATTATAAAATACTAAATTAAATTAATATAAAATTATTCTGCATTCATTGTTCATGTCTAGTTTCTCTAAATAAATATTGTGATGTACACATAAGTAAAGTTTGAGACTTTAATACCACATGGTAGTGATAATATCGAGGTATTTGCACAGGAAATTAGTGGTGTTGGGCTGTTGGCTATATTATCGATATCATATAGTATTATATTTAAAATTTTCATTTATTTATTTTATTTTTGTTTTTGTTTTTATCTTAAAATTAATATAACATACTTACTACATCATTTTTTTCTATTTCTTTATCTTTTAAGATGTAAATACATGAAATATTTTTCTATTTGTATTGCAACAAGAGAGGGTAAAATATTAAACTTAATATATCATTTTTTTTTAAATTATATCTTTTGTTACCAATAATAGTAAATGTGTGTGGTGGACCAGGTGGTATAATTAGATAGACATGCACGGCCTCTTTGCATCATGAGTAAATTACTAAATTCCAAACAGGTTACTAAAATTAAAAGTAACCTATAATATATACTCTAAACTCATTCCACATTTTGATAGAAATAGAAATAAATAAAATGAAATGATATATTAGTGATATGGTATATGAGAGAAAATAAAATGTTAAATGAATATATAAAAATTATGAGTGTTAAAGTTAAATTAAAAAACTATATCGTATTATGAAATGAACATTATGACACTATAACGGTAGTTAATTATATAAAATGTTAACAATAACCGTAGTTGGCCTATACCTCTTCTAATCACAAATATAAACAAAAACAAAAGAAAAATAATGATGCATTTGGTTATATAATTCACACTCAATACATCAAAATTCTTTTATTTATTTTTGTTTATATTTTAAAGTATTAAACACGCTCATTCTTATTGATTGAAATTTATCGGTTAAAATTTACATAAAGTACGTTAAATTATGTGAGAATCACATTAATTTAGTAAATTCCATTAAAATTTCAATTAATAATAAAGAGTGTGTTGATAGTTGTATGTGAGAGAGTTTTTTAATATATTTTTCTATTTGAAATTAGAGTACGTACCTTTTTTTAATAAGAATTTTCTTAATAAGGTCTTGACGGTGAAACTAGCCCTACCCACCCTCTTTAAAGGATTATAGAGACTCCACATAGACTAAACTATTCAAAGTTCAATAATAATACACCACATGAAGTAGTACATGACCACACCAAAAAGTAACGTATTACAGCCCATATCCTCTAAAAAAAACACCAACACTAGTAACAATACTCACACGGGTCACAAACATATATATATACAAAAATTAAATGTGTTTGATAAAAAAAAATCGACTCAAATATATTTTAACTTTTGTTTATATCTTTAAAAAAATTTGAGTCAAAATATATTTTAATTTTTTGTTTATGGTAAAGGAAGAAGATAGAATACCATGACCCACAAGCAAGTCCGGGCTGAATCATGATGTTAAAGCACATCCAATTCTAGATGGCATTTAATCTGGTCCAGTGCAAAATTACCAACCACGGTCAAGTATGTCTTTTACTGCCAGGTGGCAGTTGCAGTAGATAACTTTCATTATATTAAAAATGTATGTGAGGATTAGGTTACCCGTTGAAATAGTGGATAGTTTATTCATGATGTGGAATAAATAAAAATTAAATGTGTTTTCTGCTATTTACGTCATATTTATTATTGTATTTTACATATTCTATTATAACTTTTTTATTATTTATATATTCACCCTATTTTTAATTAATGAAATTTTATTTTTTAATTATTTATATTTAATGTTACCAAGCATCAAATTAATAAGATGTTTCCTATTTATTTTTTTTAAAAAAATCAAATTTAATCATAGACTAAGTCAAGGTTTTATCATATTACCACTTGACCAAGCTTGATAACTTGCTTAATCAAGATAGATAATCAACTTAGCTAATAATTAATTGTATGCAGTGAAGTTAATTCACGCATTAATTATTTTAAGTAACTTTTTATATATAAATAATTTATTATATTTTAATTCTTTTTTCATGACTTGTAAATAAAATTAATAAATTTGTTATGATATACTTTTTAAGTATGAAACTTTTTTCTAATAAATTTTTAAAAGTATTAATATAAGTTAGATGAACGGTCAAACAATTCAACTAATGTCTCACTAATTCAACCAATTACTCATTAACTCAATACTTTGACCTAGTCAAGTATCGGTCCGGTTCTTAATAATCAAAATTAGAATTTCTAAGTAATTGTTAGATTAATTAATTAAAATTGAAATGTTTGATCATCAAAATTAAAATTCATATGTCATAATTAATGGATATTGGTTATATTGAACCGTTTAATCATTTAAATTATAATTTATTAGTCACGGTTAGTCTACTTATTTTAGATTGAAAAGGTGAATAATCAATATTTGAATTTTCTGTGTCATTGTTCGTCTAATTAAATAACGATTGAACCATTATATTATCAATATTAGAATTTTTAAGTCATTTTTATTCTAATTAATTAAAATTAAACTGTTGGATCGTTAAATTATTAGTCATAGTTAGACTAATTAGTTAACATATAACTCTTGGATAATATAATTTCGAATTTATAAGTAATTTTTAGTCTAATTAGTTAAAATTGAACTATTGAATTATCAAAATTAGAATTTAATATTTGTAGTTAGTTTAATTAGTTAACATTAAACCGTAGGATTATCAAAATTAGAATTTATAACTCATATTTAGTCTAATTAAGTTTGACTGAACTATTGGATCATCGAAATTATAATTTGATAGTCATAGTTAGTTTAATTAGTTCATATTGAACCGTTGAATCATTGAAATTCGAATTAGATAGTCATTGTTTGTCTAATTAGTCAAGACTAAATTGTTAGATCAACGATTAAAATTATTGTTAATATAATTAGTTAAGATTGAATGAATCGTCCAAATTAAAATTTGTTAGTTATAGTTAACCCAATTAGTTAACATTGAACTGTTGGATCATCGAAATTCCAATTTATAAGTCATCATCAGTCTAATCAGGTAAGATTAAATCGTTAAATTATCAAAATAAAAATTTTATAGTCATAGTTAGCCTATTTAGTTAACATCAAATCGTTAGATCATCAAAACTTGAATTTCTAAGAAATATTTAGTCTAATTAGGTTAGACTGAGCCATTGAATTATCAAAATTATAATTTGATAGTGATAATTAGTCTAATTAGTTCACATTAAATCGTTGGATTGTCGAAATTTAAATTTTTAAGTCATAGTTTAATTAGTTGAGAAAGAACCATTAGTTTAACAAATTTAGAATTTCTAAGTTATGGTTAGATTGGACTGCTCGATAATTGAAATTAGAATTTGATAGTCATTGTTGGTCTATTTAGTTAAGATTGAATTGTTGGATCAACAAAATTAGAATTTACAAGTCATAATTAGTTAAGATTGAACCACTAGATTAATGAAAATATAATCTTTAAGTCATAGTTAGTCTAATTTATTTAAATTTGACCTGTTAGATTATCGAAATTGTAGTTTTTCAGTCATTGCTATTCCAATTAATTCATTTGGATCACAAAACATAGAATTTCAAAGTCCTAGTTAGTTTAATTTGGTTCGATTGATCAATTGGACCATCAAAATTTATATTTTCTTAATTTATTGTTAGTTAATTAGTTAAATTGAACCGTTGAACTATCAAAATTATAATTTTCAAGTAATGTTTTTTAGTTTAATAAGGTTATATTTAATTATTGGACAATCAAATTTTGAATATCTAAGTCATAGTTAGTCCAATTAACTTAGATTGAATTTCAAATAGCTTTTCATATATAAATAATTTATTATATTTTAATTTTTCACGACTTTTAAATAAATAAATGATATATTTTTTAAATAAATAAACTACATAATGCATTAATTAATATCAATTTTTAATATCGAATACACTTACATTTTTATTTTCTATTATTAATGTTCTTTTAGTTCCTACGAGTGTTTAAAGAACCAAATAGTTGGCCGACTCGGTCAAAGTAATAGTATATGACTGTGGATCCAATTAATATTTTAAAACTTTTAAAATTTGGTGTCAAATAAATTTCATATTCAAAAAATATTTCATAACAAATTTATTTAATTTATTTATGTCTTAAAAAATGAAATTATAATAAATTTATATTTATGAATCTACTTAAAAAAATAATGCATGAATTATCTTCAATGCATACAATTAATTATTAATTAAGTTGATTGTATATCTAGAATTGACTGTCATAATGTTTGATCAAGTGAATATATGAAAGTATATATTAGAATTTGTAAAATACAATAAAAAATGTAACAGATAATAAAATACAGATACTTAACTTTTATTGGTATTACATTATCATATATGGATAAATTATCTATAATTTTAGAAAGACAACTTAATTAGAATTTATCTAAAATGTATATACACTATTTATTTTAATAGGAAACGGATTTTCTTATGTAGAGTGGCAAAGACATGTATCGTTTGTTATATTATAATGTTGTATCAAATCAATGTTTTATATCATGTCCTTTTTTGGTTTTAAATTTGACTCCTTTCAAATACATAATTTATTTTAAAGAATAAAATAAATAATATTAATTATTGATGATTAATTAAATAATTGATATTACATGCACATATCACCATTCATGATGGATAGTTATCATATATTCATCTACTATATTCATCTAAGTTTATTTTAATTTTATACATGCTTCCATTAAAAGTTTGCTTACACCTATTAACTTTGCAATTTAATGATTCTAAAATTAACATCCAGCAAATAGAAATGAAATTTCATTTAATTTAATTTGTCCTTTTTATTTGTTTCAAACAAGAGATTATGTAGACGTAAAAAACAAAAAACAAGAGATTATGTATATATAAAAGTCGAACCGCTGAAGCTATAAGGCAAATACATCTCGGTAATAAATGCCACAGTGATACAATAAATTATAGTTTCAAGGATAAATGTATATTAAGTTAAATATTATGTTTGAAATTCATATTTTGTAGTTGTATTAACTTCTGATTATAATTACATTATTTTATTTTTTTATAAAAATTATTATAATAATAAATTTTGCACAAAATTTTTAATTCTATTCTAAATAACGATAGTTTCATATCGAAATGTTTCTATTAAATTTCAATGATGATGTAAGAGTTGAACATGATAGTTTATTAATTTTTAATTTAAAAAAAATTCATTTCCTTCAAAAACATAAAAAATAATTATTATTAAATAATTTAATGTGACACGACAGATCCTCTATCGAGGCGTGACCTAACAATATTTTTTTCTTTAAAATAATAAAAAGGATGAATTTGTACATGTTTAAATTATGAAGGATTTATATGTAAAAAAATATAGAATTAAATCAGTTTTTAGTCGCCATAAAATTTTGAAATTTCTATTTTAGTCTTATAAAAAGTATTAATTGTTTTAGTCTCTTGTTTTCGTCATTTCTTGGACGAAACATTCATTCAACTTTTTAAGTTTTTGAACGATTGTTTGCAATAATGTTTAGAACATTATTCAAAATTCCTTTATCTAAATTTATAATTTGTTAAATTGAAATAAATTAAATATAATTTTTTTAAATATCATATACTCAAAATACAAATAACACTAAAAAAAAGACTTATAAATCAAATTTTGAACTAACTTTTTAGGCAAATGGATACATATATCCCACTTTTTTTTTTCTTTCTCAAAATGCCTCACTTTGAAAAAAAAATGTCCAGATTGCCCTACTTTTTGGGCTCAGTTGCTCGTCGCAACCTGAACATGCAACGACTTGAGGGGAATTTTTTTCTGGCAGTTGATCTTCGCACCCCCAGGATGCGATGATATACACCCTTTTTTTTCTCATCGCAACCCCAGGGTGCGATGATCTACACCCCCATTTTTTTAGTTTAATTTAAAAATTTAAAATAATTATAATAAATTATAAATAATTAAAATAATTAATAAACCATAAAACCCAAACCCTAAACCCCAAACCCTAAACCCTATTTTTTTAATTTAATAATTAAAAATAATTATAATAAATTATAAATATTAAAAATAATTCATAAACCCTAAATCATAAACCCTAAACCCCAAATCATAAACCCTAAATTTTTTTAATTTAATAATTAAAAATAATTATAATAAATTATAAATATTTAAAATAATTCATAAACCCTAAACCCAAATTTTTTTTATTAATTTAATAATTAAAAATAATTAAAATAAATTATAAGTATTTAAAATAATTAAAAAACCCTAAAATGAAATAAAAAAGATAAAAAACTTTCATTAATAATGTTAATAATATTAATAATTACAGATTAAGTATTGAAATTAATTTTTATATATTTTTCTTTTTTTAAAACTAACCACTTACCATATTACTAATATTATTATATTTTTTATGTTTGATATATTCGACATATTTAATTCCGGTGGTCTAAAATTTAGTAGTGTTCCTCATAACGACATAGAAGGCTACCGGAATACAATCGATCACATGATGGTTCAGGAAGTAATATTAATATTCATTCACATTTAGTTGAACTTTTTTAATTATATATTTTTATATATCTTAATATTTACTTAGCATATTTTTAACATATCAGTTTCGGTGGAGGTCGTATCTCGGGTTCCAACACGAGGTACCCAAACAAGAGATGAACACTTGGATGGCATGTACCTATCTACATTGTTATCATATTGTTGAAAAACATCATGTAGATAGAGTCGCACTTCAGTTCGGCTTCCATCAACCAATTCCGCAACCACAAGAGGACATGAAAATGTACCATGAGCTCGACATGAGGCGTGGCATTGATGAAAATTGGAGGGTGGTTTGGAAAGATGAGATTTAACATTGGAATGAACGTCAGAATTACGTACTGCACGGTCAATTCATAGAAGGTTTTTTATGCCACAGTAATGAATATATGAATTGGTTCAGAAATCACACCAAATTATATATATCTGTGGAAAGATATCTGCGTGATCCACGTTCGCAACCTTCAATGTATTCTGATGTTCACTCAACCCCTCAATCAATGCCACAACAACATACCATGCACCAAATACCATCTTTATCGTCACCAACACATCTACATGAATCTACATATATACCGACTCAGGAATACGTTCCTTCAGTGCCAACATTGCCAACACCCGTTAATCCGATAGATAGCGGAATTTTCTATAATTTGTTTGGTACTCATTGCACAACACCTGAGTCGGCTTATGCTGTTTTTGATTCGATGTATAACATCGAATCTCAAAATTATACGGAGGCAGGTGGTAGTGGTTCTAATCCGCATACAACCTATAACGAAGATAATGATCAAAATGAGAATCAACCACAACAACCTGAACTCGTACAAAGGGCTAGACGAGTTCGACGACCGCGTAGTTGTGGAACCGGAGGACATTTAGATGGAAATAATTAATTGCAAATTAGTGTAGTTTTTTCTTTCAATTTGATGTATTTTTTTCATTTCAATTTAATGTATTTTTTTTAAATTCATTAATATAATTAATTTTATGTATTGCAAATTAATATTTCTAATTTTATTTTGTTGTTATTTTATTATTATTACAAATTTTTTTATCCTAAATAAATATTAATTTATTTTAAATTTTTTATTATGTTTATTATTATAATACTTTTCTTTATTTATTTATTTATTATTATTATTATAATTATTTTTAATTATTCAATTAATAAAACAAATTTAGGTTTAGGGTTTATGAATTATTTTAAATATTTATAATTTATTATAATTATTTTTAATTATTAAATTAAAAAAAAAACTTTTAGGTTTAGGGTTTATGAATTATTTTAAATATTTATAATTTATTATAATTATTTTTAATTATTAAATTAAAAAAAATTAGGGTTTAGGGTTTATGGTTTATTAATTATTTTAAATATTTATAATTTATTATAATTATTTTAAATTTTTAAATTAAACAAAAAAAGGGGGTGTAGATCATCGCACCCTGGAGGTGCGATGAGCAAAAAAAAAAAGGTGTAGATTATCGCATCCTGGGAGTGCGAAAATCAACTGACAGAAAAAAATTCCCCTTCAAATCGTCGCAGGCCGAGCAACTGGGCCACAAAAGTAGGGCAATCTGAGCATTTTTTTTTCAAAGTGGGGCATTCTCGAAAAGAATAAAAAAAAGTAGGTTATATGTATACAAAATCCAACTTTTTATAGTATTGTAAATATATCTCACTACTAGAAATTAGCATTTTTCCTGCGGAAACATATCTGCAGTCCGCACGTAATACCCAAGGATTTTCCTGCGGTTCAGATTTAATTTAGGAATATTTCTGCGGTATCAAATCTCGTATGTAAAACTAAAATTTTCGTTTGCTCCGGATTTACATGCGGTTACGTATCCGCAGCAAAATTCACCTTCTTTCTTTAGGATTTATCTGTGGTAAAATTCTGCAGGAAATATCCGCAGCAAATTCCGCAGGTAAATACTTTATTTTTATTTAAATAAAATAATTTTTATTTTTATATAAATAAAGTAGATTTTTTTTAAGCAAATTAAAAAAGTAATACAAGTTTTATAGTTAGAGATGACTACATAATTTGCACCACAATATCCACCCAAACCATTTTGATTTGGAGGAAAAAATCCACTTTGATTGAGTGTGGATGTGAGTTTTCCTCGAAATTAAAATTCAAGAGCGGAGAGAGTCTGAATGTTGAAATTAAAATCCACTTTTGTTGTAATTTTTAAATTTTATAATATAATATCTATTAAATTAACTAACTTAAGAGTTTTGATAAATTTATTTATTCAATTTTGAACTCGGTAATTAAATAAATTATTTTCATAATTAAAAATTTTATTTTTAATTTAAATTATTACAAAAAACGTTATTTTAAAATAGAATCAACAGATAATATTTAACAATTTGAGGATATTAAATCTAAAATATAGTTAAACGAAATTAAATGACATCTTATTTAACTATTACTAATTTAGTTTAATAGTATAAAAACATATTAATTTTTAAATTTACTATAAAAGTCTCTAAAAATAAATTTAATATATTTATTTATAATAAAATAAAATAAATTATGCATTAAAGTTATTCAATTTTTTAGAAGAAAAAACAAATTCTATCTTATTATGTTAAAGAAAAGAGAAAGAACTTAAAATGAGTTCATTGAAACACAAACCATTAAACTCATAATCACTCATCATACAATCCAGAAAATTTAATTATTTTTTTAACACTTATTATTATTAAACCCGTCTAGAAAATTAGGGTACTTGAAGTTAAATTTTCTAAACTTGAGAGAGCTCATTAAATTTTCTAGTCTAAAAAAATTAGGGTACTTGAACTTAAACTTGAAGTTAAAGTTTCATTAGTCTAAAAAAAATACTTATTGTAATGAGCTCTCTTATATCATTAATGTTCTAGACGGTTTTAACATTAGTCTAGAAAATTTAACTCAAGTTTCAAGTACCCTAAACCCATCTCAACAAGCTTGTCTGTCTCAAGTCAGCATCTAAACCGCAAACTCAAGACCTAATTTCCTGCCGTCCCAAGTACCCTAATTCTTAGTTTACAAATGAAATCCTAATAGCGATCACCAGCAGGTAAACTCAAGACCTCTCTTCTTTTTTCTCCCTCGGCGCAAATAGCGATCACCATTTCGTCATTTCCCTTCCTCATTTCGTCGCAAATAGCTATCACCAATACCTTCACCGTCCACAAAGGCGCAAATTGAGCCACCAATACCTCAGCCTTCAACTACAGTAAACAATCATCAACTCAACAAGGTATGGTATCACAAAATTACATTGTTTAGGATTTGCTTATCATATTTTCATTTTCTCTCCCACAGATTCTTCACGCTTGCGCTTCTCATTTACATTGATTTGCGCTTCTCATTCCTCAAATCTTTCTCAGCTTCTCAAGCCGATTTCAGTTTCAATTAATTGAGGTTTTGATTCTATCAGTAATGCTAGTTTCTCGTTAGTTTGCGACATTAATCTTGGTACATTTCAAATCGATTTTCTGGTTCACTTGATTTTGTGTTTGTTTAGAGCCAGAGATTTGAGTTGAAGCTGATCTTAACTTCGCTTAGGGTTATGAATTTTCAATTTGTTGTTGTGTATGTTGAGGTTTTGCAAAATCTCAATTCAACTTTTAAACACCAAATAGGTTTTCCATCCGATGTCTTGTTTTCTTATCATTATTTTCTTAAATTTGTCTTTATGTATCCTCATGGAATTATGTTGCATTTTATCCGTGGCTGATCATTCTGGAGGCATTTGTACTGGATGCTTGGCTGAGTTCTTGAAGCATATTCTTATCTCGGTGAACAATTTAATTCAATTTGTTTTTGTTTTATTAGGATTTTGGTATGGGTTAAAACAGATACTGCTTTTATTCAATGAAATTTTTTCTAGTTTTGGTTGCCTTTTAATCTTTTTAGGTATGTATCTTGTGTTGGAACCAAGTTGGTTCTAAGTACTTAGGATTTTGATGCTTACAAATGTACTCAATGTAAACTTATTTTGTACTTTGAATTATTAAGTTAAATGCCCCAGAAACTGAAGGAAACAGAAGCAGAGATCAAAGGAAATGAATTTTGGAATTTCCAGAAGATGTTCCAGGATGTCAAAACATCACCAGATGATATGTTTGGTGGCCCAGAACAAAAGGAATAAAAATCATAATGAAACATGGATCATACCATTGGAAAGCCTGCCAGAAGGAGAGTTGTTACAGACAAACAGGAGTCAAATATCAATTTTATACCAGAAGTTATTCTGACCAGAAGATGGCCTGGCAGTGAAAAATTACACAGTCCAGATTTGTTCCAGACTTGACCAGAAGGTATGTTTATGAGTCCAGAACAAAAGGATAAATTCAGATTTGGCCCAGATCATAAGATAACATGATTCAGGGCATGGAACTAAGTCCAGAACAAAAGAAATGAGTTCCAGAATCAATCCAGACCTGGTCCAAAATTAAAGGTAAAATGTCCAGACTGAAATATTTTTTGTTCAAGTTAATTTCAGTTTGTTCCAGACCAAAGTCCAGAATCTGTCCAGATTAGAGTAAAAATTTCCAGATCAATGGTTCAGAAATAATTATTTGGTCCAGTGATGGTCCAGATTAGAAAATCATACCATGGCCCAGTGGTGGCCGAAATTAGAGGGACAAACTGTGCAGTCCAGCAAAGGCCGAAATCAGAGGATCACAGAATATCAAATAGGCTGGTCCAGATGTGGACTATCGCATTAAGATCCAATGGTGCAGATTTGATCATAAGGATTAAAGAAGAAGAATGAAAAATGTTCAAAACAAAATTGGAGAAAAAGGCTCAAAACAGAATCTGAGCAAACTACTCCAGAATATTCTCAAAACAGATTAATCTAAATATACTGCAGAAGTAAAGCATCAGTGAAGTTCTAAAGTTCAATTATAAATAGAGACTTAATGCTGAAGAATTGACAATCGAAAATCACAAAAGAGTCATACACTTCCAAAGCAACAAACACCCAAATTTTCATAGAAGTCAATTGTGAGTTTTAGCTTTCAAGAAGCAAGTACTCATGTTATTTTCTTTCCACTGTGGCAAATCTAAGTTGTTGAAGTAGAGTCTACAATCTGAGGGAGTCAGTAGAGGTAGCAGGGTACTTGGCAATTAGATAGGGTTGTATCTAAGTTATTGAAGTAGAGTCTACAAACTGAGGGAATCAGAAAGGGTAGCAAGGTACTTAGCAATTAGATTCATAGTGTTGTGATTTCCTCTACAATCTGGGGTTGTCAAATTGGCTAAAGACAAGGTTGTTTTCCTCAAGAAGTCTAGGATTGTTAGACTATTGAGAAGACTGACTTGGAGGGTCAGTAGCAAGGTTGTAATTCAAGATTGAATTATTGAAATCCTTCAAGGCGAAGGGACTGGACGTAGCCTCGTTAACGGTGAACCAGTATAAAATCTGTGAGTTTTATTTTTATTTTTATCCGCTGCTAACTCTGTTTTTAATTATACATTAAGTTTTTTTTTGAAAGTATAAAAACAGAAAAAGATTCAAGTTAAGTCAAACACAATTCAACCCCCCCTTCTCGTGTTTGCACCTTCAATTGGCATCAGAGCTCGGTTTCAAGGCTGAGCACTTAATAGTGTTTGAGGAAAGGTCCAAGGGGTTCAATATGTCAGAAGAATTGGGAGGCAACATCAACATACCACCAATATTTGATGGAGAAAGGTTTGAGTATTGGAAGGACAGACTGAGAAGTTTTGTCATATCTCAAGATCCTGAACTATGGAAGATGATAGTTAAAGGATACACTGCACCAACTGATCCAGAAGATCCAACTAAAGAATTAGACTTGGATGATATGACACGAGATCAGAGCAGATTACACAAACTTCATCACAAGTCCAGAACCATCATGATCAGTGCAATCACATTCAAGGAATTTGATAGATGCACAAATAAAGAAACAACAAAGAATATATTCGATAGTCTGGTTCTGACCTATGAAGGAACCAAGCAGGTTCAACAAACAAAGGCTAACATATTGGTCAGAAAGTATGAGCTGTTCAAGATAGAAGAGGATGAAGACATTGACACAATGTTCTGCAGATTCCAGACTTTGGTATCAGGACTGAAAGTATTAAACAAAAGCTATACCACTGAAGATCATGTATGGAAAATTCTGAGAAGTCTACCCAAAAGGTGGAGACCAAAGGTTACTGCAATTCAAGAAGCTAACGATCTGAGTACCTTGAGGCTGGAAGATCTGATCAGCTCACTCAGGTCTCATGAAATAGAACTGGAAGAAGATGAACCTAAGAAGAAGAAGAATCTGGCTCTAAAATCGAAACAGAAGAAAGCTGCAAAGGCAGAATCAGAATCAGAGGATAGTGATAGTGAATGTGATGATATGGCTTACTTAACCAAAAAGATGGTTAAGATCTGGGAAAACAGAAAGAAGAGAGGTTCCCAGAAGAAACATAACAGCAAGGAAGAATCTGACAAGAAGAACATCATCTGTTATGGATGCAATAAACCTGGACATATCAAGTCAGAATGTCCAAATCTAGAAAAAGGCAAACAACATAAGAAAAGTTCAAGGTACAGAAAGAAAGGTCTGATGGCTGCTTGGGATGTATCAGAATCAGAGGAAGAATCTTCTAATGAAGAAGAGGCAGAAACAGCAAATATGGCTCACATCAGGTCTGCTTCTGGTCTTCATAAAAGCATGAATTCCAGAGGGAAAATAGGCAGAAGGAAGAGTGATAGAAGCAATCACTCAGGCAAGTCTGGAAGCACATCAGAGGAAACAATTCTGTATCTGATGGCTCATACAAATTCAGGTTCTAAATACTGCTCTGAAACAGAATCAGAAGATGAAGACAGTGAGGTATTTTCTGATCTTTCTAAACCTGAATTAATTGATACTTTAAAGGACTTGTTAAATGTAAATAATAAGATATCTTTAAAACTGAAAACTCTTAGGGAAGATAAGAAAAATCTAACCAAAGAGGTCCAAGTTTCAAAGAATCGAATTTCTGAGTATGCAACTGAAATCCAAGATTTGAAAACTGAAGTTGCAAAACTCAAGTCTGAAAACCAAACTCTGAAAAGTAATAATTGTTCCACTTCTGAGACTATTTGTAAATCTGATATGCATGAGCAATTTTTTCAAAACTTTATTTCAAATGAAATGGAAAGAAGTAAGTATGCATCTATGATTTATGGAAACAGTAACTCTGGAAAAAGAGGTCTTGGTTTTACAGAAACAAGTACTGAAAATAAAGCTGTTTATTTTGATGTTTTATGTATTATCTGTGCTAAGAAAGGTCACTCTGAATTATCTTGTCCAATGGTAAAATCTGAACAAGATCAGAGAGCTGTTAAGACTAACAAACCTGGACCCAATCAGTTTTGGGTACCAAAAGATAAAATTGTCTATGTTGCAGATGTTCTGAGCAACCAAAAGGAGACACCAACAATGGTGCCTGGACAATGGATATTAGCAATGCACAAGCAGAAGAAGGTCTATGTTCCTACTACAACAAGACAAAGGCAATCTGAGTCTGATGGAAGAAGGTATGGTCATCTCAACCAGAACCGAAATCGGAATCAGAACCAAAACTGGAACCAGAACCAAGACAGGAACTGGAATCAAAATAGGAACTGGAATCAGTATCAGAAGCACAGATACTGGAACCAGAATCAGAATCAACTCTGGAACCGGAATCAGAATAAATACTGGTACCAGAATCAGAATCAACTCTAGAACCAGAACCAGAGTCAAATAAGAAGTTACCAGAATCATCAGAATTACCAAATTCATCAGAACTTCCAGATTCACCCAAGTCACTGGAATCACCAGAACCAAAACATGTTCCAGAATCATCAAAGGAACATGGTTTATAAACCAAAGCAGAATCAAGGAAACTGCTCAAATAGGCCAGAAGAAGAACTAGCTCTAATGGCTAGAACAGATGCTAAGTTTGAATTTGAGTCTGACTCTAACTCTGATTCTGACAGAGAAAAGGAAAAGTTTGATCAGCAACACAAAACATGGTATCTTGACAGTGGCTGCTCCAAACACATAACAGGAGATAAATCTATGTTTCTGAATTTAACTATGAAGAATGGAGGCAAAGTTTCCTTTGGAGGAAACCAGAAAGGTCAGATTATTGGTACAGGAACTGTTGGTAACACTTCTTCTCCCTTGTCTATTAAAAATGTTCTGTATGTTAAAGGTTTAAAACATAATCTTCTGAGCATAAGTCAATTAAGTGACTGCAAATATGATGTTATATTTAATCAAAAAACTTGCAAAGCTGTTAGTCAAATTGATGGAACTGTTTTATTTACTGGAACTAGGGAGGATAATGTTTATAAAATTGATCTGTTTAGTCTTGCTAAGCAACAGGTTAAATGCTTACTATCTGTAAGTGAGCAGAATCTGATTTGGCACAAGAGGCTAGGGCATGCAAACCCCAGACTCATATCAGAGTTGAGCAAACTCCAATTGGTAAGAGGATTGCCCAAGGTAAGTTCCAAAACTGAGATTCTGTGTGAAGCATGTCAAAGAAGTAAACAAACTAAAAGCTCTTTTAAAACAAAAAATTGTGTTTCTACCTATCAACCACTTGAACTGCTTCATTTAGATCTGTTTGGTCCTATTCAAACAACTTCTCTAAGTGGTAAGAAATATGGCTTTGTGATTGTTGATGATTACTCAAGGTGGACTTGGGTAAAATTTTTAAAGAACAAAGATGAATCTCACAAACTATTTATCTCATTCTGTAAACAAGTTATGAATGAACAGGGCACTAAGATCATAACCATCAGAAGTGATCATGGAGGAGAATTTGAAAACAAGTACTTTGAAGAATTATGTGATGAGAATGGCATCTCTCACAACTTCTCATCCCCCAGAACACCTCAACAGAATGGAGTGGTAGAAAGGAAGAACAGATCACTGCAGGAGATGGCCAGAACCATGTTGAATGACATGAAGGTTGCCACCTATCTCTAGACAGAAGCTGTCAACACAGACTGCTATATTCAGAATCGAGTTTACATCAGGTCCATCCTAAATAAAACTCCCTATGAACTATGGAAAGGTAAGAAACCAAATATCTCTTACTTTAAGCAATTTGGTTGCATCTGTTTTATGTTGAACACTAAGGACAACCTAGCTAAGTTTGATTCTAGATCTCAAAAGTGTGTCTTTATTGGCTACTTTGAGAGATCAAAAGCTTATAGAGTGTTTAACAAGGAAACTAACACTGTGGAAGAATCAATCCACATTAAGTTTGATGATAAACAGCTTAACTCTGAAAAGTCAAAGCAAGATGAAAAAAATGCAGGTGAACCAGAGACACAGGAACCAGAAGCTGAACCAGAAGCAAAATCTGAGAACGACCAAAAACATGATGACTCTGAAAACAAGTCAGAGGAAAAAAATGGATGGAAGTACAAATCTTCACATCCAAAATCTCTCATTATTGGCAGTACAGCAAAACCTCTAAAGACCAGATCATCAAGTAGAGAAACCAGTCTGTTTGGTTTACTCTCAACAATTGTACCCAGCAATGTTGATGAGGCTTTGACAGAGGAAGGTTGGATACTTGCAATGCAAGAAGAGCTGAATGAATTCCAAAGGAATGATGTTTGGGATCTGGTAACCAGATCAAACAAAAACATTATTGGAACCAAGTGGGTTTTTAGGAATAAACTCAATGAAAAGGGTGAAGTGGTAAGGAATAAAGCCAGACTTGTAGCTCAAGGATACAGTCAACAGGAAGGTATAGATTACACTGAGACTTTTGCTCCAGTGGCCAGGTTAGAAGCAATAAGAATTCTCTTATCATTTGCTGCTAATCATAATATAATGCTGTATCAAATGGATGTCAAAAGTGCATTCTTAAATGGCTACATAAGTGAAGAAGTCTATGTCAAACAGCCCCCTGGTTTTGAAAATTCTGATTTTCCAGACCATGTTTTTAAACTTAAAAAGTCTTTATATGGTTTAAAACAAGCACCAAGGGCATGGTATGACAAACTTAGTAACTTTCTGCTTAAGAATGAATTTAATATAGGCCAGATTGATAATACATTATTTAGGAAATCTATTAAAAATGATATTCTGATTATCCAAATTTATGTTGATGATATCATATTTGGATCAACTAATGGCACCTTGTGCAAAGAGTTTTCTGATCTAATGCAGAAGGAGTTCCAAATGAGCATGATGGGAGAACTTAAGTTCTTCCTGGGAATTCAGATTCATCAAGGTAAAACAGGTATACTCATTCACCAATCTAAATACACCAAAGAACTTCTTAAAAAGTTCAAGATGAGTGATTGTAAGCCTATGGCCACACTCATGCACCCAACCTGCTCACTTGAGAAAGATGAAACCAGTAAAAAGGTAGACCGGAAAACATACAGAGGTATTATTGGATCCCTTCTATATTTAACTGCTTCTAGACCTAACATTATGTTTAGTGTTTGTGTCTGTGCCCGATTTCAAGCTACCCTAGGGAATCCCATTTAACTGCTGAAGTATATATCAGCAGCAGGATGCAGTTCACAGTTACCCTGGATGAAACACCAACTTGAAGATTACAACATCTTTGAAAACAATATCCCTTTGTTCTGTGATAACACTTCAGCCATAAACCTAACCAAGAACCCTATCTTACACTCTAGAGCCAAACACATTGAAATAAAACACCATTTCATTAGGGACCATGTTCAAAAAGGGACTTTGAGCATCCAGTTTGTGGACACTAATCATCAATGGGCTGATATCTTCACCAAGGCATTACCAGAAGATAGGTTCGAGTTCATTAAAAAGCATCTCAGCATGACCTCCATATCTGACTAGCTCAAGTAGTCATCTTAGGAGTTTTTTTAATTTTTCTTGCAATTTTATTTTATTCAGTTTTTACTTTCTGTAATTTGTAAAAAGAAAAACAAAACAAAAATATAAAAATAGTATGACCACTTTTTGGCTGATGACAAAAAGGGGGAGAAAGAGAGAGAGAGAGAGAGAAAGGAGAAATAAGTAGAAAAGGGGAGATAAAAAGAAATAAGGAGAGAAAAAGAAAGAGAGAAAACAGAAGGAGTTGAAAAGGAGAGGAAACAGGGAGAGGGAAAAACAAAGAAAGAAAAAGAAAGAGTGAAAACAGAAGGAGTTGAAAAGGAGAGGAATCAGGGAGAGACAAAAAGAAAGAGTGAAAAGAGAAGGAGTTGAAAAGGAGATGAGAAGAGAAGAAAAGAAAGAGAGAACAAAGAAGGAGTTGAAAAGGAGAGTATCAGACTTAGGGGGAGAGATTGGTCTGAGGGGGAGTAATTCAAAGTTTTCGAGTCATAAGTTAGCAAAATAAGTTAAGGTTTTGTCATCATCAAAAAGGGGGAGATTGTTGGAACCAAGTTGGTTCTAAGTACTTAGGATTTTGATGCTTACAAATGTACTCAATGTAAACTAATTTTGTACTTTGAATTATTAAGTTAAATGCCCCAGAAACTGAAGGAAACAGAAGCAGAGATCAAAGGAAAATGAATTCTGGAATTTCCAGAAGATGTTCCAAGATGTCAAAACATCACCAGATGATATGTTTGGTGGCCCAGAACAGAAGGAATAAAAATCATAATGAAACATGGATCATACCATTGGAAAGCCTGCCAAAAGAAGAGTTGTTACAGACAAACAGGAGTCAAATATCAATTTTATACCAGAAGTTATTCTGACCAGAAGATGGTCTGGCAGTGAAAAATTACACAGTCCAGATTTGTTCCAGACTTGACCAGAAGGTATGTTTATGAGTCCAGAACAAAAGGATCAATTCAGATTTGGCCCAGATCATAAGATAGCATGATTCAGAGCATGGAACTAAGTCTAGAACAAAAGAAATGAGTTCCAGAATCAATCCAGACCTGGTCCAAAATTAAAGGTAAAATGTCCAGACTGAAATATTTTTTGTTCAAGTTAATTTCAGTTTGTTCCAGACCAAAGTCCAGAATCTGTCCAGATCAGAGTAAAAATTTCCAAATCAATGGTTCAGAAATAATTATTTGGTCCAGTGATGGTCCAGATCAGAAAATCATACCATGACCCAGTGGTGGCCGAAATCAGAGGGACAAACTGTGTAGTCCAGCAAAGGCCGAAATCAGAGGATCACAGAATATGAAATAGGTTGGTCCATATGTGGACTATCGCATTAAGATCCAATGGTGCAGATTTGATCATAAGGATTAAAGAAGAAGAATGAAAAATGTTCAAAACAGAATTGGAGAAAAAGGCTCAAAACAGAATCTGAGCAAAAGGCTCAAAACAAAATTTGAGCAAACTACTCCAGAATATTCTCAAAACAGATTAATCTAAATATGCTGCATAAGTAAAGCATCAGTGAAGTTCTAAAGTTCAACTATAAATAGAGACTTAATGATGAAGAATCGACAATCGAAAATCACAAAAGAGTCATACACTTTCAAAGCAACAAACACCCAAATTTTCATAGAAGTCAATTGTGAGTTTTAGCTTTCAAGATGCAAGTACTCGTGTTATTTTCTTTCCACTGTGGCAAATCTAAGTTGTTGAAGTAGAGTCTACAATCTGAGGGAGTCAGTAGAGGTAGCAGGGTACTTGGCAATTAGATAGGGTTGTATTTAAGTTGTTGAAGTAGAGTCTACAAACTGAGGGAATCAGAAAGGGTAGCAAGGTACTTAGCAATTAGATTCATAGTGTTGTGATTTCTTCTACAATATGGGGTTGTCAGATTGGCTGAAGACAAGGTTGTTTTCCTCAAGAAGTCTAGGATTGTTAGACTATTGAGAAGACTGACTTGGAGGGTCAGTAGCAAGGTTGTAATTCAAGATTGAATTAGTGAAATCCTTCAAGGCGAAGAGACTGGACGTAGCCTCGTTAACGGTGAACCAGTATAAAATCTGTGAGTTTTATTTTTATTTTTATCCGCTGCTAACTCTGTTTTTAATTATACATTAAGTTTTGTTTTGAAAGTATAAAAATAGAAAAAGATTCAAGTTAAGTCAAACACAATTCAACCCCCCTTCTCGTGTTTGCACCTTCATCTTGGTCCTGCAATTTTTGTAAATATGTTGATGTGTAATTCCTTTCTCATCTTTGTCAGTATCTTGGTCCTGCAAGTTTGTTCTATTATGCTTAAACATATGTCTCAAACTCATAATATAATTAGACCTTTATACATTCAAAACCATAGTAATGTTTATGTAGTCCTTAGTTTCTTTTGAAAAATGCTGGTCCGAGTGGTAAGAGACTCAGACACCTTAAGCAACTGGTCAATTATTTGATCTCTGACTCTTATGTATAAAGAAAATTTGTTTGGGATGAGAGAACTTATTGTCTGTTAATCACTGTAAAACGACGGTGAATACTTTGTACTTATAACATGATTATAAAAAAAGTTTATTTTAAATATGTTTCTTTGTATTTTAAAACTTAAATGTAATGCTTTCTCTATGTTTTCTGCATTGCAGGATCACTGTTTGATTGATTCATTACATGGATGGCAGGATGGAAGACTTCCAGTGGATATCACTTGTGTAATTAGGTGAAATTTCATAAACTATTAAGCTAAATTGTCTTCATGTGTAAATTTAATAGTAACCTAAACATGCTAAATTGGTTTTAAAGCTGGTTCAGAATACTGATTTTTTAGTACTTGCAAGGTATATGTCTTCATGTGTAAATTTCATAGATTAAGGCTATGGTTCTAAATTGCACTTACGGCCGCAGTTGTATTGCAACAAATAGCAAATAAACTTGCAGGTCATTCTATTATGCTTAAACTTATTAGCGTTTTGATGAATAGATGATTAATATCATTCTACTTATTTGGTTGGTTTTGATGCAATGGATTACCCACTATACTTGCATATATGAACTGTATGCTTATTTTATTTTTGGTTACAGGAACTGTGTGGAAAGGGAAACATTCTTTTCCTTACTCAATCTATCTTGAAGTTAAACATTCAACCATCTTTTCCAACTAGGATTGTGGCTGGAATTTCTAGGTTGAAAGCCAAAATACTATCCATTGTGAGTCGTGTGGAAAATCTGATACATATGCCTGCTTTTTTTGAATTTTACCTAATTCATAATTTGTTCAACTTAGAGGGTAAATCTTGGCACAACTATTTGGTTGCTGCCATGTTACCTGTTGCTCATAGATTCTAGTGATAGAAACAGTCTTCTGTCATTGGGTAAGTCCGTGTGTTTTTCATGATGGTGGGAACTTTGTGCTGTTTGCAGTATTTTTTTCCCTTCCTATTTTTTAAATTATGCCTATTATGAATGAATAACACTGTCACTACTTTCTTTATGCAGCTGCTTAGTTTATGTGAGGCAGAAAGCATTTCTTATCTTGATCAAGTAGCCACCTCTGCACAAAGTTTAGAACAATCAAGTAAGATCCGTTCACTTTTCTTTTATTGTTAATTTTCTTGTAGTCTTTTAGTTCTATATAAAAGTTCTTTTCTCATCTTTGTCAGTATTATTTTCTTGTAGCCTTTACTGCAATATAAATAAGTGGACAAAATGTTATCAATTTATAAATCTTGGTTTGCTTGTTAATTTAATTCGTTGACGATTTATTCCTTGTTTTGTCAGGTACCGAATTATGAAGCAAGCTAAAAAGTCAACAAAGAAGAGAGTTGCAAAGGTTAATATTCCCCCCTCAAACTCAACTTCCATTACTCAACCTCATCCCACTCCACCCTTATTTCAGCCTCAACTCACTCAACCTCAACCATTACCCATTCCACTTCTATTTCAACCTCAGCCACAACTCATTCCATCCTTATTTCAACCTCAACCCGGTACACCTTTATTTCACCCACAATCCAACCAATTCGTCCATTCTCAACCCCAATCATGACCCCAATCTCATCCTCCACTATCTCAACCCTCACTTCTATATCAACCTCATCCTCAATCCACTCAATCTTACCCTCCACCACTGCAACCTCAAGGTCAACCTCGATCACAACCCAAATCCAAGCAATCTCACCCTCCACCACTTCAAGCTCAAGCTCAACCTTAATGCACCAAGAGCGTATCATGTTGGATTCAGCCACGATAATTGTTTTGCAGTTTTTGTGCATTCCTAATATTTTGCAGAATAAATTCAAGAGAATGCACAATGACAATTTTTGCAGTTATTGTTGTTAAGATTACTGCGCTGATGATTAAAGGAACACAGAATTCAAGATAATGCACAACTTTTCTTCTCTCTATTGTGCTTTCTCGCAGACACATTGCTTTGCTTGTATAGAATCATTTTTTGGTATTTGTCATAATCCAATATTTAAACTTAGAAGCTGTGACAAAGGAACCTCTGGCCTGATATAAACTTTGGTACAACTATGGACATTAAGATTTACCATGTGCTAAATTATAGTCCTTTTGTTTTTGCAGAAAAATACTCGCTACCTGATTTATACACCGCCTGAGCCACTCCAGTTTGTTGTTGTGAAGGTAAACTTCTACTTGTAAAAGCTTCCAAAAGTAACTGTGTAGCACTGGCATTTAAGTTAAAGGTGTGTTTAGTGTTCGACACAAACACAATACCAACACAAATAATTACATTTAATTAGTTTCATTGTCTCAAATTATTATCAGTATTTATATGTGAATGTCGTGTCTGTGTTACAAGCAGCTATCACCATTGGAGAACAGTCGCAATATTTAATATAATCTTAAATACCCCACTCTGTAAATACCAGTGTGAATCTCGTGTTAAAGTTATTTTAGTTCTAAATTTGTACAATTGGATAACAATATATTATGATAGTTATTAATTTGGCTCTTTATTTTGTGTAGGATGAGAATGGGATGTTTCAAATGGCTGATGATGTAAGTAGTCAATTAGCCAATCACTTATCCACTGCACAATTTGTTCACAATTTCCTTTCTTAGTTCCTATCTTATGAATTTGGCTGCCTTATTATTTTATGGTCGTGGCATGCGCTCCAATAATGTTATCAGTTTCAACTTTTATTGCCCGTATATAATTATAGTAGAAAGTCAAAATAAGAATTCCTAATGTCTATACATACAAAACACATACAACAATTAGTGTGCGTGTGACTTAATCTGCCATGACAACATTTTGGACAGGACTTACTTGATGATCCTGCTGTTATTGACTCCATAGACGAGGAGACTGAATTTAATGCCTTGGTGGTATGTGACTTCATTCATCAAGTTAACATTTTTTAGTTTAATTGTTATAGAAGTCAACAAATTTTTATCAACAAACTGATATGTAACAGTAATTATGATTAAAGTTTGACAGATATCATGTCTTCTTCTCTGCAGGAAGAAGAAGCTGTAGTTATTGAAGCATTGATGGATGATGAAGAAGACTCTGATGAAGAAGACTATTATTGATGGGTGATGAAAACTAACAGAATCAGAATGTGCACAGCAGAATCAGAATGTGCATCTTGCAGAATCAGAATGTGCACAACAGAATCAGAATTAAATTATCAAAATGTGCACAGCAGAATCAAAACTACAAATTTTTTTTGTTAGGGTACTTGGCTGAATCAGAATGTGCACAGCAGAATGAGAATCAAAACTACAAATTTTTTGTGTTACTCTTTTACACAGCAGAATCAGAATGTGCACAGTTAGGGTACTTAGATGAATTTTATCTCATTAGAAGTAGTGTGATTGAATTTGCAATTTCTCAAACACTATTATCTTGAATTCTGTCACTCTTCTGCATATTATATTGTATTGAAATTCTATCAGATATGTCTTGAACCTTATTGTATTGAAATTCAGTTCATTGTTATGAACTGGAAGGTGGAACTTCCTTTGAAATTTTTTTCATTTATATTAAAATATTGTAAAATAGAAAAAAACTAACTTCATTGTCATTATCATTTTTTATCATCTCACTATTTATGTTTGGTTCTTATTATTGATAACAAAAAAAAAAAACAGAACCATATTTCCTGCGGATTTTTCTTCGAAAACACTTTTGATCCAAATTTACCTACGGATATCAATGCGACATTACCTGCGGAAATACATTTGAAATAAATTTGCAGAAATAGTATTGCAGATTTGTTCTGCGTGAAAATGCGTAAGAAAATGTCTTAAGTTTGTTAAATGTTAGTTGCGGATTTTATTTATTTTTCCTACGGATTAATCCGCAAGTACTGTACCTGTAGAATTTTTACTTAAATCTGCAGGAAAATCCGCATGTAAAACCTTAATTTCTAATGGTCTTACAATTAAGGATTTAATAGACTTACATTGTTAGTTGTAAACACTTTTACACTAACAACCAACACAAATCCTTAATAGAAATTACATTTATGTAATTAGTAATATGATGAAATTAATATTTATATTTACTATTGATGTAAAATTGATTTACAATGAACAGTACATAGTTCATTTTCTCTGCAACTAAATAAAATAAATTACTACAAATATAATTTTGCCCAAAAAAACTACTCCATTTAATAATGTAAAAGCAGCCTAGGGGTTTTTTGGTACAACATCAGCACAAAAAGTCAATAAAATAATATTAAATCACAACCATATAAACCACTTAATAATAAATGTAATAATAAATCAATCGTTTAGAGAAGAACTTGATCATGGGGAAAATTTTGTACTTTCCTATACTAAATGCTTCCCCCATTCTAAGTGGCATTTTGGGGAGAAGTTATTAGATTTGTCCATCAAAGACAAATGTAGTTTTCACTATTGATATATTAATATTATAAATAACGGTTCTGATTGTTTACGCGTTGTAACTTTACTTATAATATTTATTCCATGACCTCTTATTTTTTATAAAATGAAACTTTTGTTTGTTTTTATTCTATTTTATTGTGTCTAATTTTATTATTATAAAATAACACATTTTTTTAGTATTATAAAATTATTTTGTCACCAACTTTAGTATAAATTAGTAATTATTTTTCGGATAAAAGAATATTTAATTGTAAGTTAATTTGAGGCAGGGTTTAGCATGGATCATGGTTAACGTTTTAAAAAATATTTAAAATTTTAACGATAAGATACGTCATCTCTTTAAACATAAATAATAATGACCGTTTTTATTTTTATGATTAAAATAATAATTTAAATAATATTAATTTGTTAAAAATAAAAAAAATAAATATTTATCTCGTATTTAATCGACATCAATTAAATCATTGTTCTATTCATAAATATAAAGAGAGTTACAAACTATTTTTTTTGAAAAATACTGTCAATCGTCGTTAGAATTTTAATGATTTTTAAATATTGATATGCAGTGGACCATTGATTCACTTTAATTTGATTTTTGAAATATTAATAAAGTATTTTAATTATGATGAAAAATCAATTAGAGAGTTTAATCTTATTGTTTACCGGTTCCATATAGTGGACAAAAAACATTAGAAGTATAGTAGAATACAAATTTAATTTTTTACGGGTTCCATGGAAGATGACTTGAAAAAAAGAACATCACTATATTTAATTTTTTGGATTGAAAAAAAAAACAATACAAATTTGATTAAAGAACATGAGAGAACATATCACCACGACTAAGAAACTACACTTGTTGAGATTTGAGAAATCCACTGCTATAATAAACCTGCAAAAAAATACGAATAAATAACACAAAGTCACTAAGTATTGAAAATTAAGATAATATTTCATTGCATTGAATTGTTTAGAATTTCTTTGAGATCAGAGTTGGTTAGGATGCAACTACCTAGTGCCATGTCAACAGCTGACTGTATTACATAATCATGAGCTAATGATACATTGATTACATATTCACTGATATTTCCCCTACAAACTCAAGGTGATTGTTGAAGAGGAAACACCTTTAGTTTACTTCTAACAGTAACATAGCTGGTTGGTGATAATGACTTGGTAAAAGAGTAAGCCAATAAGGATGACCCTTTCACGCACAAAGTGAATGTTCAGAATCGTCTTATGAATTTATATTTGTAAGTAATGGGTTTAAATTATGAAGGTTGTAGGTTTAATAAATTTTCTGGTTTTTTTATATTGAAGGGAAACATAGATTTCTAGATTTTTATACCCAAAAAAAACCTAGATTTATGAGTTTAAAGATATAAAAGTGAAATAAAGACAAAACTTAACTCTCTTTTTTTAAAAAAATCAGTAGAAATAATCGAATTAAAGTACTAAAACAGACAGAAAAAATTAATTAAGAAATTAAAATAAAATAATCGAATTAAAGTATTAAAATTAACAAAAATAATATTATTTATACCATTAAGTTGCTACCCAAAATAAGGTGAATTGCTTAAATTCCTGCAACAAATCCAATCCTCCAAGTCAAATTGCGGGTCCCAGTCTATTGCATGTCGATGGACCGCAAGCAGAAAAAATGATATGGTTCTGTCCCAATATCAGCATAGCAGTAAATACAGCATAATTGTGACCTATCTTGTATCACCGTTCTGACTTCTGTGCCACAAAGCTTAAATATAAATATTTAAAGAAATTTTATTGAATTATAAAATCAATATTTGAACACATTTTTTGACATCACACAAACACAAATATACTATAGTTTATATTTATGGAAGAAGAGAGATAGAGGGAGTATTATCTACATTTATGTCATTATAATATGTATAAAAAGTAAGTATTGTATTTATGCCAAAAAATGTGTTCAAATAATATTTCTCTTATAAAATTAGACATAACATAGAATATAAATATAATACTGAATAAAATTTGTAAAGGTTGTGTTTAAATTTTTATAAAATATTAAAATATTGTGTTTGTGTTAAATTTCGTATTTTAATAATATTATTTAAATATTTATAATATATTTTATTTTTATTAAAAACAATTAGTGTATAATTATTGTGTATATTTTATATAGAGAGAGATATATTTGAAATATCTTTTGTATCTGTATAGTAAATTTTGAATTTTTATATATTCTTAATTATGGTTTATTTAAAAAAATATCTAATAATTTGAAAAGAAAAACTTATATTTAGAGATACTTTTTTTTTGTCAAATGAGTGTTTATATTTAGTGATAGAGAGTACTATTCTCTTCCTTTCACAATAAGTGGTTTATTTGTAAAAAAAAGAATTATTTCAAAATAAATGATATTTTCATTTTACAATGTAACATTTATTTATTTCTTTTTTTTTTCCAATTGTAATCTATAATTGATAATTAATATTACATCCATCATTTTTAATTTTATATTTTTTCACTTTACATTAATGATAATTGTGAATGCACTATATTTTACTTTGTATTATTGATAATGGTGAAGGTGAAGTGCTAATATTTAAAAAAAATATTTTAATAAAAATATAGATAGATTGACTCCATGATAATAGTGAATGCCCCACCTTTAATTCAATTATTATTACAATAATGACATATTTACTTTATTTTTTATACACTTATAAAACACATCATTTTCTCTCTATTTATCTTTTCATATCAAATTAGCAATGTAATATATCTATCACGTCAATTTCTGTTTTTTTTTTCTTTCACTAAAAAAGTTAATTAGGTATTACCAATGTTTCTTCTTATTATTATTACGTTGATTGACAGCTTTGTAGGCTATTTTGTTGCTTTGTATTGTTTATGGTAACTAAAGAGATTTTTTCATGGATCAATTATTCTTTGACTTTTTGGATTTCAATGCATTTTTACACTACAGAGGGATTATCTCATGAAGACAAACTATATAAAAACTATTAATTAATATAGAGATGTAAAAGAGGTAAATAAAATTTGTATAAACCTAAAAAGTTTTATCCAAATTGTATTGAGACATAACTATAAATGTTTATATAAAAAAATATAGTAATTTTAATATGTAGCTTGAATCACCAAAGTTTGTGTAGATGTATTACTGCTGCCAATGAAAAACTAACTGTGATAAATTTCTTGAAGGCATGTAAATTAATCTCATTTTTTACAGATTTTATTTTCATTTATTTTTTAAGGATGACAATCAATTATTTTTTATCATATTTACGTAAGTTAATAACATAATAACGGTTACCAAAAAAATAATATAACAACAACAAGGAAAAAGTTTTTACATGAAAAAATTACTTGATTGATGTTACCGAGATAAATTAAGTAAAAGTGTTAATGCACGATGATGTATAAATGACAAATTAATTATTGATGAAATGAATAGTAAAATAATACGAGATAATTGGAACTACGAAAAATATGATAAATGTTGTCTTTTTGATAAATAAATTATTTTTATTTTTAGAATTTTATAAATTTAACTATTTGATACATTTTTACATATAATATTGTTAAATATATTCTTCTCGTGCATTGCACCGATGTAAATATTAATTTATATATATTATTTAATATATGTGAATTACCAATTGGATCACTTATTATGAAATAAAAAAAATATACACTCAAAAAAATATTTGTTAAATTTTTTGTAGAAAATTGAATTTATTATTTTATTTATCCAAAGCAAGTTAATGTTGCAAATATCCCAATTAACAAATGATTGAGTTAATGAACTTTACTTAAACTTTTATCATTTAAAAGAATTTGAGTGTAAATTTTGACCACAAAAAATATACTAAATTAAATAAAAAATTTGAGTTTATTAGTTATTCTAAAAAAGAAAATATACGTAATTTTCATTACGATAAACCAATATATAGGAAAGTTTTTTTTCTTTCTTTCTAAATCTCTAATCTATAATTTTGAAATTATAGAATGTTAAAATTATTTTATCATAATCACTAAAAAGAAAAGAGAGTATATGATGCTTATATCATGCACTAGCACGTTATATCTCACCTACTCCCATACTCGTAAAAGCTTATAAATGCACACTTAAATTTTTTTTAACACAACACAAAAAATAAAGTCTTCAAAAAATGACACCCTTGTTGTATTACTCGATTTTACTGTTACTATAAAATCTCTTAATCTTTTTATTAAATTGACTTTTAATTTCAGTGATAAAGATTCACTATGTTAAAAATGACATTTTACGGCGTGCATTTTAAAGCGCTTCATAACTAAAAACGTTGTTGTATAATATTTTAAAATTAACGGAGGATATTACATCGCTTTAATAACAAGCGCTTTAGAAAAAGCGATGTTGTAGGATCATAAAGGGTTTATGATTTACAGAAAAGCAATGTTATAGGTTGATAGCGATTTCACATAATAATTACAGTGCTTTTAGAGCGCTTCGCATAAAAGCACTGTAAAATATAACGCTCTCATATAATATTTACAGCGCTTTTTAGAGCGTTTTTTATAAAAGCGCTGTAAAATATAGCGCTCTCAGACTATATTTACAGTACTTTTAAGAGCGCTTTGTATAAAAGCGCTGTAAACTATGTAAATATTTTGAAATTTAATTTTTAAAAGCCTTTTACAGCGCTTAGGGACAAAAGCGCTGTAAAATTACAAGTTCAATTCAAGTTATATATACTTGATAAATTAATAAATAAAAACATATTTAATACGTTCTCTCCCTTCGAACCTATTACGAACCTTCATCTCCTCTACTGAGTGATTGTTGTCTCAGGTACTGTAATTATTAATTTGTTGTTATCTCTAAAATTGGTAAATTGTTACATGATAAATCATATAAAATATTAGATGATAAATCTATTCTGTTTTGAAATTTGTTCGACATGTTCTGTTTTGATATATAAATAAAAACATATTTAATATGTTCTCTCCCTACAAACCTTACGAACCCTCCTCTCCTCTATTGTGTGCCATCTTCTCGCTGAACCATCCTTTACTGAGTGATTGTTGTCTCAGGTACTATATTTATTAATTTGCTGTTTTCTCTAAACTTGATAAATTGTTACCTGATAAAATTGGTGTTCTAATGTGAGTTCTCTTCTTTTTTCTTCATTTTATTGAAATTTCTATTTAATAATTAATTTTCTGTTTTATTTTTGTTTTTCGTTTATTATGATAGTTTACATTGAATTCAATTTCGGTGATTCTGTATTTTTTCAGGTTGAATTAAATTTGTTTATTCAAATCGGATTTTTACGGTGATATAGCAATGGAGAAAGTGACGCCGAAGGAGAGATATTGGTGTTGGAACCAAGTTGGTTCTAAGTACTTAGGATTTTGATGTTTACAAAAGCACTCCATGTAATCTTATTTTGAACCTTGAATTATTAAATCAAATGTCACCAGAAGCTGAAGTAATAAGAAGAAGAAGATCAAAGTGTTCCAGAGATTGAATCTTGAAGGTACCAGAAGATACTCCAGGATGTCAAAACACCACCAGAAGATATCTTTGCTGGCCCAGATCAGAAGGAAGCAAAGTCAGAAGGAAACCTGGATCAGACCAAAATGAAGCCTGCAAGAGGGAGACTTGATCCAAACCAGTAGGAGTCATATGTCAGATTTATTCCATAAGTTATTCTGACCAGAAGATGGCCTTGCAGTGAAATGATAAACAGCCCAGACTTGATCCAGACTTAATCAGAGGGTAAATTAATGGGTCCAGAACAAAGGAATTAATCCAAATTTGACCCAGACCAGAAGATAGCATGGTTCAGGGTATGAAACTAAGTCCAGATCAGAAGAAATGATTTCCAGAATTGATCCAGACCTGATCCAAAATCAAAGGTAAAATGTCCAGACTGAAATATTACTTGTCCAAATTTAATTTCAGTTTAATCTAGACCAAGTCTAGAATTGGTCCAGATCAGAGGGAAGATTTCCAGATAAATGGTTCAGTTGTAATTATTTGGCCCAGTGTTGGCCGAGGTCAGAAGATCAGACCATGGCCCAGTGTTGGCCGAAATCAGAAGGTCAGAATGTGTGGTCCAGCAGTGGCCGAGATCATAAGATCACAGCAGATCAATTTGCTAGATCAGGATGGCCGAGATCATAAGATCATAAGGTTAGGAAGTGTGGTCCAGGGATGGCCGAAATCAGAGGATCACAACATATCAATTAGTATGGTCCAGATGTGGACTAGCGCAGAAAATCAAATGGTCCAGATTTAATCATGAGGATTAACGGTGGCGATTTTAATTTATTTTGATCAAAGTATTAAAAAAATTTGTTACAAAAATAAAGTGAAGTGTTGTGGAACTCAGGAGCTGTTGGCGGAAAGGAACTAAAGACTTGATTGGCCAGTTATTTTGAAAGAAAATCTGAAGCTTAATAAAAGATATGTTTTTTTATTTAAATAAAACCCAATTGGTCAAGTTATTTTTGCAAGAAAATCCAGCAAGATTCAGCTCGAAATTAAGCTTGGAAGAGGCCCAAATCTACATCTATAAAAGGAGGCTCAAGGCAGAATACTTAGTATCGAAAATCACAAAAGAGTCATACACTTCCAAAGCAAACACTCAAGTTTTCAGTGAGGTTAATTGTGAGTTCCAGCTTTCAAGAAGCAAGCACTCATGTTATCTTCTTTCCCTTGTGTTAGATCTAAGTTGTTGAAGTAAAGTCTACAATCTGAGGGAGTCATAAGGGGTATCAGATTACTTGGCAATTAGATTCAAGGCGTTGTAATTCCTTCTACAATCTGGGGTTGTCAGATTGGCAGGAGAAGACTTGACTTAGGAAGTCAAGGTGCTGTATTCCTCAAGAGTCTAGGATTGTTAGACTGTTTGAGAAGATTGACTTGGAGGGTCAGTGGAACTGTTGTAATTCAAGGTTTGAATTAGTGAAATCCTTCAAGGTGAAGGGACTGGACGTAGCCTTGTTAACGGTGAACCAGTATAAAAATTCTGTGTTTTATTTTTACTTTATATCCGCTGCTAACTCTGTTTTTATTCATACATCAAGTTTTGTTTTAAAAGTGTAAAAACAGGAAAAGTATTCAAGTTAGTCAAACACAATTCAACCCCCTTTCTCGTGTTTGCACCTTCAATTGGAAGGTTGGAAAAAAGAGAAAAAAATTGAAGAGCTCAGGGAACAAGTATTTGAAACCTAGAACTCTTGCTCAACTTCGGCGTAACAAGTCTTTATGTTGGGGATCGGGTGAGGTTAATGAAGGTAAAGTGTTTGATAAAAGTCTGAGGAGAAGAGTGAAGTTAATGACGGTAAAGTGTTTGATAAAAGTCCTCTTATGCTTTCGCCTGTTAGTTTGGTTAAACAGAGTGATTTGCTGGGGATGCCGAAAACTCCGAGAATTGAAGAGTGTCAATCGGAATCAAAGCTCGAGTCTCTTCCCATTGATTTGTTGGTATGCTTGTTGCTCATTTAATTGCACTTAATGTAGTTGCGATTTAATGGCTCGTTACACTCAAACTTGTGTTTATTTGGTATTTATTTTGTCATAACAAATGTCTTGTTTATGGTCGAGATTGCGGTTTTTAACTAACTAACGTGTCGTGATCATTGATATTATGGAATATTGCAGTCAAATAATGTGTCGTAATTGCGGTTGTAACATATGTATAAAATTTGTTAATGTCGTTGTCACAAATTGCAGTTGTGAACTGTTATTTAAATCTTTTGTTGAGGTCACTTGCAGTAGAAAATGCATGTATTCAGATTTACATCCTTTGTTGTTTTTGTTGATTGTATGATGCTCCAAAAGCATTTGATTTTATGTTTGGCATCCCTCAAATTACTAAATATGTTACTGTAAGACTGTGATTTGTTTTGGTGTTTTGATTGTTTTGATGGTTTTGATTTGATAGTTGTAATTAATTATGAAGCATCATATGAAATTAATGAAGCTTGTTGAACATTATTGAAGTTGTTAACAAACTGCACAACTACAAGTAAAAGATGTTTAAACTATTTCTTCATATTTTCATTTTACTATATTCAATCAATTGCCTCTAGTCATGTCTTTCTGAGTTAGCTCTTCATTATATTTTGATTTTCATATATAAACTACATATATATATATATATATATATATATTTGATTATAACTTATTTATGTTCAAATATTATATCGTATAGTACTTTGACAACTTCGATTCAACATACACTGAAAGTGATCTAATTGAAATAAAAGAAGACTGGTGTGAGTATGTGCTCCAATTGAAAGTTATATAATTTGTTAATAGGTGAGTTTCACATTGCTGGAAATTGTAAACTATTATTGT
This sequence comes from Cicer cuneatum, assembly GCA_037974295.1. Lineage (NCBI taxonomy): Eukaryota > Viridiplantae > Streptophyta > Magnoliopsida > Fabales > Fabaceae > Cicer > Cicer cuneatum. The sequence continues at coordinate 11,667,600 of JBBPBO010001984.1, forward strand.
ATATTTTGGTGTGAAATGATCATTATTCTAATTTGTTTGTTTTTTATTTTTTGTTACAGTAGGGTAAAGAAAGAAATTGCTACTGAACTGACATGATATTTGTTGCCGTGAATATGTAATTGATATTGTGAATATGTTGCTATTGTCAATATTGTTATATTTGTTTCTATTGTCATGAACTTGTAATTTGTTACTGTGAATATATATGTAATTGATATTGTGAATTTGCAATTAATATTGTTGCTGTAAATATGAATTTGAATCTGAATTTGATAAGAATCTGAATTTGATGTGAATTTGAATTTGATATGTAATTGATATTTGATAAGAATCTGAATTTGGAAAAAAAAATGAAATCTCATTTTAAAGACAACATTTTTTAAAAAATGGCATTAAAAAACATGTTTTCATCATTTTACAGGGCTTTTTTAAACCTTTTATAGCGCTTTTTTAAAAAAGCGCTGTAAAACTAGTTGATAATACAAGCGCGTTATATATATGTACCTATTACAGTGCTTTTATGAAAAAAAACGTTGTAAAACTAGTTGATAATACAAGCGCGCTGTATATATGTACCTATTACAGCGCTTTTTTGAAGAAAAAAAACGTTGTAAAACTAGTTGATAATACAACCGCGCTATATATATGTAACTTTTACAACGCTTTTTTGAAAAAGCGCTGTAAAACTAGTTGATAGTACAAGCGCTATATATATATGTACCTATTACAGTGTTTTTTTTTTGAAAAAAAACAATGTAAAACTAGTTGATATTACAAATGCGCTATATATATGTACCTATTACAGCGCTTTTTTGAAAAAAGCGCTGTAAAATTAGTTGATAATACAAGCGTGCTGTATATATGTACCTATTACAGCGCTTCTTTGAAAAAGCGTTGTAAAACTAGTCTAAGAGAAGCGCGCTATATATTTACCTATTACAGCGTTTTTTTATTTTCAATAGCACTGTTGTATCTTTTAACAGCACTAGATACTATAGCGCTTAAAAGCGCTGTAAAGGGCTTAAAAAAAACGCTTTAAAATGTTATTTTTGGCGTAGTGATCCTAAACATATCAAGCGCTTTACTTTTATTTTTCATTAGATATACCAAAATATAGTGAGAACAATCGTTAATAAAAGTGATAAAATAATGTTTCCCATTTCTAGTTAAAGTCTCATCAAGTTCACATATATTAGAGTGTATTAAATCTACAAGCTCAAATTATCTAATTACTGATTTATGTGAACTCTTTATTATTTTAACTTAACTACAAAAATCACATTTTTCAAAATTATTTAAAAATAACTTTGGAATTAAACCTAAATTACTTAAGTTTGAAGTCACACGTTTATTCACATGACATATTTTAACATGCCAAAATTAAAATCACACAACATATAAGCAGAATGACACATTTTATTAATTTCAACATCTAATTTAAACATGTCATCAGTGGCGTACCATTTCCCAAAAAAAAAAATATCATTTTTAGAAATGGTGTACAAATATGCCCATATGGACTAAGTAAACCCTTCCTTATTCAAAAGAAAACCAAAAACAAGATTCTTTTTTATCTCTGATGGTGGGTTATCAAATTCTTTAGAGAATTTTTGTTTTATGCTTTAGAGAATTTTTGAAATCCTTCCAAGCATGAGCTATTTGTCAATAATAACAGTAATTTGAAATTGGTCATCTAAAGCCATACCTTCAGAGATGATCTCCTGAGCTATCTTTTGAATTTCATGAGATTGAGTCTCTACGGATTTGTCATCAGTCATATGATATCTGAGGTAGCGGATCACAACATACTTTTAAGCTCTTACTTGCTCGACATCATATTTCTTCTTCAGAGCATCCCAAACATCTCTAGCTGTATTGTTGAAACTGTAGTAATCATACAGATCATCAAAAAATCTATTAAGAATATAATTATTACATATATAATTAGTATCCTCCCATTGGGTTAATTATGCAGTTTTCTTATTCTTGTTTTGTTTGTCCAACTGTTTTAGTGACCACTTGAATGTCATTTTTCCAAATGTTGACAACCTTTTTCATAGTTAAGAAAAATAGCATATTTGTTGCCATCGTTTGGAGTGACATCCTTAAAACAACACTGTTTATTGAAATCAGAAGCAGCGAAACCAGATCCAGTAATCTCTTTAATTAGCGTGGCAAAAATAAATGTCTTAAAATTGTTGATTTTGATTTCAAAAAATTGTTTTTAAAAGTAGTTTTCAGCCACTGAAGACATTAATGGATTGAGTCGCGGACTAGACCACTCTTTTTAAGAAGTTTCATAGCATTGCTCAAAATTGTGCAAGACAAATTATCAATTACAATGATATTCTAGTAAACCGTAGAATTTTTTTCTAGAATTACACCTTAAATATGACTATGATTAAAATCCTCAATATGACTATGATTTCCACTCTAAAAATATGGTACTTAATACCACTCATAAATCGAATGAACTACAACACAAAAATCGCTCTAAAACCGAAGGGTAGTGATATTAGGACCATTAAAAAAATCAAAGCGACAAAAAGAAAAGTGAGAAGTGGCTCGGAAGTGCATCAAGTAAAAGAGGAAGAAGAGAGAAAGTTGATAATTTCATTCAACTTTGGTGTACTTTTCACAAGAGCTTCAAATTATTTATATAGTGATGGGACTAATCCCACTATTGTAAAGTATCCAATGCGGGACTTTAGAATTTATAGAGTTGAAAACTACTCAATATATGAAAGTTTTTCAATGTGGAACTTCAACAATTTTTAAATTCACACACCAACATATTATCTATGTTCCAACAATCCCCCACTTGAATTAAAAAAATTGTTTGTGATGTAGTGCCAAACACTTATATAAGATTGTGCATAAGCAGAGATGTCTTCCTACTTGAACTTTTGCATAGTAAGTATGACTCAAATTCAACAAGAGTGACTTGTAGTCTTGAACTCTATATCTAACATCGAACTCACACACAACTTTTTCATTAGGTGTACTATCAAAAGTCTCTGCATTAATGACCCTGCACGTCTATCTATTAGAATGAACGCTATATGAATTCTATCTCAAAATTCCATTGGAATCGACCCCTCTTAAATATTCACATAGGCGAGTATATCAACATTACTCTTGTAGCTAGGTACCTCAATCCAAATAGAGTACAAATCTCATTAAGAGTTTCTATTACCTCATCTTTTCATCGCTTTAGGAATCATACTTCTCTTATTTATAATAGCATGTTCATCACACATCACTTTATGACTTGTTATTACCTTTGAAGCTAATTTTTGGGATCTCCAGTCTTTTAGATCATGTTACCATCATGAGTGACTCATTGATCTAAAGGAAATAGTCTTAAAGAAAATAGTATCATCTTTTTGGGTGTATTTAAGACTTTCTCTCTAGCTAATCCTTTGTCAAAGGATCAACTAACTCTATCAGTTCATACATGATCCACTTTAACAACTCATTTAGAAAGTAAATCTCTAACTATTTTGTGCTTACGACGTATCTATCGTGTCTTACCATTGTAATAACGATTCACAATCTTTGCAATAGCAATGGTACTATCATAGTGGATCAATGCAGTTGGAATTGGTTTTTACCATAAATGGATCTCAGCTAGCAAACATCTCAACCAGCTCGCTTCTTCACTAGTGGTTTCTAGTGCTATCATTTCAGACTCCATAGTCGACTGAACCAATATCGTACGTTTCTTCGATTTCCAAGATACAGCTCCACCAACTATGCTAAAAATATAACCACGTGTTGCTTTGAAGTCATTTGATAAAGTGTTCCAATCAACATCACTGTATCTTTCAAGGACTCATAGTCCTTTTAAGGTATCTCATGACTTTCTTGATAGTGTGCCAATGCTCCGTACTAGGTCTACTGGTAAACCTGCACAATAGCCCTACGACGTAGGAAATATCAGGTCTAGTACAGTCAATGGCATAATTGAGGCTGCCAATGATGCTCGCATATCTAGTTTGTCCAACACATTCACCAGTGTTTTTGAAAAGTTTTACACTTTGATTATATGGTGTGCAAGTAGTTTTATATTTAAAGTATTTGTATTTCTTTAAAAATCTTTTCAACATAGTGAGACCGATCCAAAGAAATTCGCTTGTTTGACCTAGTTATCTTGATTACAAGGATTACATTCGCTTCTCTGAGGTCTTTTATATCAAAGTTATTACACATCAATGATTTCACAATATTTACATCATGAATGTTTGAACCAAATATAATTGAGTCGTCTACATAGAGACATATGATAGTGCAAATGTCATTTTTCATATTTGTAATAAATACATTTGTCACTTTCATTCGATATAATCAAATTATCAAAATTTTCATGCAATTTTTTAAGAGCTTGTTTAAGACCATACAAAGACTTATCTAACTTAAAGACTGATCAGTTGTTGCTCACGAGTCAAATATGAGTAATAAAAACGTAGCTTATGGCAACAACTCGAATCGAATCGCAAGGTCTCTCGATAATATTAACTGAATTTCGAATCAACATAAAAACAAATAGGAGGTTTTGAATTTAGGTTCAGACAGATTAAGAAAATAAATTACAATAACGTATGTCGGAACGATTAATTCACCAGTTCAAAAAAGCAACTCTATGTATGAAAGTTTTCTAATGTGAAACTTTAACAATTTTTAAATTTACACTCTAACATACTCTTTATATTCCAACATTACCAAGATGAATTAAATAAACACACCGCAATGCATGTTGATGTATAAATGAAGAATTAATTATTAAAGAAATGAATAGTAAAATAGTATGCGATAATTGGAACTATGAAAAATACGATAAATATTGTCATTTTGATGAATAAATTATTTTTATTTTTAGAATTTTAAAATTTAACTCTAGAATACGCTTTCCACATATGTTATTGTTAAACGTATTCTTCAGGTGTAAATTATATATATATTTTAATTTATATGAATTAATTGAATAGCTTATTATGGAATAGAAGAAGTATACACTTTAAAAAAATATTTGTTAGCTTTTTAAAAGTTGGAATTATTATTTTATTTATCCAAAACAAGTTAACATTGCAAAAACCTCAGTTAACAAATGATTGAGTTAATGAAACTTTAATTAAAGACTTATTATTTTAAAGAATTCAAGTGGGAATTCTAACTACAAAAAATATACTAAATAAAGTAAAAAGTATGAGTCTATATAAAAACTAATTATTATAAAAAGAAAATGTACGTAATTTTTATTACGATAAACCAATGTATACGAAAGTTTTTACTGTTTTTTTTTTATTTAAAATCTCTAATATATAGTTTTTAAATCTCTAATATCATAATCAGTAAAAAGAAAAGAGATTATATATATGATGCTTATATCATGCACGAGCTCGTTACAACTCACCTACTCCTATACTCCTCAAAGCTTATAAATGCACAACTGAAAAAAAATCCAACACAACACAAAAATCCAAAGACATTAAGTGTTCAAAATATGACACCCTTTCTGTATTACTCTCTCCTCTCTGTAACTTTCATCATAACCATCAAAATTTTACTCCAAATCCAATCAAGAAGGCTAAAAAACCTTCCACCTGGTCCACCAACAATTCCAATAATTGGCAACCTCCACCATCTAAAACCTCCTCTCCACCGCTCTTTTACAATCCTATCACAAATATACGGCGATCTTATTTCGTTATGGTTCGGTTCACGTTTAGTTATAGTTGTCTCTTCACCTTCTTTAGTCCAAGAATGTTTCACCAAATATGATGTTGTTTTAGCAAATCGACCACAATTTCTAACTGGAAAATACATCTTCTACAACTACACCACCTTAGGTTCCGCTTCTTACGGAGACCATTGGCGTAATCTACGCCGTATAACAACCATTGATGTTCTCTCAAACAACCGTCTTAACTCCTTTTTAGAAGTTCGAACAAACGAGACAAATAGACTTGTTCAAAAACTTCTAAATGACACTATTTCTGATGGTTTTACAAAAGTGAAACTAAGACATAGACTAACGGAGATGACGTTCAATGGTATGATGATGATGATATCTGGAAAAAGATATTACGGAGATGATGGAGACGTGACGAATGTCGAAGAAGCAAAACAATTTAGAGATATAATAAGTGAGACATTGTCATTGTTAGGTGCTAATAATAAGGGTGATTTTTTGCCTTTGTTGAGGATGTTTGATCTTGATAATTTGGAGAAGAGGTGCAAGAACATTGGGAACAGATCTGATGCATTTTTGCAGCGACTTATCGATGAACTTCAAAACAGAAATCACAATGATGAAAATACTATGATTGATCATCTTTTAAAGTTAAGGAAATTACAACCTGAATATTATTCTGATGATATGATCAAAGGTCTTATTCAGGTAACAAATTATAATATATATAAGTATGGTTTAACAATAACTATATGAGTATAAAACATAATATATATTTTTTTTCACATCATTTTTCCCTTTATTTCATTTTTTTCTTCATATAATTTAATATTTTGATGGTGTTCTTTCTATAAATGAATCGTTAATATACAATTTATTCACATAATAAATATTTATGTTAATTCATTTAATTAAAATTAATAATTTTATATCCTCTAACAAAAAAAAAAGAATACAATTCATTATGAAAATTAATATTTATGTTCCTTTATTGTTTTTTTTTGTATTATATCTTGCCACGTTTTTGTTTTTGCTTTTTTTAATTATTATTTTTTGTATTAAAAATTGTGAAGTTAGTTTTCGGATTTTCTCACAAAGGTCTTTAACCAATATGCAATGGCATGTACCTCTATTTAATTTGCCCCTGTTTAACTGTTGTGTTTTTTGTTATTATAAAAATTATACAAATATTATTTAAAATTATATATTATTTAATATTATTGACACAAAAATCAGAATAATTATAATCTACTGATTATTATTTTTTTACATTTTTTTATGGTGTTCTTTCTATAAATGACTAGTTAAAGAAGCAGTTGATACGTGAAATAAGTGTTTATCTCTAATCAATTAACTAAATTTAATATTTTTTATATCTTTTAAAAAAATAAAAATTATTATAATATATTAATTACAATTTATTATAAAAATCATGTACGAGAAAAATGGTTTTCAATAAATAATTAGTTAAGATTAATATTTTTTTAATATCGTCAACATAAAAATGAGAATGATTATAATATACTAAATATAACTTTTTCACACTTCAGTTTTTTCACGTTATTTTTATGAAATAGAGTCACTAAAGAAATCATTGGATGCATCATTCATATCCAGGATAAATGTTGTCATTTATCAATTAGTTAAATTTAATATCTTGTATATCTTTTAAATAAAAATGAGAATAATTATAATTTAGTAATTTTTCTAAGAATTTATTATAAAAACTGTAAACAAGACAAATTTTTATCACTAAAGAATTAATTAAAAAATTAATATTTTTTTTGAACGCCATCAATATAAAAAAGAAGTTGTAGCGTACAATTAATACACAAGATAAATATTTGTCCATAATTAATTAGATAAATTTCATTTTTTTTATAATTTCTAAATATAAATGAAAATATTTATAATATAGTTACCACAATTTGTTATAAAAATCATGCAAGACAAAAATTTGTCAATAAATAATTAGTTAAAATAAGTATTTTTTTTAGTAATATCAACGTAATAATAACTTTTTCACTCTTCAATTATTTTGGAAATGCATCGCTAAATGTTTTGCTGGAACGTGTAAATTGATACACGAGATTAATGTTTGTCGTTAATTAATTTGTTAAAATTTATAATTTTTCTACATTTTAAATAAAAATAAGAATAATTCTAAGTTGTTCTAAAAATTGTATATGAGACAAATGATTGTAACTGAATAATTAGTTAAAATTAGTTATTTTATATATCATCGACATTAAAATGACATCAATTATAATACACTAATGGTAATTTTTTCCCAATTCAATATTTTCATGTTGTTTTTATAGAAATGAGTTATTAAAGAAATTGTTGGTGTACAATTCATACATGGAATAAAGTTTGTCTCTAATAAATTAGTTAAATTTAGTTAGCATACACACAAGTTCTTAATGATTTTTTTCTTTCAAAATAACTATCACTTGAGCAAGGTTGTCATTTATATGATTGAATTATCGTATATAAGACAAATTGTATGAATTGAATAAGTTGGTATAAAGAATTATTTTAATAAATTTTGTCTTTACCATTATTTTTATGTTTTATCTAATTCCCTTTAGTTTAGATAATATAACAAATAATTAAGAAAATTATGCAGTCATATTTTCAAATCTTCAACTTCCATTACTTTTTATTTATAAGCATGCATATTCACAATTTATATAAGTTGATATATTATTTTTTTAATCACTTCGACCATGAACTTGTGCGAGCGCACGAGAAATTCTATAATAATTTGATGACTTCAATCATAAACCCTTAATTATAAATCTAAAAGTTAGTCAACAATTTAATAATTAGTAGAATTTTATTTAATATAAAAATACAACTATAAATACCTGAATAGTTTACAGTATTATACTACTTTTCAATAAAAATAATTATTTTTTATTATAGAATTGACACAATATCGCCAACATTTGATTTTCTTTCGTATGTAAAAAATTATGTTTATGTTTTATCCAAAAAATAATAATAATTAAAGTTTATGTGTTTCATTTAGTTAAATTTAATTGAATTGTAGGCCATGCTTCTTGCTGGAACCGACACGTCAGCTCTAACAATAGAATGGGTGATGTCTAATTTATTGAATCATCCAGAGGTGTTGAATAAAGCAAAAGAAGAATTAGATACTCAAATTGGAAAAGACAAATTAATAACTGAACAAGATTTGTCAAAACTCCCATATTTACAAAACATAATCAATGAGACACTGCGATTGTATCCACCAGCTCCACTGCTATTGCCACATTATTCTTCTGAGGATTTCACTCTTGGAGGATTCAATGTTCCAAAAGATACTATATTGTTGACTAATGTTTGGGCTATTCATAGAGATCCAAAACATTGGAGTGATGCTTTGAGTTTTAAGCCCGAGAGATTTGAAATTGAAGGGGAACAAAACAAGTTGATTGCATTTGGGTTAGGAAGAAGGGCCTGTCCAGGACTAAACTTGGGCCAACGTACGGTAGGCTTGACTGTGGGCTTGTTGATCCAATGCTTTGAATGGAAACGTGTGAGTGACGAAAAAGTTGATATGATGGAGGGCAAAGGAATCGCCATGCCAAAGAAGGTTCCATTACAAGCCATGTGTAAAGCACGACCTATTGCCAATAGTATTATGAAGTGATGGTACTAATTAATTATCTTAAAGCTAGGAGAAGTTGTATGATGATATAATAAAGAGTATACTAATTACTCTCTTTCACTCTCTCTCTTTCTCTCTCTCTCACAAACACTCTCTCTCTCTCTCTCTAGTTTAAGCTTGAATATGTGATAGCAATTTGGGCCACACTTGATCTACTAAACGACCCATTTGGCTAAAAGGCTTTGTTTAAAACTGAAATGGGTCCATTAAGTTCTTTTAAATGGTCCATTTTGTTTATTTATTTTAATATTGTTATGTTTGTTTTAATTCGCTAAGTGGACACTTGAATGGTTGATATTTATCTCAAAGTCACATGTTTCCTTAAGTTGTAGAGGTTTGGGTCAATAAATAATGAGAATTGTTTTTTAACTCTTGTTTATTTTTGTGTGAAACCCTGTCTCTCTTTTAACTCATCCTTAGTGGAAGTGGTAACCTATAAATTGGTGCTTTAATCCTTGCACTACATTTCTAGATGAAGTGTACCAATGGCTGGGTGCCTTACAAACTCAGTTGGAAAACCTACAATCCATAAAGATGACAGAAATTATGCTTTACAACAAGCCATGACAAATGGACATGAATGTATCACTATGTATCCTCCATTTAATATTCCCCATATTTCTTTTACTTTTGGAAGATGACTCTACTGAATCACTGGTTGAGAACACCCAAAGACCTTGCACTTGCATCTGATTTTATTCAAAAGTATAATTATTTTCATAACTAAAATAATTTTTATGTATCAACAATATTTCTGTTGAAAATTCAAGAGAAAATTTTATGTTTTGAAAAATCGGAAAATTTTTATCAACAGTAAAATTTTAAAACAGACTTCAATTTTAGCAACACTTAAGTGTTACTTTCGGAGATGATTTGTGATTTTTACGGTGTAAATTTATATTTTTTAGAGTTAAACATTTTAAACGGGAGAATTTTAAAGAGTGTTACTTGTTTTCGGCTTTTATATAATTATTAAAATTTTGGGGTATTTCAGTTTGGAACAGCTGAAATTATTTTGAAAACATTTTCACAGCCTTTTTGGTGTTATTTATTAATGGTTAAAATTGTGTTGATAAATTCTAAAATACACTTTATCAAAGGTAGTAAATCGGGTAGAATTTACTGTTATTTAAATTTTTTGGAGTAGAATTTTTCCTATTTTCACCAAGATCAAATATTAGAAAAATGATTTATCTTTTAAATCTTGTTTATGAAAACCTTGGTAGTAGATCTAAATTATGTTTCAGAAGAAGAGGGGAAACTAAAAAGTGTGGGTGCTTGAACTTTGGAGGAAAAATTTGAAATTAGGAAAGATTTAGAAGGACTTTGGGGAAAGTGCAATGAACCAAAGTTGTTTGTAGATAGTTGTAGATCCAGGGATTTTAAGAGTATTGGTATTAAAAAATATAGCTTCTTTGAGTTGATGATTTTGTTGAAAATGTTTTGGTTTTGTGAAAAGGATAAATTTTGTGTGAGTAAATTGTTAATTGTTGTGGTAGAAAAGAGAAAACCGATGATGTGATTCTTGAAAATCCTCTTTTTTCTTTTCTAATATAAAGCTTATCTTAAAGTGGAGAACAAAAATCTTTGGAAACGAATATATTTAGTAAGTGTTTATGTTCTTTTGAAAAAGAATCAAAAGTCATAACACCAATTAGTGATGGAGAGAGTTTTCAATTTATGACTTGTCTTTAAAAATAAAATTTTAATCGTTGTTGTGGTGAGAATAGTTTTGAAAAAAATCATGTTTACATAGAGAGCTTGTACCAAAATTTTGGTAGAACATTGTAAGATTTTATTTCAAGTTGTGACATAAAAATGTTTTGGAAATGATTTGAGTTGTTTTCAAACTAAAAAGCTTATTCTTGTGGTCTTTGAAGGATTTTATGATATCAAAGTCTTGGAGTTTTGAAAATATAATGCTGTAAGTTTTACTTTGGCAAAGGTTTTGAATTATGAAAATTCTAGTATGATGTATAATTTATTGTAAGTGGTTGAAGGGAAAGAAAACCCTAGTGTGTCTTTGAGTTTTGGTGTAAGTTTTAGAATTAATGTCATTATGTACTTTAGAACTTTAACCTAGTTAGTTCAAAGAAAACAAACTTAGGGGTAGTATGTGAAGTGGCAAAATAGTAGTACCATAAATGTGGGAATTTCTTTTGACTTAGTGTTAAAATTTCTGGAAAAAGGCCTACAAGGAGTCAACAGAGTTGGAACTATGTCAGGAAGTGACATAGATTTGTTGTAAAGGATGCGCCGCTTGTAACACCCCGAGTTTAAAACACAGCGCGAATGTATTTTTTTTTAAAATAAATAAATAAAGAATTTTCAGAATTAATTCAAGGGAATTAAAATAAGATTTTCATCAGTTCATTTCAAAAGAGAACACCCGGCCTGTGGCCACTAAACAGTATCAGAGTGCGGAAAATACAGTGGAAAAGTCATACATTAATTCCCAAAATAAATTACATTTCCCAAAACTCAAGACCCTATACAAAAGTCTAGTCTGATCATGCACTGAGCTACAGTAGCACGGTCTCCACCGTATCCTCTATAAGTCTCGTCTTCAGCCAACCGTTCGTCCCTCTGCGTTGTCCACGTAGACTCCGTACGTAAAGATAAGGGGAAACTAACGAAGTTTCCTTCGTTAGTGTATCCGTCGGTAGGACAGGTTCGGGTAATATCTAAGGGCAAAGCCCAATTTCCACAATATAATAGCAAGGGTCACTGACTGAAATTAACAAATAATCACATAACATATATTTCACAGCAACAAATATATACATGGCATATCATATAACAATGATGAAAATAATGATGCTCATTTGAAATTTCATGACATGTATTTTTCAAAACAGCAACCAATTAAGATGGAAAATAAGTTGTAAGTACAGCCAACACTTCAGCATTCACAATCATTCATCAGAAATTCAGATTCTATAAAGTACTCACACATATACAATTTCCACTCATCATCATAATCCAATCGTGACCCACTGGTCAATCACCCCGATGCAATATGTATATGCTCGTGTATACAATTTCTTGGAATCTCCAAGGTGCAGTCGCTCAACAGACTAGCACAATTTATATGTATGATAGACTTTAACGGCCCTCAAGACCATGGTGCAATCGCTTAAAAGATCAGCACCAGTGCAGTCGCTCATCAGACCAGCACTCGTGCAGTCGCTCAACAGACCAGCACGTTATACGTCTTTGAATGGACCACCAGGAACACGCGGCCATTCCGTAGCCCGGATAGAATGGACCACCACGAACACGCGACCACTCTGAAACCGGATAGAATGGACCACCACGAACACGCGGCCACTCTACAACCCATCACGGTTACTACATTCACGTGTATTAGCCTCTCACAGGCCAAATACACAGAAGTTAAATCCTCGCACGGATAGAATGGACCACCACAAACACGCAGCCATTCCGTAGCCCGAGTAGAATAGACCGTCTAATACACGCGGAACTACTCTGACCTCGGATAGAACAGACCGTCTAATACACGCGGAACTACTCTGACCTTGGATAGAACAGACCGTCTAATACACGCAGAACTATTCTATAACCCATGGTTACTACTTAACTTCGCGGCCCATCACGGTCACCGCATCAACTCTGTGGCCCATCGCGGTCACCACCTGACTATGCAATGCATGAATATGCAGTGTTTTCTCTTCATTGAAAACAGTATGTAAAATCAGAAAAATTCATGCCATCCCATCATATTTCAAAACATCTCAACATAATCAATATCATCATCCACATCAATGATTAAACAATCAAGCAATCATTAATAATTCACATTATCTCACAAATTCCATACTTAATCATCTCAAGTCTTTCCATTGTTCCCCAAACTCTTAAAATTCACAAAACAGTGTTTAAAACTGAGTTTTCTAGGAAATACAAATCTGTATTCGAATACAGAAGCCAAAAACAATGCAGAATTACACTCTGTATTCGAATATAGCCCTCTGGTATTCGAATACAGAGGCAGTCTCAGTGCACAAATCAACATCTTTCACTACATCAGTAAAGTCTCAAAAACTTCATCACCACGTCCTCAAAATATCACCAAAAGTTCCATTTTGATTCACAACAACATTCGCAATATCCCCCAAACACTCAGGGTTTACAAAACACTCTTAAAAACTTGAAATTTTTGAAAACTCGAATCTGTATTTGAATACAGACCCCTTGTATTCGAATACAGAAGCATGAAACTACAATTTTAACATTCTGTATTCGAATACAGCATGCCTGTAGTCGAATACAGAAGACAAAACCAGAATGATCAACATCAGAACATCAGAAGCAGTACCAGAATGATCAACATCAGATCATCAGAAAACAGAACCAGAATTAGAATGATTAACATCAGAACATCAAGAACAGAACCAAAATCAGAATGATTAACATCAGGAACAAAACTAGAATCAGAATCATCAACACCAGAACATCAGAAACAGAACCATAATCAGAATGATTAACACTAGAATCATCAGAAGCAAAACAGAATGATTCACACCAGAATCATCAGAAGCAAAACAGATTGGTTAACACCAGAATCATCAGAAGCAAAACAGAATGGTTAACACCAGAATCATCAGAAGCAAAACAGAATGATTCACCCCAGAATCATCAGAAGCAAAACAGAATGATTCACACCAGAATCATCAGAAGCAAAACAGAATGATTCACACTAGAATCATTAGAAGCAAAACAGAATGATTCACACAAGAATCATCAGAAGCAAAACAGAATGATTCACACCAGAATCATCAGAAGCAAAATAGACTGATTCACACCAGAATCATCAGAAGCAAAACAGAATGATTCACACCAGAATCATCAAAAGCAAAACAGAATGATTTACACCAGAATCATCAGAAGCAAAACAGAATGATTCACACCATAATCATCAGAAGCAAAATAGAATGATTCACACCAGAATCATCAGAAGCAAAATAGAATGATTCACATTAGAATCATCAGAATCAAAACATAATGACTCACACCAGAATCATCAGAAGCAAAACAGAATGACTCACACCAGAATCATCAGAATCAAAACAGAATGACTCACACCAGAATCATCAGAAGCAGAAATAGGATGATTAACATCAGAATCATCAGAAGTAGAAACAAGATGATTAACATCAGAAGCAGAAATAGGATGATTAACACCAGAATCATCGAAGCAGAAATAGGATGATTAACATCAGAATCATCAGAAGCAGAAACAAGATGATTAATATCAGAATCATCAGAAGCAGAAACATGATGATTAACATCAGAAGTAGAAATAGGATGATTAACATCAGAAGCAGAAATAGGATGATTAACATCAGAATCATCAGAAGCAGAAACAGGATGATTAACATCAGAAGCAGAAATAGGATGATTAACATTAGAATAATCAGAAGCAGAAACACGATGATTAACATCAGAATCATCAGAAGCAGAAACAGGATGATTAACATCAGAATCATCAGAAGCAGAAATAGGATGATTAACATCAAAGTCATCAGAAGCAGAAACAAAATGATTAACATCATAATCATCAGAAGCAGAAACAGGATGATTAACATCAGAATCATCTGAAGCAAAAACAGGATGATTAACATCAGAATCATCTGAAGCAGAAATAGGATGATTAACATCAGAATCATCAGAAGCAGAAACAGGATGATTAATATCTGAAGCAGAAATCCTTCCTCTATATTCGAATACAGGGGCTCGTATTCGAATACAGGTTTGAAAATTTAAGCAAAACAGAAGCTTGAAAGGTTGTATTCGAATACACGCATCTAGATCAGTGAAATTTCTCTAAGACTTCAACACATTTCAAAACTTTTTTTTTTTGAAAAATCAGCACAACTCCAAAACAGTTTTATCACTCTTTTAAACCACAACTCTGACTTTTACATCGAACCAGATTTTCCAGAACGTAACACTTTCATCAGTTTTAAACCTTTTTTATTTTGAAATCATCAGCAACACATGATTTTCAAACCATCAGAACATCATGCACGCATTTCAGTTTTCTCAAACACCAGAACAACATGCAAAGCATTTCAGCTTTCTCAACATTAGCAAAACAACATGTTATATCAGCAAAAAAGCCAACATCACAAAATCATCAACATCAACAAAATCACTCAAAACAGAAACAGAATCAGAATCATCCAGATTTTCAAACCATCAGAACGTCATGTAAGCATTTCAGCTTTCACAACACATCAGAATAACATGCAAGCATCACAGAGCAGCAAAAGACCAACAGAATGCATTTTTGCATTTCAAAACCATTTTCAAAACAGTTTTATGAACATGCATTTTAATCATGTTTAACATAACATACAAGACATTTTTCCACTTTCCCATATAATTAACACAACTTTTAGTGCATTCAGCCCAAACAGCAATCATCACAGAGCTTTTAAAACATCAATAAAATGCATTTTTCATTTCTTTCAAGCAACAGGCAAACCAGTTTCAAAACAGTAATGAAAACACTAGTAATGCCATGAAAGTTATGCACTTACAGCCCTAATGCAACTAGAAAGTGGAATGTGCTCTTACTCTTGTTGCGTGTTTGCTACTTCTCACGTTTATATTTTCGTTCCCGTTTGCGCGTCAAAAATCGGCGAAACTCCCGCCTGCGTTTGCTGCTACGGAACTGGGTTATTTAGCTCCGTAATGATGTGGGGAATAACTTTTGTATTGGGGGGTTTGGTGTTTTGGTGCTTGGATTTCCAAGTAATGGCACTTTTGAGGAACTTCCTCTTTTCTCTTTGAAATCGTGAAACATTTTTCAGCAAACAGAAAACATAATGGGAGGGAAGGGTGCTGTTACATGCAGCACTGTTACATGCAGTATGGGCAGTGAGGAAGGAGGGATGGTGTTCTGATTTCACCATCCTTCTCACTCCTATTTATAGCCTTTTGTGGTGCCACCTCACCCGACACTTGTCTGATTTTCAGCACTTAACCAATCTCATCACAATTAGCCGCTAATCCCTTAATTAACTGTCCGTTAATTTAATTACTCGTAATTAAGTTAATTAATTCTTTATCCAATAATTTTAATTTATCTTCCAAAATAAATATTTATATATATATATTTACTCAAAACATACATATATTAAATATTTCACAAATGTTCCCAAAATACCCTTAATATTAATTCCATAAATTAATATTAATTTTTAAGGGTCTTACATTACTACCCCCCTTAAATTAGTTTCGTCCTTGAAACTACATGTCAATGAACAACTGAGGATATTGTTCCCTCCTTTTACTTTCCAGTTCCCAAGTGGTGTCTCCAGTAGTCGGATTCCAAATCACTTTGACTAGTGGGACTTCCTTGTTCCTCAACTGTTTAATCTTCCTGTCTTCAATCCTTACAGGGAATACCTCAAATGACAGGTTATCGTTCAGCTGAATCGTATCTGGTGCGATCACATGTGACGGGTCTGCAATGTATTTCCTTAACTGCGACACATGAAATACGTTGTGAATATTGGATAGTATTGGAGGTAAAGCAATTTGATAAGCCAATGGTCCAATACGTGCAGTAATCTGGTATGGTCCAATAAATTTTGGAGTCAACTTTCTTGACTTAATAGCTCTGTCAACACCAGTTGTAGGCGAGACCCTTAGGAATACATGATCACCCTGCTCGAATTCCAAAGGTCTATGACGCTTGTCCGCATAACTCTTCTGACGATCTTGCGAAACCTTCATTTTCTCTTGTATCCTCTTGATTTTCTCTGTAGTCTGTTCCACCATCTCAGGTCCAACAATCATACTTTCTCTCTCCTTATACCAGCATAAAGGCGTCTGACACTTGCGTCCATACAAAGCCTCGTAGGGTGCCATTCCAATACTTACGTGAAAACTGTTGTTGTAAGTGAACTCGATCAATGGCAACACCTCATCCCAGTTTCCTCTGTCATCCAACACACATGCTCTTAATAGATCTTACAAGGACTGATTTGTTCTCTCAGTCTGTTCTTGTGTTTGTGGATGATAAGCGGAACTCAATTTACTCTTATGAGCCAAAATAATTCTCCTCAAATCTGCAACTTCCGGTACACAAACTCTTCCATTACATCTCAGAATGTTATCTAGTCCGACCCTTAAGCTCGCTTAATTCCAATGGCGACATCTGGTACGGCGCAATTGAAATAGGTCTAGTTCATGGGTGCAAATCAATGAAGAACTCCACCTCTCTCACCGGGGGTAATCCTGGAATTTCTGATGGAAATACGTCCGGATATTCTTTGACTAACACCACATCTTCTATGTTCACATCCATCTTGGTCTCCACGTTAGCCAATGATAAAAATTCCTGAGTTCCTTCTCTCAGAGATACTTCGAGTTTGTTAGCAGCCAAATACCGAACGACTCCCAATTCACCTCCTTGTGAGCTGATCCCATTAGAAGCCTTGTACTTCTTCACCAATATTCTGCATCCCATAACAGTAGATATGTGACATAGTTGACCTTTACCGCTGCTCGGCAATTAATCATCTCGAAGATTTTCTGCATCTCTTGAATCCACTGGTCCGTTCTTTCTGGACCCTCATCACCCTTGAACTTGGGAGGATTATGACGACGAAAAATCCTCTAGTCCCCTTGATTCAGCAGCGCGAATCTCTCTTTCTCTCTTCTCCAGATCTTATTGAGTCCTCGCAGCCGTCTGTGCAGCAACAGACGTAGCCAAGTTATTCATCGCTTCAGCCATCCGATCATCCCGGCTGACGTTGGCTCTTGTAGTGTCGTCTCTTATTTGGAGGTATTGTTCCTTACAAAGCCATCATCAAGTAGAAATCTCGTACTACTAGGAATAATTCCAAAATATAGCTTAACAACATCATCACCTCCGCACACCACAACTAAACCAGACTTGACACTTTAACTACTTGCTCCTATGCATGATCAGCTAATAACTCAAAACAAATACTTTAAATCAGAGCTTTATCCCAAAACTTTAACCAAATGCTCTGATACCACAATTGTAACACCCCGAGTTTAAAACACAACGCGAATGTATTTTTTTTTTTAAATAAATAAATAAAGAATTTTCAGAATTAATTCAAGGGAATTAAAATAAGATTTTCATCAGTTCATTTCAAAAGAGAACACCCGGCCTGTGGCCACTAAACAGTATCAGAGTGCGGAAAATACAGCGGAAAAGTCATACATTAATTCCCAAAATAAATTACATTTCCCAAAACTCAAGACCCTATACAAAAGTCTAGTCTGATCATGCACTGAGCTACAGTAGCACGGTCTCCACCGTATCCTCTATAAGTCTCGTCTTCAGCCAACCGTCCGTCCCTCTGCGTTGTCCACGTAGACTCCGTACGTAAAGATCAGGGGAAACTAACGACGTTTCTGTCGTTAGTGTATCCGTCGGTAGGACGGGTTCGGGTAACATCTGAGGGCAAAGCCCAATTTCGACAATATAATAGCAAGGGTCACCGACCGAAATTAACAAATAATCACATAGCATATATTTCACAGCAACAAATATATACATGGCATATCATATAACAATGATGAAAATAATGATGCTCATTTGAAATTTCATGACATGTATTTTTCAAAACAGCAACCAATTAAGATGGAAAATAAGTTGTAAGTACAGCCAACACTTCAGCAATCACAATCATTCATCAGAAATTCAGATTCTATAAAGTACTCACACATATTCAATTTCCACTCATCATCATAATCCAATCGTGATCCACCGGTCAATCACCCCGATGCAATATGTATATGCTCATGTATACAATTTCTTGGAATCTCCAAGGTGCAGTCGCTCAACAGACTAGCACAATTTATATGTATGATAGACTTTAACGGCCCTCAAGACCATGGTGCAATCGCTCAACAGATCAGCACCAGTGCAGTCGCTCATCAGACCAGCACTCGTGCAGTCGCTCAACAGACCAGCACGTTATACGTCTTTGAATGGACCACCACGAACACGCGACCATTCCGTAGCCGGATAGAATGGACCACCACGAACACGCGGCCACTCTACAACCCATCACGGTTACTACATTCACGTGTATTAGCCTCTCACAGGCCAAATACACAGAAGTTAAATCCTCGCACGGATAGAATGGACCACCACGAACACGCAGCCATTCCATAGCCTGAGTAGAATAGACTGTCTAATACACGCGGAACTACTCTGACCCCGGATAGAATAGACCGTCTAATACACGCGGAACTATTCTATTACCCCTAGTTACTACTTAACTTCGCGGCCCATCAAAGTCACCGCATCAAATCTGTGGCCCATCGCGGTCACCACCTGACTATACAATGCATGAATATGCAGTGTTTTCTCTTCACTGAAAACAGTATGCAAAATTAGAAAAATTCATGCCATCCCATCATATTTCAAAACATCTCAACATAATCAATATCATCATTCACATCAATGATTAAACAATCAAGCAATCATTAATAATTCACATTATCTCACAAATTCCAAACTTAATCATCTCAAGTCTTTCCATTGTTCCCCAAACTCTTAAAATTCACAAAACAGTGTTTAAAACTGAGTTTTCTAGGAAATACAAATCTGTATTCGAATACAGAAGCCAAAAAAAGTGCAGAATTACACTCTGTATTCGAATACAGTCCTCTGGTATTCGAATACAGAGGCAGTCTCAGTGCACAAATCAACATCTTTCACTACATCAGTAAAGTCTCAAAAACTTCATCACCACGTCCTCAAAATATCACCAAAAGTTCCATTTTGATTCACCACAACATTCCCAATATCCCCCAAACACTCAGGGTTTACAAAACACTCTTAAAAACTGGGAATATCTGAAAACTCGAATCTGTATTCGAATACAGACCCCTTGTATTCGAATACAGAAGCATGAAACTGCAATTTTAACATTCTGTATTCGAATACAGCATGCCTGTAGTCGAATACAGAAGACAAAACCAGAATGATCAACATCAGAACATCAGAAGCAGTACCAGAATGATCAACATCAGATCATCAAAAAACAGAACCAGAATCAGAATGATTAACATCAGAACATCAGGAACAGAATCAGAATCATCAACACCAGAACATCAGAACCAGAATCAGAAAGATTAACATCAGAACATCAGGAACAGAACTAGAATCAGAATCATCAACACCAGAACATCAGAAACAGAACCCGAATCAGAATGATTAACACCAGAATCATCAGAAGCAAAATAGAATGATTCACACCAGAATCATCAGAAGCAAAACAGATTGGTTCACACCAGAATCATCAGAAGCAAAACAGAATGGTTAACACCAGAATCATCAGAAGCAAAACAGAATGATTCACACCAGAATCATCAGAAGCAAAACAGAATGATTCACACCAGAGTCATCAGAAGCAAAACAGAATGATTCACACCAGAATCATCAGAAGCAAAACAGAATGATTCACACTAGAATCATCAGAAGCAAAACAAAATGACTCACACCAGAATCATCTGAATCAAAACAGAATGACTAACACCAGAATCGTCAGAAGCAGAAATAGGATGATTAACATCAGAATCATTAGAAGCAGAAACAGGATGATTAACATCAGAAGCAGAAATAGGATGATTAACACCATAATCATCAGAAGCAGAAATAGGATGATTAACATCAGAATCATCAGAAGCAGAAACAGGATGATTAACATCAGAAGCAGAAATAGGATGATTAACATCAGAATCATCAGAAGCAGAAACAGGATGATTAACATCAGAAGCAGAAATAGGATGATTAACATCAGAATCATCAGAAGTAGAAAAAGGATGATTAACATCAGAATCATCAGAAGCAGAAATAGGATGATTAACATCAGAATCATCAGAAGCAGAAATAGGATGATTAACATCAAAGTCATCAGAAGCAGAAACAAAATGATTAACATCAAAATCATCAGAAGCAGAAATAGGATGATTAACATCAGAATCATCAGAAGCAAAAACAGGATGATTAACATCAGAATCATCAGAAGCAGAAATAGGATGATTAACATCAGAAGCAGAAATCCTTCCTCTATATTCGAACACAGGGGCTCGTATTCGAATACAGGTTTTGAAAATTTAAGTA
Source organism: Cicer cuneatum (assembly GCA_037974295.1). Lineage (NCBI taxonomy): Eukaryota > Viridiplantae > Streptophyta > Magnoliopsida > Fabales > Fabaceae > Cicer > Cicer cuneatum. The sequence continues at coordinate 11,689,116 of JBBPBO010001984.1, forward strand.
AAACAGAAGCTTGATAGGTTGTATTCGAATACACGCATGTTTTATTCGAATACACCTTCGAGATCAGTGAAATTTCTCTGAGACTTCAACACATTTCAAAACTGTTTTTTTTTTTGAAAAATCAGCACAACTCCAAAACAGTTTTATCACTCTTTTAAACCACAAATCATCAGAAGCAAAACAGAATGATTCACACCAGAATCATCAAAAGCAAAACAGAATGATTCACATTAGAATCATCAGAAGCAAAACATAATGACTCACACCAGAATCATCAGAAGCAAAACAGAATGACTCACACCAGAATCATCAGAATCAAAATGGAATGACTCACAGCAGAATCATCAGAAGCAGAAATAGGATGATTAACATCAGAATCATCATAAGCAGAAACAGGATGATTAACATCAGAAGCAGAAATAGGATGATTAACAATAGAATCATCAGAAGCAGAAATAGGATGATTAACATCAGAATCATCAAAAGCAGAAACAGGATGATTAACATCAGAATCATCAGAAGCAGAAACAGGATGATTATCATCAGAAGCTAAAATTGGATGATTAACATCAGAATCATCAGAAGCAGAAACAGGATGATTAACATTAGAAGCAAAAATAGGATGATTAACATCAGAATCATCAGAAACAGAAACAGGATGATTAACATCAGAATCATCAGAAGCAGAAATAGGATGATTAACATCAGAATCATCAGAAGCAGAAATAGGATGATTAACATCAAAGTCATCAGAAGCAGAAACAAAATGATTAACATCATAATCATCAGAAGCAGAAATAGGATGATTAACATCAGAATCATCTGAAGCAAAAACAGGATGATTAACATCAGAATCATCAAAAGCAGAAATAGGATGATGAACATCAGAATCATCAGAAGTAGAAACAGGATGATTAATATCAGAAGCAGAAATCCTTCCTCTCTATTCGAATACAGGGGCTCGTATTCGAATACAGGTTTGAAAATTTAAGCAAAACAGAAGCTTGACAGGTTGTATTCGAATACACGCATGTTGTATTCGAATACACGTTCAAGATCAGTGAAATTTCTCTAAGACTTCAACACATTTCAAAACTGTTTTTTTTTTGAAAAATCAGTACAACTCGAAAACAGTTTTATCCTTCTTTTAAACCACAAAACTCAGACTTTTACATCGAACCAGATTTTTCAGAAGGAAACACTTTCATCAGTTTTAAACCTTTTTTATTTTGAAATCATCAGCAACACCAGATTTTCAAACCATCAGAACATCATGCACGCATTTCAGTTTTCTCAAACATCAGAACAACATGCAAAGCATTTCAGCTTTCTCAATTATCAGAACAACACGCAAGCATTTCAGCTTTCTCAACATTAGCAAAACATCATGTTATATCAGCAAAAAAAGCCAACATCACAAAATCATCAACATCAACAAAATCACTCAAAACAGAAACAGAATTATCAGATTCATCTAGATTTTCAAACCATCATAACGTCATGCAAGCATTTCAGCTTTCACAACACATCAGAATAACATGCAAGCATTTCAGCTTTCACAACACATCATAATAACATGCAAGCATCACAGAGCAGCAAAACACCAACATAATGCATTTTTGCATTTCAAAACCATTTTCAAAACAGTTTTATGAACATGCATTTTAATCATGTTTAAAATAACATACAAGACATTTTTCCACTTTCCCATATAAACAACACAACTTTTAGTGCATTCAGCCCAAACAGCAATCATCACAGAGCTTTTAAAACATCAATAAAATGCATTTTTCATTTCTTTCAAGCAACAGGCAAACCAGTTTCAAAACAGTAATGAAAACACTAGTAATGCCATGAAAGTTATGCACTTACAGCCCTAATGCAACTAGAAAGTGGAAGGTGCCCTTACCCTTGTTGCGTGTTTGCTACTTCTCACGTTTCTGTTTTCGTTCCCGTTTGCGCGTCAAAAATCGGCGAAACTCCCGCCTGCGTTTGCTGCTACGAAACTGGTTTCTTTAGCTCCGTAATGATGTGGGGAATAACTTTTGTACTGGGGGTTTGGTGTTTTGGTGCTTGGATTTCCAAGTAATGGCACTTTTGAGGAACTTCCTCTTTTCTCTTTGAAATCGTGAAACAGTTTTCAGCAAACAGAAAATAGAATGGGAGGGAAGGGTGCTGTTACATGCAGTATGGGCAGTGAGGAAGGAGGGATTGTGTTCTGATTTCACCATCCTTCTCACTCCTATTTATAGGCTTTTGTGGTGCCACCTCACCCGACACTTGTCTGATTTTCAGCACTTAACCAATCTCGTCGCAATTAACCGCTAATCCCTTAATTAACTGTTCGTTAATTTAATTACTCGTAATTAAATTAATTAATTCTTAATCCAATAATTTTAATTCATCCTCCAAAATAAATATTTATATATATATATTTACTCAAAACATACATATATTAAATATTTCACAAATATCCCCAAAATACCCTTAATATTAATTCCATAAATTAATATTAATTTTTAAGGGTCATACACCGCTTGGTAAGGGCATATTCTAACTATAGACATACCATGTTTTGTTAAGACTAACATGTTTTGATTGTTAGAGTAGTTGTATATGATTGCTTGTGTATACTTGGTGTGTGAATTTGTTTGTACAATACTGATTGTGGGTACTTGATTGATTTGAGTGTTGTACATGTATGATTACTTGTACTGATCTGTAGGTATTATACATGTTTGAATTATGTATTCTACATGTGAAAATTAATAGCTATGAATTAAGCATGAATAACATTGATGCCAGATGCTAATAATGTGCTATGTAAAATGATGTTGAAAATTATTGATGTTTAGCGGAAAAGGTTTTAAAAGAGGAATCTGTTAAGAACTAGGTTAGTACAATAATTGTTTTATTGGAGATCGATACCATCACTAGCATATTAATTTTGTCCAATATGAAAATGTGTCTAACTAACTTTATGTGATATGAAGCCACATTGTCAAAATGCAGTGGATTGAAGAATTACAGTGGCCTGATTAGATAACGATAAACCAAAATTCAATTGCAAGTATTCAAAGGTTCTCATATGAAATCACTTACAATTCGATAATCCCTAATCAAATAATAATGCTCATGTATAGACTTTTCTGGATGTAGTTGTTCACGTAGTATATTAAAAACAACATAATTTTATTAATATTTTTTATAGCGAATTCAGCAAGTGTGCTATAACACCCTAATTTTTAAACAAAATAAATAAAAGAAATTTTTAAAATTAATTCAAAGGAATTAAAAGAAATTAAAATTAAACCACTTAAATAAATTGAAATTAAACCATTTCAAAATAACATGGCGTCGTAATCCAAAACGATTACATCATAATTATAGCCAAGTAATTTAATTTTGGGAATTAATACTTTTAATATATCAAAAGGTAGTACATCAACAAAAGTCACTGTCATAATACCTCAAAAATTCGGATCACGGACCCACTAAAACATTATCAGAGTGCGGAATAGATATACAATTATCCCAAAACAAATAAATACATCCACCAGCACGAAGCCCTATACAACAAGACTAAACTGATCTAATGATGCACTAAAACTACTGATCATGCACTTAAACTACAGTAGCACGGTTTCCACCGCATCCTCTACAAGTCTCGTCTTCACTCCAGTTGTCCGTCCCTCTGCGCTGTCCACAAATACTCCGTACGTGAAGATCAAGGAAAACTAACAGCGTCTCCGTCGTTAGTGTATCCGTCGGTGGCACGGGTTTGGGTATCATCTGAGGGCAAAGCCCAATTTCCACAATATTGTAAAGGGTCACCAATCGAAATTAACCATTACCACATAGCAGTTATGTCAAAGATAACAAATACATTCATGGCATGTTCCAATGTTAAGACAACGGTAATACATAAGTAGGCTCACTTATTAAAATGTATAATGTTTACATCTTTGCAAAACAACCAATTTAACATATAAATCATGGTGCAAGTACAGATACAATCAACAATCACAACACTCATTTGGCACTTAGAATTCATGAGATACTTGCACACTTCGATTTCCACTCATCAGCTCATATCAAATCATGACTCACAGGTCAACCATCCCAATGCAATATGTATATGTCAATGTACTCAACTCTTGGAATTACCAAATGCAGTTTCTCACGGACCAGCACACGTGCAGTCTCTCACGAACCAACACGATTTACAGATCGAATGGACCGTCTAATACACGCGGAACCATTCCGTAGCCCGGATAGAATAGACCGTCTAATACACGCGGAACTACTCTGAAACCCGGATAGAATAGACCGTCTAATACATGCGAAACTACTCTATAACCCATCACGGCCACTACATTTACGTGTATTAGCCTCTCACAGGCCAAATACACAGAAGTTAAATCCTTGCACGGATAGAATGGACTGTCTAATATACGCGGAACCACTCCTTAGTCCGGATAGAATGGACCGTCTAATACACACGGAACCACTCTGAAACCTGGATAGAATGGACCGTCTAATACACGTGGAACTACTCTATAACTCATCACGGTTACTACTTAACTTCGTAGTCCATCACGATCACCGCATCAACTCTATGGCATATCGCGGTTACCACCTGACTATGCAATGCATGAACATGCTATGTTTTCTCTTCACTGAAAACATAATGCAATGCAATCTGAAACCCAGAACGTCCTCAACACAACATTAATGATTTTACTCATCAACACAACAATAAAAGCATCATCAATGCATCAATCAAGTCAGCAACAAAAACAACAAGGACAACAACATCAATGACAGCAACAACAAAAAAACAGAACAACAACAATAACTGCATCCAACATGCATCATTTCTACAACATGCATTTTAATCTTCAACAACATAACAATGATCATCCACAGCAACATGCAAGGACATCAATATCTCAGCAACAAGACAACAACAACAGTCCCCACAAACATGCATGCATCTTAACTCCAACAACATAACATAATAATCAATCCATCAAACATGCATTTACAGCCCTATATGCAATCTAGAAAGTTGGAAGGAGCCCCTTACCTTCGTTACGTTTTCTTGTTCGTTTACGTTACCGCGACTAAAACCGGCGAAAACTCCCGCTCGCGTCGTCGCTACCATAGTTGGTTCTCTAGTACCGTAAAGATGAGAGGAATAACTTTTCTTCTTGACACTTTCTTATTCGAGGCTTGAATTTCCAAGTAATTTGAGTTTTGAGTATTCCTTCTCACTACCAACACAAATAGAACTGAACAGAGGAAGAAGAAGAAGGCAGCTCGGGTAGGTGAAGGAAAGGAAAGAAACTGTTTTCTCTTTCTTTCTGATTCTGATTTTCTGTTTTTCCCTCTTTTTTTATCTTCCTTGCTTCTCACATGCAAACTTATATACAGACACATACTCTTGCCACCTCATATATATATATATATATATAATAATTAAACTTGACCCTCAAGTAACTAATTACTCCTGTCGCAATTACGTCGACAGATAAAATCTTAATTAACTGTCCGATATTTAATTACTCGTAATTAAATTAAATAATCATTCGTCCAATAATTTTACTCAATCTCAAAAATATTTATATATATATATATGTATATAAATATACATATATCAAATATTTTACAAATATCCGAGAATATACTTTAAATTAAATCCATAATTTCATTTTAAATTAAGGGTCTTACATGTACTCAATCATTGCAAATAATATTCGAACGAAAAGATTAAGTGTCAAACTCAATACTTTTAAGTTATATTGTGGATTGATTTCTAACTGCCAATCAAAACAAAAAGTTCCAAAATTGAATTAATGTTTATCAAACTAACAACATTAAAAGTGTTAGACCTTGCGATGGGGTGAGCCCTAGGTTACACATTGAATAATTGTGGATAGTTTACCCATGATGACGTGGAACCAATAAAAATTAAACATGGATCTCTCGTTATTTATGTCATACTTACTATAGTATTTTACATATTCTAATATATATTATTATTATTTACATATTCATCCCATTTTTAATTAATGATATTTTATTTTTTTAATTAAATACATTTAATGTTCTCAAGTATTAAATTAATAAGATGTTCCCCATTCATTTAAAAATAAATAAATAAATAAATAATAAGTTGCAAATGTTGACTCCAAGATCTCAACGTCAAAAGTTGTATTATATAACCACTTGAGCAAAATCGATTACATATCTATTCAAGATATACATTAACTAATAATTAATTGTATGCCGTGAATTTAATGTGTGCATGAATTTTTTAAAGTAACTTTATATATATAATTTATTATATTTTAATTTTCATGACTTTTAAAAGTTTTAAATGTATATTGGAGAAGCCGTCCTACAAATTAATTAATGTCTCATTTATTCAACTAATTACCTATTAACTCTGTACTTTGACATAGTCAAGTATCGGTTTAGTTCTTAAAACAGTTGTAGGAACCAAATAGACATTAACGACGAGAAAGGAAAATTCATATGCTTAAAAATTGATATTAATTAATGTATTATATAATTCATTTCTTATATATTAAGAATTAAATAGTTAGTCCATTAATTAAAATTGAATCATTTGATAGTCAAAATTAGAATTTCAATGTAATAGGTAGACTAATTAATTAAGATTGACTTGTTGGATCAATAAAATTAGAATTTTTATGTTGTAATTAATCTAATTTGGTTATATTGAATTGTTAGATCATTTAAATTATAATTTATAATTCATCATTATTCTAATTAGTTTATATTGAACAATTATATCATCAATATTAAATCATGATTAGTCTAAGTCATTGTTCGCCTAATTTGATAAGATTGAACTGTTATATCATCCATATTAAATTTTTTTAAGTCATTTGTTAATCTAATTAGTTAAGATTGAAATGTTGAATCATGAAAATTATAATTTGTTAGTTATAATTAGTCTAATTAGTTAACTTTGAATTGATGGATAATTGGAATTTGAATTTATAAGTCATTGTTAGTTTAATTAGTTAAAATTGAATTGTTGGATAATCAAAATTAGAGTTTGATAGTTATAGTTAGTCTAATTAGTTAACATTAAACTGTTGAATTATCGAAATTAAAATTTCTATGTCAGTTTTAGTCTAATTAGGTTAGATTGAATCATTGGATCATCGAAATTAGAGTTTGATAGTCATAGTCAAACTAATTAGTTTATATTGAACCACCGGATCATCAAAATTAAAATTTCAAAGTAATAGTTAATCTAATTATTTTAGAAAGAAATGTTGGATCAACAAATTAAAATTTTTAAGTCATAGTTAGACTTAATTAGTTTAGACTGAACTGTTGGATTATCGAAAATATAATTCGATAGTCATTGTTAGTCTAGTTAGTTAACACTGAATAGTTGGACCATCAAAATTAGATTTTCTAAGTAATAATTAAACTAATTAGTTAAGATTAAACTGTTGGATAAACGAAATTTGAATTTTAAGTCATAGTTAGTCTAATTAGTTAAAATTGAACTGTTAGATCAATTAAATTAGAATTTGTAAGTCGTAGTTAGTCTACTTTGGTTATATTGACTTGTTAGATAATTGAAATTGTAATTTTTATATCATTGTTATTCCAATTAGTTATCTTGGATCATAAATATTAGAATTTTAAAGTCATATTTCGTCTAATTTAGTTAGATTGAATCGTTGAATTATCAAAATTATAATTTCTAAGTCATTTTTAACGTAATAAGCTTATATTTAACTATTAAATTATGAAAATTAGAACCTCTAAGTCATAGTTAGTCTAAATAACTTAGATTGAATTTTAATTAACTATATATGTAAGAATAATTTATTATATTTTAGTTTTTAACGACTTTTAAATAAAATAAATAAATTATGATGATATTATTTAAATAAAGTATAATAGATTAATTATATAATACCATAATCAATATCACCTATCTTTTCATTTTTTTACTATTAAAGCCTTTTCAATTCCTACCGATGTTTGAAAATTAAAACTGAATTATATGAATTTTCGCTTGGCGAGATATGTCTATGGATAGGAGAAATCTTCTAGTGGGCAATAGGGTCAAAAGTTGGGATTAACTCGCCTGAAGAGGTGGTTTGGTTGGTAGGAGAAATCTTCTAGCGAGATGTAGGCTTCGCCATGAGAGATCATGCAGATTCCAATCCTTTAGAAATTGTTCCCTAGCGAAGTTAACTCGCCAAGCGGCACATTCAAACAAACAAAAAAACACTACGAGAATTTGTCTAATTAAGAGATGAAAACAAATCATCTTTACTGAAATACTCACAAATCAATGAAATGCAAAAAATTTATAACTAATGGGGGCTTCTGTAAAAAAAAAAAACTAGTGGAAGCTATTATGTTGGAACTAAGTTGGTTTTTTACTTAGAAATTTGATATCAATAAGTGTATTTTTATTAGAACAATAAATTGGAATTAATTGCTTCATTAAGTATGTAAAAATTGGAAGAAGAAAATCAGAGGAAGATACCAGAGAAAGCGACTAGAGGATACCACTAGAAGATATCATCAGAGGAAGTCAGTAGAGAAAGTAAAAATATCAGAGGAAACGAAATTAAAGTAGTAAATGAAATCTTCAGAATCAGACAAATGCACGATCTGGAAAAGAACACGCATTTGCCTCTAAAGATGACCTTTGATAATTGGGTCTGAAGACTGCCTCTGAAGAATTATGTGCCTATGAAGATTCAACGTGTTTCTGGAGTTTTCATGCCTTAGATGAACAATATTTATGTATGCCTATAATAAACAGTATTTCAGCATGCCTCTGACGAACAGTAACTTCAGCATGCCTCTAAAGTCTGAAGCCACTCTTCAAGCCTGCCTATGAAGCTCGTGTTCAGCTGACTCTGAAGACTGGAACACACTCCAAAATGCGGCCCCTGAAGTTGCAATGACTCTGAAGATTACGATTCGTTCCAAAATGTTGCCTCTAAAGTTGCAACGACTCTGAAGATTGCAACTCGTTCCAAAGTGTTGCCTCTAATACGCAACATACTCTAAAGTTGCCCTAACTCTGATAATGAAACAAGGGTGAAGTTGCCCATGCCACTAATTTTAAGTCACATAGCTTTACATCTGCCTCTAACTCTGGTTATTCAAGCAACACAACATCTGACTCCAACAATAAAAGTAAATGATCTTGTTAGAGAAAAGTCAACGACTCTGAAGGAAGGTCAAAGGCTTTGATAGATTGAGCAAAATACTGAATTGAACTTAGCCGTATCTTTACCTCTAAAGGTTCAAAAAACAAGCCCAAATTTTGTTACCGCCTAGATCAAATCTGTTGGAACCAAGTTGGTATTACATTTAGAGTTTTGATGTTAACAAAAGTATTTTATGAGAACAATATATTTGACTTCAAAGAGTATGAAAGAAGATATGATCAAGATTTGTAGAAGATTTGAAGAAAATTTAATTAAGATTTGAAAAACATTTGATCAAAATTTGAAGAAGATTTGAAAAAGATTGATCACGATTTGAAGAAGATTTATCAAAACTTGAAGAAGATTTGATCAAAATTTGAAGAAGATTTGATCAATATTTATCTACAACGAATTACAAACAGAATCAATCTGAAGAATTTACAAACACGATTTGAAAAAATAAAATTCAGAATTAAACAAGGACCAAATTGAAGCCCAAATTTTAACTATAAATAGATATTCAAGACTGAAGAAGAAAAACATCGAAAAGCATAAAAGAGTAGTCTTAATGTTCAAAGAGAGAAATACTCGTTTCAAGTTAAAAATATTTTCTGTGTTCTTTTCTTAGAGTGTGGGAGTTATTATTATTATCAGCTTTGTTAGAAGCAACTACTCAAGTTTCAATCCTTTGTATCCAACCTGATAGTGGTTTAGTTCCGTCTGTAATCTGGGGTTGTCAGGTTGTTAGGAGAAGAGTTGGCTTGTAGGGTTAAGGTGGCGTTGTTCCTCAAAAGTCTGAGGTTGTCAGGCTGTTTGGGAAGACTGGCTTGAAGGGTCAGGTGATTTGTAATTCAACATATTTGAATTAGTGGATGAAAACCTTATGAATAAGGGGACTCAATGTAGCCAAGTTAGTGGTGAACCAGGATAAATCTATCTGTCAAAATATTTATGCTTTCATTATTTGTTGCCTCTGAATTCTATTGCTTCTTATCCAAGTAATTCATAAAAACCAACTAGCCTTCATCAAATCAGCAAAAAGTTTTCAACTTTGGCAAACACAATTCAACCCCTTTCTCATGTTTGCACCATCAATTGGCATTAGAGCTCGGTCTCAAGGCTGAGCACTTTACGGTGTTTGAGAAAAGATCCAAGGGTTCAACATGTCTGGATTCAGTGAATCAACATATGAAGAAATTGAGGTATTTTCTGAATTTACTCGATCTGTTTTAATTACTGCTATAAATGAGTTTTTAAATATTAATCACAAATTGTCTTTAAAACTGAAAACACTTAGGAAAGAAAATACAAATCTAATTGAAAAAGTTAATGTTTTGAAGAATCAAAATGCTTAATTTAAATTAGCAAATGCAAATATGAAAATTGATATTACTGAACTTAACGGAGAATGCAAATTTGAAAACTGATATTACTGAACTTAAGACATATAATGCAACTCTGAAAACTGATATTACTGAACTTAAAACGGAGAATGCAAATCTAAAAATTGATATTGTTGAACTTAAGGGTGAAAATCTAACACTGAAAAGTAATTATAGTTCAACATCAATTGAAAATACCACATGTAACTCTGATAAGCATGAAGAAGTATTTCAAGATATTCTTGATAACGGTATGAAAAGAAACAAGTATGCATATATGATTTATGGTGTTAGTAGGAATGGTAAAAGAGGAATAAAGTTTCAAGAAAAAGTAATTGAACCTAAATTTGTTCCCTCTGATAATTTATGTACTATTTGCTATAAGAAAGGTCATACTAAAATATCTTGTCCTATGCTAAACACATGGAAAGACAAGAAACCTTTAAGAACTAACAAACCAGGACCCAACCAGATTTAGGTACCAAAAGATAAAATTGTTTATGTTGCAAATGTTCTAAGCAACCAAATTGAAACACCAGTCATGGTGCCTTGTGAATGGATGCTTGCAATATATGAAGGGAAAAATGTCTATGTTCCAAAACCTACCAAACAGAAGCCAATTGACTATGGTGGAAGAAGGACTGGTCAACACAATACCTATCAGAAATAGAACCATAGGATGAACTAGAAATATAAAAAAGATCTAGAGTATCAACAGAATCAAAACTGGCAGAGAAATCACACATATAAAGAAAATCAAAATAGGAAGAGAAATCACACATATCAACAAAACTGGAACTACCAGAAGAATCAGAATTACCATCAGTTCCAAAACTACTAGAGGAACCTGATACATCCGCATAAAGAGAAGTGTCAGATTAACAATCAGAATCAGGAGACTTCTTTGAACACTCCAATCAAATTCATCAAGGCTACAAATCTAGATGGGAATTCAAATCCCTTCATCCAGACCCTCTAATCATAGAATATGCAAATTCAGAATCTAAAAACTAGAAAAGAAGAATAAGAGGATTTTTAGAGTGAAATTGAAACTATTGACATATAGATTGTATCTTTCTTTAAATTTAATTATTGTTTGATATTATGATAATAAGAAGCCTGATCTTAAAAATCAAAGCTATATAAGTATTTTGCAGGTTCCCAAAAATTTAGAGGAACCAGGTTCACCTGAACTAGAGGAAGTAGATATAGACAAACCAGAAGAACCTGAAAAATTAAAGGATACAAGCAAATCAGAAGAAGAAAACAAATCTTCAGAGGATGATTCTTATCATGTCAAAAACAATCAACATAAGTTAGAAGGAATATCTGGATGGAAATATAAGTCATCTCATCCTGAAACTCTAATCTTGGAAGTGCAAGTCATCATTTGAGGACTAGATCATCATTAAAAGATATCACTTTGTTTGTCTTACTCTCATTAATTGAGCCTACCTCTATTGATGAAGCATTGGCAGTTGATGGATGGATTCTTGCAATGCAAGAAGCGTTAAATGAATTTGTGAGGAATGATGTTTGGGATCTAGTACCTAGATCAGATAAGAACATTATTGGAACCAAGTGGGTTTTGAGAAACAAGCTAAATGAAAAAGGTGTAGTGGTCAGAAAAAAGGCAATACTTGTCGCACAAGGCTATAGTCAGCAAGAGGGCATTGATTACATTAAGACATTTGCTCCAGTGGCCAGGTTAGAAGCTATTTGTATCCTACTTTCTTTTAGTACAAATAATAACATTACATTATTTCAAATGGATGTTAAAAGTGCTTTTCTAAATGGTTATATAAGTGAAGAAGTGTATGTTAAACAACCCCCAGATTTTGAAATTTTCTGAATTTCCAAATCATGTTTTTAAACATAGGAAATCTCTGTATGGCCTAAAACAAACACCTAGGGCATGGTATGACAGACTTAGTAACTTCTTGCTTAAAAATAACTTTGAAAGAGGACAAATAGATAATACCTTTTGTTTAGAAAATCAATAGGAGATAACATTCTTATTATAAAAAATTATGTTGATGACATTATTTTTAGATCTACTAATGACACTTTTTGCCAAGAATTTTCTAAATTAATGCAGCTTGAATTTCAAATGATTATGATGGGAGAACTTAAGTTCTTCTTAGGGATACAAATTCAGCAAAGTAAAAAAGGTATACACATTCATCAAACTAAATATACAAAATAGCTTCTCAAGAAGTTTAAGAGCAGTGATTGCAAACCTATGGCTACACCAATGCACCCTCCTTGTTCACTTGAAAAAGATGATTCAGGCTAAAAAGTTGACCAAAAAACCTATAGAGGAATGATATGATCCCTACTTTACCTTATCGCTTATAGACTTGACATCATGTTTATGTATGTGTATGTGCAAGATTTCAAGCTGACCCTAGGGAATCACATTTAACTGATATTAAGAGAATCCTTAGATACCTAAAAGGCACTACCAACTTTACCTTGTTCTACAAGAAATCACCTAAGTACAAGCTTTGTGGATACTGTGATTCTGATTATGTTGGAGATAAACTTAAGATAAAGAGCACTAGTGGAAACTGCACTTTTTTATGTGACAACTTAATATCCTGGTCAAGTAAGAGACAAAACACTTTTGCAATGTCAACAACAGAGGCTGAGTACATTTCAGCAGCTTGCTGCAGTTCTCAACTACTTTTGATGAAACATCAACTAGAAGACTACAAAATCCTAGAAACCAACATTCCCATCTATTGTGATAACACTTTTGCCATTTGTCTAACCAAAAACCCTATACTACATTCTAGAGCTAAACACATAGAGATCAAACACCACTTCATTAGGGACTTTGTTCAAAAAGGGATACTAAACATTCAGTTTGTAGACACTGAACACCAATCGGTTGACATATTCACCAAACCACTACTTGAAAATAGGTTTGACTTCATCAAGAAAAACTTACACATTACCATCATCTCTGAGTGATATTGTAATCACTTCAAAGTAGTATATTTTTAAATTATTTTTATATTTTCTTGTAATATTTATATTCATGTTATTCACAAAAAAAGAGCAAAAAAAGAAGAAATTTTTTTCTTACTTTCATGTCTTTTTGTCTGATGACAAAAGAGGGAGAAAGATATTTGATAAAGTGGGAGACAAAATGATACTTAGATTTAGGGAGAGCCCTATGTTAGGAGGAGTCAAAGAAATAGAAAGAAAAGTTGTTATCAAAACTAAAGTTTTGTCCTGATAAAAAAGAGGGAGATTGTTGGAACCAAGTTGGTTTTACATTTAGAGTTTTGATGTTAATAAAAGTATTTTATGAGAATAATATATTTGACTTCAAAGAGTATGAAAGAAGATATGGTCAAGATTTGAAGAAGATTTAATTAAGATTTGAAGAACAATTGATCAAATTTTGAAGAAGATTTGATTAAGATTTGAAGAAGATTTGATCAAAATTTGAAGAAGATTTGATTAAGATTTATCTTCAACAAATTACGAACAGAATCAATCTGAAGAATTTACAAACGCAATCTGAACAAAATACAATTCAGAATTAAACAAGGACCAAATTGAAGCCCAAATTTTAACTATAAATAGATACTCAAGACTGAAGAAGAAAAACATCGAAAAGTATAAAAGAGTAGTCTTAGAGTTCAAAGAGAGAAATACTCATTTCAAGTTAGAAATATTTTCTAAGTGTTCTTTTCTTAGAGTGTGGGAGTTATTATTATTATACTCATTTCAAGTTAGAAATATTGTTATTATTATTATTAAGAAGATCTTGAATTAGTGGATGAAAGCCTTCTGAATGAGGAGACTGGATGTAGTCAAGTTAGTGGTGAACCAGGATAAATCTATCTGTCTAAATATTTATGCTTTCATTATTTGTTGCCTCTAAATTTGATTGCTTGTTATCAAAGTAATTCATAAAAACCAACCAGCTTTCATCAAATCAACAAAAAAATTTCAACTTTGGCAAACACAATTCAACCTCCCTTCGCGTGTTTGCACCATCAAAATCAAACGAATGAATGAAGACTCAAAAAAATCGATTTGCAGACGTAATATGAACAAATACGCACAATATCATTCTAGAAGAATTTCTCAAGATCAAATTCAAATATAAGAAAATTCCTGTAGGTCACATTATTAAAACACATATTTCAGAATTATTTTTAAAGAAAATCATTATTGACCAAGTTGGAATGAAGATACGATTCAGAATTCACAAAGGACTAAATTCAAAACCTAATTTCATCTATAAATAATGGATCAAGGCTGAAGAAGAAAGTAAGCACAACAATATACAGAAAACGTTACAAACTCAAATTTCTCTAAGTACTCAAAATTCAAGGTTTCAGTTTCAACAAAGGCACTCGTTCAACTTTATGTTATTCAATAGTGTTTCATTGTTAGTGTGAAAAAATCATTGAAATAAAATTGCTAAGTAGAAGCAAAACCAAACCAGTTTCAAACTCTTTGTAACCCAACCCGAAAGTGACTTTAGCGTGCCTCAAGCAATCTATGGATCTCATGTTGTGTTGAGAAGGTTTGACTTGTAGGGTCAAGTGGGTAATTTGCCTCCAACAATATAGGGTTGTCAGATTGTGTGGAGAAGACTTGGCTTGTGAGGTCAAGGTGTTGTATCCATTCAACAATTTGGGTTTGGCAGAATGTGTGGAGAAGACTTGGCTTGTAGGATCAAGGTGTTGTGTGCCTTCAACAATCTGGGATTGTCAGAATGTGTGGAGAAGACTTGGCTTGTTGAGTCAAGATGTTTATGTTTCTCAAAAAGTCTAGGGTTGTCAGATTATTTTAAAAAGATTGACTTGTAGACTCAGGTGTTGTGTAATTCAAGGAGTTGAATTAATGGATTATATCATTCTAAGTGATGAGACTGGACATAACTACTAAGTTAATGGTGAACTAAGATAAATTGTATGTGTCACTTTACTCATGCATTCTATAGTTTTGTTACTGTTTCTACTCTAAGTCAACAAACCCGAACCAATTTTAATCAAATAATTAAAAAAATCCAACTTCAACGAACACAATTCAACCATCTTTTCTCGTGTTTGCGCATTCAAAAGGGTATAAAATTATGGATAAAACTGCAACAATCCACGATAACTGGCATTTTCAGTTGGTATAGTATGAATCAAAAGATCAATTGGTCCAAGCTGAACGTACCCTATAAATAGAATGTCTGAAACTCTTATTAGTTTTGTATTGGAAAACACTAGTTACCTCTATCTTTTGCTAAATTTATGACTTTATGCAATTTGAGATATATACTCCCAAATTCAACAGCAGTTTGATTGCTTGTGAGACTAAATTTACAACACATTTTCTCGACTTAACGAATTTAAATGATAAAACCAAATGCTTGACATTGCTTATAAATAGACAATTATTACTTACATTGCTTCATTATGTGCCTATAATTATATAATTATAACTTACGTTGCTTCATTAGGTGCCTATATTGACATACAAACCGATTATATTCAAAAGAAACATGGATCTACTTCCCCTCTTATAGTTTGAAGCATTCATGGTAAATAGTAATTGTTTTTTTTTAAATTATTGTTATTTTAATTTTATTTAAAGCTTTCCCATGATGTTTAATCTTTTTAGTACTTTTACAGATTTTTGCAATGAGTGTTACCATTCTTGGCTTAGGATGTTACATATTTTGTATTTAGATTGATACACTAATATGTTAATGTGCTTAAATTAAATTTGATTTTGTTCAGATTTGTAACATTTGTTTTTTGTTGTGATTGAAGTACCATTTATATTGTCGTTAATTCAATTTTACTCATTAAAAAAATGGTTCTTGGCTAAGTTTGTCTCCTTTTGAGATTATATGGAAATTTTTCCCAATGTTACCCTCCTCTCATTTAAAAGCTCTAGAACTGTGAATTTGGATTATGGAAATTCTTAGTCACTTAAAAGCTGTATAATTGAACAAGGCACCTTTTAACTCGAGGAATCCCAAATTCCATCATTATTAGTTAGAGTTATACTTGAATGTTTGATTGTCGTAAAAAACCAAAAATCAATGAGTTTTAGAACAAAAATTGATTGAATCGAAAACGGAGATTGATTGAATCGAAAATGGAGATTGATCAGTTTGAAAAATGGAGAACGTTTATCGTTATTAGTTTTCTGATTTTATTTCTTTGAATCTAAAACAGAATAAATCTTGCTAAAATGAACATACACAATTGTTAACCCAGTTCTGAGTTAAAACTCCTACGTCTAGGGGCTGGATCCGACTTCAAAATATCACTAATATGAGATGAAATGATTACAATGTACAAAAAATGCTCTGTTTTGCCTTCAGTTTTCTGTTTTCGCAAAACTGAAATTAACATTTATCTTTCTAGTTGCCGCCCAACTACTTATATACAAGTTTGTTACAAAAAGTAGTTACAACTTACTAACTGAAAACTAGCAGCCCTAAGTTAGATTGGCTTGTAAGTAACCATCCCAACTCTTCTTAATTGAGTACCACTTTTAACAATTCTCCACCTTTGTACCAAATGAGAAGCTTCAGCTTGTGATTCTTCAAAACATATCCTCTTAGTCCTTGATCTCAGTTAATGACTTGATTTGCAGCATATCCAAACAGTGTTTGAGTTTGCTACGTGTGACATGTTTTGTGAACATGTCAGTTGGGTTGTCACTTGTGTGTACCTTTGCCACATTTATCTCACCCCTTTCAATGACATCCCTGATGAAATGCAGCCTGATGTCTATATGCTTGATTCTTTCATGATACATTTGATTTTTACTCAAATGAATGGCACTTTGGCTGTCACAATTTATGCAAATTGACTCTTGTTTGACACCAAGTTCAGCGATCAATCCTCTCAGCCAAATTCCTTCTTTCACAGCTTCAGCAAGAGCAACATATTTTGTTTCTGTTGTTGATAATGCCACTATGTGTTGAAGATTAGCTTTCCAACTGACTGTGTTGTTGAACACTGTGAACACATACCCTGTGAGAGATCTTCTTCTATCTAAATCTCCAGCAAAATTAGAGTCTATAAATCCTTGGACTGGTTTTGATGTTTCTGAACTTTTGTTGTATACCAAACACAAGCTTTGAGTTCCTTTTAAGTACCTTAGAATCCATTTAACAACTTGCCAATGGCTCATTCCTGGATTTCCCATAAACCTGCTAGTGACATTTAAAGCATGAGAAATGTCTGACCTTAGCAGACCATAGCATACATGATGTTTTCTATTACACTTGCATAAGGTATAGTCTTCATGTCTTCTGCTTCCAGATTTGTGTTTAGTGACATGGCTAAAGAAAGCTTGAAGTGAGCTGTTAGTGGAGAGCTGATTGCCTTTAATTCACTCATATTGTATCTATTTAAAACCTTCCTAATGTAGCTCTCTTGGGAAATTATCAGTTTTCCTTGTTCTCTAATTCTGATTATTTCCATTCCTAGTATCCTCTTGGCTGGCCCTAAATCCTTCATCTCGAATTCTTTCTTCAGTTGGCTTTTTAATTTTCCTATTTCCTTCATACTTTTAGATGCTATTAGCATATCATCCACATATAACAGCAAGTGAATGTATATGTCTGTTGATACTTGTTTATAATACACCAAACTATCAAAATTACTTCTAGCATTACTTTGACTAAGCATGAATGAATTGTTGGAACCAAATTAGTTTTACACTTAAAGTTTTAATGTTAACAAAAGTATTTTATGAGAATAAATTATTTGACTTCGAAGAAGCATGCCACCAGAGGATTACGTCACCAGAGCATACCACCAGAGGATGACGTCACCAGAGGATGCCACCAGAAGATGTCACCAGAGAATACTTCCAGAGGATGTCACCAAAGGATACTTCCAGAGGATGCCACCAGAGGATGTCACTAGAGGATGCCACCAGAGGATGTCACCAAAGGATCCCACCAGAGGATATCACCAGAGGCAAAAATCAGAGGATATCATCAGAGGCAAAAATCAGAGGATATCATTAGAGGGAAAAATAAGAGGATATCATCATAGACAAAAATCAGATGATATCATTAGAGGCAAGAATCAGAGGACATCATCAGAGGATACCATCTGAGCCAAACATCAGAAGAAGACATGGTCCAGATTCGAAGAAGACCTGATTCAGATTCGTAGAAGACTTGATTCAAATTCGAAGAGGACTTGATTGAAATTTGAAGGAGATCTAATCAAAGTCTGAAGTAGATTTAATTTCAATTTGAAGAAGATTTGGTTCAAATTTAAAAAGGAACATAATCGAGTTGAAGAATTTTCAAAAGAAATCTGAGCAAGATACAATTCAAAATTAATCGTGGACCAAGTGAAAGCCCTTATCTCAACTATAAATAGAGGCTTCAGGCTAAAGAAGAGATCATTGAAAAACAGAAGAACTCAAGCTTAAAGTCCAAATTCATCTTAGAGTTCAAAGAGAGAAACACTTGTGCGAAAGAGAAATATGTTGTAAGTGTTCTTTTCTTAGAGTGTGAGAGTCATTGTTATAATCAGCTTTCCAGAAGCAACTACTCAAGAGAGTCATTGTTATAATCAGCTTCCCAGAATCAACTACTCAAGTTCCGAACCTTTGTATCAAACCCGATAGTAGTGTAAATTCCTTCTTCAATCTCGGGTTGTCACATTGGTAGGAGAAGACTTGGCTTGTAGGGTCAAGGTGGTTTAAGTTCGTTCTTCAATCTGAGGTTGTCAGATTGTTAGGAGAAGACATGGCTTGTAGGGTCAAGGTGGTGTAAGTTCCTTCTTCAATATGGTGTTGTCAGATTGGTAGGAGAAGACTTGGCTTGTAGGGTCAAGGTGTTGTTGTTCCTAAAAAATCTGGGGTTGTCAGGCTGTTTGAGAAGACTGACTTGGAGGGTTAGGTGTGTTAAGACAAACTCTCAAATTTAATGTTTTGATGAAAACAAACAAAGGTTAATTAAAGATTGTTTAATTATGATTCTAAATGTATTGTTAATTTAACATGTGCTTTTGAGTGTTTTAAATCATAGACAGGTTTCAAAAGAATCAAAGAAAACAGCATCAGAAGAACATTCTTCACATTCTGGAAAACGGAGAATGTTCGCCCGACTGTGACAGCATAAAGACCCAACTTTCTCCATCACTTAATTAAAGTTGTTGGCTCTGGAAGTTACATGGATATGATCACTACATGGCAGAGAACACATAGGATCAATCAAGATCAAGAGAACTTTCAAATTGAGAAAGATAAAGACTCTCAAAGATGCCTGTTCAGACTGTTCTGGAAACAATAGGTATCAGACTCCAGAAGATACCTCATGATGTAAATTACCAGAAGATACATTCTGGAAATTACCAGAGGATACATTATGGATTTTAAACAGAGGATACCTAAAGAACAAATGTCCAGAACGATCAATCAATCTCCAGGCAGTTTTAGAAGCTTCAGTACAAGCTTCTTACTTCAAGCTTTCGTGATTGTTTTCAATCTGTGTTTACTAATCCAAAGCTTTAGATCAAGCCAGCAAAATTGCCACTTATCAGAAGCTTCAGAAGATCATTAACAACTCAAGAAAGATTGATCCAAAACACTGTAGCTCAAGACTAATCAGGAAAATAAATGGATTATTTTTAATTAGAAATAAAGCCACTGGACCAGTCTGACACAAAGCCTTTACAACGGCTATATTGGCCTTCATCCACTGCTTTCAAGCCTATAAAAGGAAGGCCACAACTCAAGGAAAAATAAGAAGTTCAAGTGCTAACACAGCTATCACAATCATTCACATTCATACTTGAAGTTCTGAAAATCACTTACAGAATCAGTTTTTAGTTAAATTGTTTTACTCTGATATATATTCTGATTTATCTGTAAAGAATCGAGTCTCAAACAAGAGTTGAGAATTCACAGATTCTAAACAAAATCAATCTCATCATCATTGTAAACTCAAACTATAAGAGTAAAAGATAGTTTGGGTAGATTGTAAGAAATCCTATCAAGATTGATAGGTGATTTGGTTAAAATTTTTCTGGGTAGGAATTAGTTTAAGTTCTGAAAACAAAAGATCAAGGTTGATCTAGACTAGGTGCTGTAAAACCAAGAAGGTTCTTGTTTTAAACACTTAGTGGAAAATCTCACTTCATGAGGACTGGACGTAGCCCAAGTTTGGGTGAACCAGGATATATCTGCGTGTGGTATTTCTTATCCCTTATCTCTTTATTCAGTTTAATCGTGTTTCAAAGATTAAAATACAAAACTGTTTTTCTGTTTTAAACACTAATCTGAACGTTCTCCGTTTTCTATTCAAACCAAGAACGTTCACCATTTTTTCTGCTTCCTTAACCAAGAACTTTCTTGTGTTTAATACTGAAGTTTTTCTGGAAATTTTAAAAAGGGAGATTTACAATTCAAGCCCCCTTTCCTTGTAAATCAATTTTGCTACTTCAAGGTGTTGTGTGAAGGTGCAAACACGAGAAGGGGGGTTGAATTGTGTTTGACTAACTTGAATACTTTTTCTATTTTTGTAGTTTTATAACAAAACCTGATGTATGAATCAAACAGAGTTAGCAGCGGATATAAAGTAAAAATAAAAACACAAATTTTATATTGGTTCACCGTTAACGAGGCTACGTCCAGTCCCTTCACTTTGAAGGATTTCACTAATTCAAAACCTTGAATTACAACAATACCACTGACTCTCCAAGTCAGTCTTCTCAAACAGTCTAACAATCCTAGACTTTTGAGGAATACAACACCTTGACTTCTCAAGTCAAGTCTTCTCCTACCAATCTGACAACCCCATATTGTAGAAGGAATTACAACACCTTAAATCTAATTGCTAAGTAATCTGCTACCCCTTCTGACTCCATCAGATTGTAGACTCTACTTCAACAACTTAGATCTAACACAAGGGAAATAAAAACACGAGTGCTTGCTTCAGGAAAGCTGAAACTCACAATTAACCTCACTGAAAAACTCGAGTGTTTGCTTATGGAAATGTATGACTCTTTTGTGATTTTTCGATGCTGAGCCTTCAGTCTTGAGCCTCCTTTTATAGACGTGAATTAGGGTCTCTTCCAAGCTTAAATTCGAGCTGTCTCTTGCTTGATTCTTTTGCAAAAATAACTTGTCCAATCGGGTTTCTCTTAAATAAAAAACATATCTTTTTCTACTCCAGATTGCCTTCGAAAATAACTTTGATCAATCCTGACTTTAATTAATTCTGGAACAAAACTTTCTTCCAGCCAATAGCTACTGAATTCCACAAGACTTCACTTTATTTTTATATCGAATCCGTTTAATACTTTGATTAAATGTAATCACGACTCCATTGATCATGATTCAATCTGGACGGCTTGATCTTCTGCTCTCGTCCACATCTGGACCATACTAAGTGATCTGCTGTGATCCTCTGATTTGGGCCAACACTGGACCACACTTTCTGATCTTCTGATCTCGACCACTCTAGACTTGCAATCTGATCTGCTGTGATCCTCTGATCTCGGCCAATGCTGGACCACACATTCTGATCCTCTGATCTCAGCCAACACTTGGCCATGGTTTGATCTTTTGATCTCGGCCAACATTGGGCCATATACTTAAATCTTGACCATTGATATGAAACTTTCCCCTCTAATCTGGACCAATTCTGAACTGGGTCTGGATTGAACTGAAATTAAATCTGGACATATGATATTTCAGTCTGGACAATTACCTTCTGATTTGGGTCAGGTCTGGATTAAATATAGACATCATTTCTTCTGGTCTGGGCCAATTTTGAATTAAATCTCTTATTCTGGACCAATTAATTTATGCTTTGATCAAGTCTGGATCAAGTCTGGACTGATTATCATTTCACTGCCAAGCTATCTTCTGGTCAGAATAACTTCTAGACTAAATCTGACTTTTGATTCCTTCTGGTCTGGAACAAGTCTCCCACTGGCAGACTTCCTCCTGGTCTGGTCCAGGTCTTCTACTGGACTCTACTTCCTTCTGATTTGGGCCAGGAAAGATATCCTCTGATGGTATTTTGACATCCTGGTGTATCCTCTGCTTTCAGGATGCATCCTCTAGTACCTTCTGGATGCATTATCTGGTGTCTTTTGGAGGTGTATCCTTTGGTCTGATTTTACCTTCTGATTATTCATCCGCTGCCTCTGGTGACTTCAGCTTCTGACTCTGATAACTTCATCTTCTGGTGGCATTTAATATAGTAATTCAAGGTACAAAATAAGATTACATGGAGTGCTTTTGTAAACATCAAAATCCTAAGTACTTAGAACCAACTTGGTTCCGACACTGTGTGATTCAAAGTGTTTGCATTATTGGATTAAAGCCTTTTGAATGAAGGGACTGGATGTAGCCAAGTTAATGGTGAACCAGGATAAATCTAAGTGTCCAAATACTTATGCTTTTATTGTCTGCTGATGCCGAATGTGATTGCATAGTCTCCAAATAATTTATATCAACGTTCATCAAATAAGCAAAAAGTTTTTAACTTTGGCAAACACAATTCAACCCCCTTCTCGTGTTTGCACCTTCATGAATCAAACCTCAAATACCACTGTCTTGGTGATTGCTTTAGCCCATAGAGTGACCTCTTTAGTAGGCAGACCTAATCTTTCTTCCCTTGAGTCCTAAAGCCATCTGGTTGTGGCATTAAAATTGTTTCATTCAGATCACCATGGAGAAATGTTGTTTTGACATCCATCTGCTCTAACTCCATGTCAAAGTGTACTACCATGGCTAGATTTATTCTTATAGATGCATGCTTGACTACAGGAGAAAAGATTTCATTATAGTCTACACCTTCCCTTTTATTGAATCCCTTTGCTACTAGCCTTGATTTGAACCTGGGTGGTTCAACTCCTGGAATTCCCTCATTCCTCTTGAAAATCCACTTGCTTCCTACAATCTTGGAGTTGGCATGCTTAGGTATGAGTTCCCAAGTGTTGTTCTTCTCTAGTGATTTCAGCTCTTCAATTATAGCTAAAATCCATTTATCTTTGTCTTGAAATCTGACAACTTCATTGTAGTTCCTAGGATCTTCTTGGTTGATTTCTAACAGCATGTAATGCAAAGCTGATCATATCTGCATAACCGTATCTTTGAGTGGGTTTTGATGTCCTTCTTTTTCTGTCCCTAATGAGGTTATAATAATCTAATTCCTATTCTAGAAACATATCATGTTCAGCTGAGTTTGTATCAGTCTTGTCTTGCTAAGCTTACTGTTCTGAAACGGAGAATGTTCTTGATTGCTGTTGTTATGAAACAGAGAACGTTCTTAGTTTCTGCTGTTCTGAAATGGAGAACGTTCTTGATTTCTTTTGATCTTTCTCTTTTTTTGTAAATTGCTCCACCTTAAGATCAAACATCCCCCCATCTCCAGCCTTGGTTAAGGACTTATATAGGTCAGCCTCATGAAATTTAACATCTCTATTGATGATACATTTTCTACTTTCAAGACACCATATTCTATAACCTTTCACACCACTTGGATATCCAACAAAAAACCCTTTCTTCGCTCTAGGAACTAAATTCCCTTCATTTACATGGTAATATGCAGCACATCCAAATACATTTAGATGATTGTACTTTGTCACATATCCAATCCCCATTTCTTGAGGATTTTTAGTTTAATTGTAGTTGAAGGACTCAGATTTATCAAATAACAAGCTATATGGACAGCTTCACCCCAAAACTGTGCAGGCATACCTACATTGGACAAAATGCATCTCATTCTTTCGAGCAAGGTTCTATTCATCCTTTCAGCTAGTCCATTTTGCTGAGGTGTACCCCTTACAGTCCTATGTTTGTTCACGCCATGAGATTTGCAAAAAATAGTGAACTCCTCACTGTAGAATTCAAAACCATTTCTTTGCTTGATGTTTGAACTGCCACTTCTGCCGTTCCTGTCACTGCTTGACCATTGAGAAGATAGATTCCACGATCTCTTTTTCCCTTCATGATTACCAATGATCCCTTTATGACTTTTAGAGTGCCTTTCTCTACTTTGTATGAACAGCCAGCTTCTTCCAGCATTCCTAGATAGATTAAGTTCCTTTTTAGCTCTGGAACATGCCTGACTTTTGATAAAATCTTCATAGTTCCATCTTGCAGCTTCAGCTTGATTGATTCTATCCCAACTACCTTGCAGACTGATTTGTTGCCCATGATAGCCTTGCCCCCATCAATTTCTCTGTAGCCAATGAACCAATCTATGTTTGAAGTTATGTGAAATGAACACCCTAAATCAAGAACCCAATCATCCTCCATGATTTCAGTTGAATTTTTATAAGAACTTTTGTGCTTTCATATCCTTCAGAGGCTACAGAAACATTTCCATAATCATCATCACTATTTGACCCTTTCTTTCCTTTCCAATCTGGGCATTCTTTCTTGAAATGCCCCTCTTTCTTGGTTATAAAACACCTCATTTTAGACTTGTCATTTTCTTTATTCTTGGATTTATTCTTCTGTTTTTGATTCTTTTTCCCTGTTTTGGCCTTGACAAACAACCCCTCACCACTGCCTTCTTCTTTCCCATCCGATTTGCTCTTTAATTCTTTTGATATTAGTGCTGCTTGTACTTCTTCTAATGACAAAAAATCTCTACCATAAAGGAATGTATCACACAGATTTTCAAGAGAGCTTGGTAATGAATTTATCAACAACAAGGCCTCATTTTCATCATCCAATTTTACATCAATATTTTCAAGATCTAAAACAATCTTATTAAACTCATTCATATGATCTTCAATTGACCTCCCAAGTTGCATCTTGAAAGTTTGTTTTAAGTATAAACGGTTCGCTAGTGATTTTGTCATGTATAAAGATTCCAATTTAAGTCAAATACTTGCTGCAGAGATTTCCTTTGACACTTTCCTTAGAACTTTGTCTCCAAGACTCAAGATTAGAGCACTATGAGCCTTGTTTATGATATCCTTCTTTTCCTTGTCTGAAAACGTGGATGCCATGTCTTTCTCTCCTCCCAGTGCTTCTGCCAAATCTTGATGAACCAGCAATGCTTTCATCTTGAGACGCCATAACCCAAAATCATTCTTCCCATCGAATTTTTTAAGTACGTACTTTGTTGATGCCATCTTTCTTGAATCGAAACCAAGCTCTTGATACCAGTTGTTGTAAAAAATCAAAGATCAATGAGTTTTAGAACGAATATTAATTGAATTGAAAAAGGAGATTGATCAGTTTGAAAACGGATAACGTTTATCGTTCTTTGTTTTCTGGTTTTATTTCTTTGAATCTGAAACAGAATAAATCTTGCTAAAATGAACACACAATTGTTAACCCAGTTTAGAGTTAAAAGTCCTACGTATGGGGGACTGGATCCGACTTCGAAATATCACTAATATGAGATGAAATGATTACAATATACAAAAAATGCTCTGTTTTGCTTTCAGTTTTATGTTTTTGCAAAACTGAAATTAACTCTTATCTTTCTAGTTGCTGTCCAACTATTTATATACAAGTTTGTTATAAAAAGTAGTTACAACTTATTAACTAAAAACTAATAGCCCTAAGTTAGATTGGCTTATAAGTAATCATCATAAGTCTTCTTAATTGAGTATCACTTTTAAGAGTTGTTTGATATATGATGATTTAAGTGGTTTGGAATTATATGATTGATACTTCAATTTTGTATTGAGAAAACATAATTCAATTGTTCAATTTTATCATATTATTTTCATAAGTCTTACTAACAAGTATCATTTGTGTCGGCGGCGATACTAGAACAAATTATATGGAATAACCAAATATAAAAATATTAAAAAACTAATATACTAAATCTATCCGATAAACAAAAACATTTACAATATATTAAAATTATAAAAAAAAAACTACTTAAACAATAAGAATAAAAACAAAATTAATACTTATATAAAATGTAAATTATATCAACGACAAAGGAAATAAAAACTAAAAATTAGTTATTTAAAAATATTAAGTTCCACGATGTATCAAGGAGTTAAATTCATCCATAAATAATTAATTATGTGTTAAGTATACTCACAAAATCTTTTTCAATGTAATGTTTTCGATTCCTTTTTCAATTTATAAAAAGTAATGTTTTTTTTATAATTTTAATAATTTCAATATTAAAATGGATTATGCATACTATTTGTTTGGACTAATAATATAAATCACAAACTAATTAAAGGGGTCTTAATTT